>OX381708.1:46281389-46881389 GCA_947462335.1 Harmothoe impar | reverse complement strand
TTGACTATGGTAGACATTCTACCAATAATCAAGTGATATCTGAGGGCTTAAAAAGCAGTGAAGAATACTTGCTAGTGAACATTACTTGGTCGTCACTTTGATGGGATCCTGTGAAGAAGACGTGTCTCGCGTGCTGGGTGGGGGACCTGTCACAGTGTGGTCCTACATTATGTCCCTCCAGGATCATTATTGCTTGACTACCCCACCCTACAAGCCTCAGCCAACCCCCTACATGCCCATCTCCTCATGATGTCTGCCCTCCCAGGGTTACCTGGTACAAATTATGTACATACCCCAGGGATGTGCATCAATTGAACTTCAGTCTTTTTGTGTTCATGGGGACATTTTATGTGTCCTTTTATGGGGACACTTTATGATGTGTTTTTTTCTTGAGTGGCCCTATGCACATGATGGTCCATAGTTACATGTGTTCTTTAGCAACAGCATTGGATGTTAAACATGCAGATACCTGGATGTACTTCATGTATACGTGTCTTTCAGAATATAACTATTCTTATAACAAGTTTTTCTCATACAAGCTTCATTCCTGTACCCCATATTAAATTAAGATGAAAAGAGAATAATCAATAGTGCTCTGAGCAAAATGCATTATCTATTTTTCTGATTCATAGGGAGGAATGTACCGGAACAGGGCCATCCAGTGCACTGAAGATAATCAGTGTTTTGTATTTTAGGTAATTGTTTAAAATGCACTGTATATACGCCCTTCCCCAAACTCTACCCCAACCCAGCTTCAGTCGCTGGTAAGAAACGTGTACCTCGGCCAAAAGGACAATTTATGGACTAGTTCTAAGGGAATCATATATACAAATTGCTCTGGCTGCCTTTTGCTTGGAGGTAATAGTATCCCATTGCCTATTTCATTGTATGGTGATTCATGAGGCATGGCTACACAATTTTGAGGACTGTCAAAGAAAACATCCCAAGCCCCAGCCACATCTCCCTATATACATCCAGCATTCAGTAGTTCGTGGTGGCCACCTGCGGAGAGATTGTACGTCGTAATTAGTGCCAGGGGTGGCGAGCCGGCCGCCCAGTGAACCCAGCACAAGATCCCCTCAGCACAAGGGTCTAACCCTTTAATGGTAGCATGGTGGTTTAAGTCCTCTGTTGTCATGATGCATGAATACAGCCCTGACGAGTAACTCCTCAGTACTGCAGTCATGCATCATGCCGAACCTACAGGGTTGCTACACCCCCGAAGCGTCAGGATGATGCATGCAGTAGATTCACCAGTATTCTCGTGCATCATGACCATAAAGGGCATGGTGTAAAAAAGCAGTGTGCGTCCATTAAAGGGCTAATACCTGCAGGCGTGTGCAGCCCTTTTGTCGGCTAGCTTCAAAGAGGGCATCAATTGTCTCCCTCACTACCCCAGGTACCATCCAGGGCAGCAACAGGAGAAGGGTGTTAAGGCCCTGTTGGGTATAGACCTGTCTCCCCAAGCCTACAACCAGAGGTTTGCTCCTATCGAATTGGGCCTCACTCCAGTGTGAAGTGATGATCTAGTGAGCACACTGCCCCAAAGGTGTGGGCGCTCCTGTGACCTCTGACCAGAGGTCCTGACCTCTGAGGTCATGCATGGGTGGTTACTGTGAAGAAGTCCTAGAGGAGGAGGAGAGGTCAGTGGTGGGGAGGACACGCAGGTGCAAATGGATCCCTTCGGATCATCCACTTAGGCTGAGCACCTGAGGCTCTAACCAGGGTCTTGTATCTTGTCCTTTAACCCCCTTTGGGAACAGCATGGTGTTCTAATGTGCCATGTCCTTTGTCGTTATGATGCATTCATGCACCACACCGAGCCTATGGGGGTGTATCAACTTCATAGGGTCAGCATGATGCTTGCACAGCCAAAAATAATTTTCTTACCCCAAGGAAATACTAGAATCAAGATTAAATTTTCTCGATTCAAGGAATAAACTCATTCTGAGTTTTTACTTTTATCTTGTTTTCAGAAAGGGGAAGCAAACAAAAATATCTTATATTTTTCTAGTATTCTTCTAGAAACAAGTATTCAAGTTTATTTTTCTTTAGGAATTTTCTTTAAACTGGTCATTTGTGCACCCAACAAGATTATATCTTATATTCCTGAAATAAGAAAGTTCTATTTCTAGATTTAAGATTGCTATGTCTTAAAAATCTGCTCAGTTAAGAATTAACCTGAAACCATGTGTCCAAAGTGTCAATTAGAGCGAAAAAATATGCAAGTATACTCTATTATGTGATGGTTATGATCATGCTTAATGCATTCACCAAATTCCTTCTATTATTTGGGAATTTTATAGGTGTGGATTGTGAGTTCAGTTAGGTTCCATAGGGATCAAGTATATAGACTACTAAATAAGAATTATTTTCTTAAATTTAGAACATTAGTTACATGTTGTGCCACAAGAGGCCACCACTATGCAATACAACAACTTTCTTATCAAACAGGGTATACATTTCTGCCTCCAATTAAGTCCCAAAGAAAGAGAAGAGGGTAAAAATGTGTGGGAAAAGGGGAGAATTGTTAGGGATTAATTTGATGTAAGAACTCTTGTTCCAGTGAATAAACTATAATAACTATAGGGAGAAATGATAAGAGACACCATTTGCTTGATAATATCATTTAAATAAAGGGAAGGATAACCTGTCCCATTACATGAAGTGAAATGACTTTGAATAAAGGTCTGTTTGCTTAATCTTCTATTGTAGCTACAAAAAGCTGCATTTTAATCTGATGAACCTCTTTCTGATGCTCTGCCATCAATCCTTTCTCTCTAAGACTAAAATTAAATATAATCATACCCATTTCCCAGGCAAGAACATCAATCTTGTTCATTTACTCGAAATAAGAAATTAAAACTTACTTAAGAAAAAGGTTTTCTAGAAAAAAGGTCCATTCCGTAAGAAAGATTTTCTTATTTTGAGAAATATGTCAGGAAATATCATCTTGATTCCAGTATAAAATACTTGATTTAAGAATTTCTTTCTTGTTTGTTTTTCTTGTTTGTTTTTCTTAGTCCAAGTATATTAAACTCAACCATGCTGTCAAGTAAAACTTTGTTATCCTACGGACAAACTTGTTTTAAGTTTATTTTACTTAAAACAAGAAATATTTTCTGAAAATGAGAAAATTATTTTTGGCTGTGTGGATGCAGCCCGTGGGAGTAACTCGCCAGGACTGCATTCATGAATCATGACGATAGAGGCTATACTGCATTGAAACATTATGCGGCCTTTAAAGGGTTGGCTAACCCTTTACCTAACGCTTTAACGTTGTAGTCATGCCCTACCCTGACTGGTGTACAATGTGGTACAATGTGGTTAATTTGATCCTAAACTTTAAATCGCACCCACGTACATCCTATCGATGGATAAGGCACATAATTTACCTGAGATACATAAAATGACATAGAACTGTACATTAATCTGGCGAGCACAGGTAGCTGTCATGGAGAGGACACAAAATTACACTAATAAAACGAGTTGGTTGACTATCCTTGACTTGTTTAAAAAAACTAGAACCCTCTTTAGGGTGGGACAAAATTCAAAAAATATCCTTGACTTGTTTGATTGATTTGGTAGGTTATTATTGACTCAGAATTGTAATGCAATACATTGATCGGTTTGAAATTGTCTGCTTTGTAGACAGACTGTTGTACTTAATACATTAGTATGTCAATCTACAATATTATGTTCATGCTTTGTGATAAGACTTATCTGTATAATCGTTAAACTCTTCGATTCATTATACAACAATAACACATAACGGTTTAGTCAGAATATTGAAGCTATGAAAATGAAAGTACAACACACGTATATTAATGTACCAGTTCCATATTTAAGGCCTTTTCGGCACTTAGAATCAAAGTGAGAAGAATGTGGAATTAAAGTCTAGTCGTTGGTTGCTTTAATTATGATTATACACATGGTATAGATGACACGTGCATACACATATCTTCATACCTGGTGTAATTAAACTCTCGTGCCTTAATGTCTTAATTACAGCCAGAGGAGGCCCTTAATAACATGGCCTTGTCATAACCAGGGCATCTAGCCAGGAGTTTGATCATGCTATTTGGCAATTTCTTCAGGGTTGACATCATGTTGGTGCACTTAACCCTTTAAGGACTACTTCAATGTCTAACTGTGCCTTTTGTCGTCATGATATATAAATGCAGCCCTGGCGAGCATACTCGCCAAGGCTGCATTCGTGCATCAAGATGGTCCCTCGGGAATGCATCAAACATGTAGGGCCAGCATGATGCATGCAGCCATCCCTGGCCAGCAGACATGAACATATTAAAATAGGACGACATTAAAGGGCATTGATCTCAATTAAAGCACTATGTATGTGACCTTAACAATGATTGTCCCCCCTCATATGGTTTACCCTACATATATATAGCCACGTGCTGCATAATTTAATATGGAACCTGTTTTACACCTTTTGATTCAATATGGATAATCCATGCACGCTTAGATAATACACAGATGCTAGAATTAAGGTTGAGGTGGAATATAAGAAAAAAAATGTACTGGAAATGTAATAGATAGCAAGGGTACTAGTACTAGACCGTATGATTAAGGTATGGTCAGAGAAAAGGTGAGCATGATTCTGCATTTTTATAGTAACTTTCGGGTCACCCATTTCCGGTGCAACGTATAGGTGCTTTGGTTTTCGCTGATTTCCGTTGGTTGTGTTAAATACGGTGGTATCTCTAGAGATAGGGCTTCTATCTCTCCAGCATCCTCTATGCAGGGTAAGGTGTGCGGTGTAGATAGTGGAGCTACTTATCACGTTATGAACCGGTCAAGAGGTGTATGAGGGGCAATCATGTAGGAGCACCTATCAGTGAATACACAGCAGCTGTATCTGATATTGAGTACATTATATATTCATTAGGCACCTGTATACACTTGTTCAAGCCTTCCTATGTAATTATATAGTTTTTTGAATAACGTTGTAATTTACAACTGAGTTAGATTGCTAATATCTCTTATTTTATCATAATATTTCAGAATGTATATGATAACCAAAATGTAAGATATTATCTCTGTCTATCGACGTCTTTATTAGTAATCAATGACATGCTAATTCTTCTGTAGTATTTCCAAATGTCTCTATATTACATGCTGCGTATTATGATTGGAAGTTTCTTAAAGGGTAACCAGAACCACATTCAACCACCATCACCTAAATCTTCCCCTTACCTACCCACATACCGCAAGTCTGGTTACAACTCAATGGATACCTGTGTTCACCTCCCAAAAAACTTTTTTTTAAATCATGGTTTTCAGACATTTTGACCCAGCTTCCCTGCGCTTAGCGGGTGCTCCATTGTTGCATATAGACGACCCTATTATTCATCCCATCTAACAGCCATGCTGCACACCCATCATCCTCCTTTATCCACGAAATTTGTTTAATCCTTTTTATACAGATCTCAGCGGTGGGGCGACCGAGCATCATCCCTTTTTAGGTGAACAGCGTTTGTTTAGTATATAAAGCACAGGGAAAGTCTTGGCTCAAAAAGATTTTGGATCTTTTTTCATCACAGATTGGGTTTTTGTCTGTGGTTTTTGTGGGCTCGACTCGGGGCACACTGTCGCCACGCGCGAGGCACGTGGCAGGCCCTGCTCCCCTCCTCCTCCCCGATAGGAGATCCACACACCTGATCCCACCTCCAGGATCCTCCCACCTGCCGCGCCAGGTGCAGGAGGCTTTGAAGTGTGCCGCCCCCACCCCTGCCCCTCCTCCTCCTGCACCCCCTCCCACCTGTTCACCTATACCACCCTCACACTGACACAGATTCAGCGGCCTGATGGATCCCCCACCCCCACACACCCTATAGGGAATCAAGATCCAACCGGCTGATGTATAACACCCCCCCCCCCCCTCACCATACCTGCATGCCACCACCCAGACTCATCCCACACACCCCCACACCCTCCCTCACACACGCCAGCCTCTTATTGACATTCACTATAAGAGTGGTGCTAGTTTGATAATATGATGATAGCGGGTCTATAGATACAGGTGCGCATGCGCCTGTCTGATTGTCTCCCCCTCAATGAATAAAAACCAAGATAATCCAAACAATTCGAAATGGGAAATCTCTATTTGTGCACTGGCTACTTGTGATGTGACTATATACTGCCTGGCCATGCAATTGCTAAACATGGGCTGTTATTAAGGCTAAGCCTCGGGTGTGAAGCGTCATCCCCAAACTTAATCAGGTATAGCTAACCCACCATGCCTATACCCATACCTACCCATCCTCTCATACCTGCCTCCCAATACCTTACCTGGCTCACTCCTGGAGCCCCCTCAGACACCATAACTCACCTGTCTGCGTAACACCCTACTACCCCCTCTGGCTGCCCCTCCCACCCCAGACAACCCCCCCCCCCCCCCCCACACACACCCAGCACCAGGTTACCACTCGGGTTACATCAAACAGCCATCTCTATAGCAACAGGTGGGACGAGCACAAACAGCCTATTGACGTCACCCACAGGAGCACGCGCTACGCCGCACTAAACCTTGTTCCTTGGCCATCGTAAAAAAAACATATAAATCAGTTTAAAGAAAAGAAGGAAAAGTCCCTTTAAAAAGCTACTGATTCTAACAGGTCACGCCGACACAGATTTCAACCCAGATATAAAAGTCATCAGCAGCATGCTATAGGTTGGTCTGGCAGTAAAGCACCACAGAAAATTAGTGCTTACATGTTATAACATTGGGGTATGTCTAGTTTGAGAGGTGTATGTCTGGATAAGGACATAGCATGGTGGTGCTCCACCAATCTATGAGCAATAAAGACTGGGGAATGTAAAATGGGGGCAGTTAGCAGAGCCATGGGCCAACACAAGGGAGTGGTTATACATGCATTATACATCATGTAGGGGTGGAACAAGCAGGCGGGGTTAGCTTCAGAGGGGGTCCTAAAAGAAATGTGGGGGGTCGGGAGTAACTAAAGGGGAAGGGGGGTTGTCTGAGTCTGGCTACCATGCAGTGGGACAGGTGGTACATGATCACAAAGGGATCCAAGCCCTCCTTCAGGAGGCCCTATACAATCACATACCCTGTCAGGCACGCTTTCCTCCCTGGGGGGCATTTTAACTTCAGGGGAGGGTCAAATCAGGGTCAGGGTCGCATTCTACTTGACCTTTACCAGGTGACCTTCAGAGGTCATCTAGGTGAGTGGTAAGGATCCGGTGGTTATGTCCTCAGCACACGCCAGTCCCCTTATCATGTCCCCTCCTGTATAGCCTGGAGTGGCAGGTGTGCAGGGCGGGGGATCCAGGTGTTTTGGGCACTTATTGTAGCGTAGAGGAATGCACCTTCAGAGCCTGGATCCCCAACCCCCTCCCCCCTTCCAACCTCCTCCAGCAGCCGCCACACCTAACCCACATTAAATCACCCTGTGCACACCCCCAAGAGGCAATTACCAAGATCCATAGACCTCAGCAGCAGGTGCAATGGGCATCTGGCTCCAAGGATCCTCTACCCCGCCGCTTGGGGGCCCACCCTCCTCATCAATGATCCACTCTGGATCCCTTGTACCTGTTGGTACAGCCTGGATGGTGGCAGGTGGGGGGTGTTTTGTTTGTGGTAGGTACACCCCACATCAACCCCGACACGTGCCTCTCATGTTAAAGACATTCCGACTAGCAGGGACTGGGACAATTACACTCTGTGATTGCTTTTCTTTATTCACTTCTTTCCACCAAAGACCAATGGTTATGTCACAGGCACATTCATCACTTTGTCACCAATACTGGATGATGTATATGATTTCACCTCATAATCATTGCCAACTGTTACATAAATGATTTACTGCTATTCTCTTTACATCACTGATTGAGTGTGTAGATGTTAAATATTGAGGGGGTTTAAGGAAAGATGTAGAGCCCTCAATTTATCATACTGGATAACCTGGTAATCCATAGCTATCAATTTTCATATATTAATTGTAGGTTACAGTATTCCAGCCCATGAGAATTATTGTATGACAAATTCACATTCTAGTCCTGACAATACCTACGTGGGTTTCTAGAATACTTACAGCAATATATTATCTCTTTTGTATGACATTAATATATATCGGATTATAGAGAGTCCCAGTCACTGTGATTCTTTCACAGATTGGCTGTCTATCTCATATTCCCATCTCGAAGATCAGATATCTATAGATCGTGTGGTGATATACAGCAAAGATTATCTTATAAACCTTGTCCGGATCAGCAAATCAAGACAACTCACACCCATATTGCCACTGGTCTGAAGTACGTTGTACACATATGATGACATGTACATTGCCATAATGATATTATGTTCCCACTCTAGCAAAGATGTTGGCCAATGGTCCATCATTAATTATACTGCACGATATCAAATCCCAGAGATGGAAAGATGAGCTAGATCTGATTAGATACAGGGAACATTTCAGCAATCAAAGAAGGTATGCTTGCACTCTGCACAGGCAATTCCTAAGTCTCCCTTAGGTATGAAAACATGAGGACAGGAATGTATAACAAGGCCATAATAAAGAGGTTTTTCTGCGTAGGATATTCACATCTATACAGACCTCTAAATAAAATACTGAGACTGTGAACAAGGTCTATATAGGCTAGATCCTCCAGTGTAGACAGGTGAACTGTGCCATCCTCAGAGGCAGGCACTTATCTTGGTGACATATGTCGGCGCCGGCTTGTTTGATCATTGGATCTCTAGGGGAATCCCCCTGGCCACATATAGTGCCCCATAGGTGGGCTTTTTCTTCCTCTGCAGCCCCCAACATCTACCCTCCAAACTGACTGATATTTTACTTTTTCTCTCATCTTCACAACAGCATACCTAGCGGCAGCAAAGGCATGACTGCGCACCCACTTCATCCCACATTCTAGCCTCATTCACAATTGACAATTGGAGATGAAGTTTTGGAGCAGCGGAGGGTGTATGGGAATAATAAAAAAGGCAGGAATAATATTACAAAAGGCCACCTACTAAATTTCCGGCGGGAAACTGAGGCGGTAAAAAGGAAGCTGCAAATTGGAGGGAGTGTACAACGGTATCTGAACGGTTTTGAAATGAGACATTTATGTTGGAGCGTTGTCTTGTACATAACTGAAGGAATGCACACGTGGAAACAGCCAGAGAAGAAATCAAAGCTGTAATCAATACAATATTCTCTATACTGAGCTGATGAAGCCAGCTATCATATCTATGCAAAGGATTATCCAAAGATATATTAATAAAGCCATTGATATAATAAAGCAAGAAATTGAAACTGCATGGGGTGCATCTCAGCATGGATATAGGTATACTACATGCCTATCTATGATGTCTTAAATATGGCAAGATCCTTCTGCACTGAAAACCTCAGGGTCGTCATTTTGACAATACCAAAACTGACAACTTTAGGTAGTCAAAGTGACCACCTTGGGTCGTCATTGTGACTACCCATCTGAGCCATTCAGACCAAAGTTGTCATAATGACGACCTTAGGTAGTCACAATATTTAGGTAGTCAGAATGACTACCTTAAGGTTGTCAATTTAGGTATTGTCCATTTGAAGACCTAAAGTCATCAGTAGTGACAACTCTCAAGTCCTCGGTTGTCCCAATGACTACCCTATGGTACATAATTCTATTCCTCACTTGCTACTTATGGCACACTACTGCCACCTGGTTTTAACATTTTGCATAACTATATCTGTCTTGAGATATATACTGGTGACAGGGAGCAGAGTGGTCTCTATACCTTTGGGGCCATCATTCTCACCCATTGGCAACTTATTCATAACAAGTAATGCTACTTAGTTCAATCAAGACTACACCAAATATGTGTAAAGGATGTCTCTCATTAAGAAGTGAACTAATTAGAAACTATATTCATATACCATTCTCCACTCCATCTGCCATTATTCATTATGACTACCTAGGTCGTCATAATGACTAGGCTCCTTGCTCTGGGTTTTCAGTGTGTATATTATAGCCACACCATGCCCAGCCATCACAAGATAATAAAAACATCAATTGACATTCCGACTTCGATATCACATACAACACACGAACCAGTCTGATAACGCAAAAGCTGTGACTGGAGAGTTGAGGTCTGTGCATGGAGAGAGGGGCTCCAATCAGGTGTTATCGGCCAGGTGAGCACTCCTCAACAGGTGGGGCTTCCGGCTGGAGACAGGTGAGGGAGACAGGCGTGTGTGTGTGTGGGGGGGGGGGGTGTAGGGATCCACCTGGGGATCAGGGATCCACTCCATGATGCCCTTCCATACCTGTACACATGGTGATCTTTGCACCTGTCTGGCTTGTAGGTGCTATAATCCTAACGTATTTATTACCTTATACACTGCATATATACTATACACCTCACCTGTATGCATGATTCTACTATGGCAATGGAGCAGTGTACATATATAACTATAATAATACATGCCATGTTTACATTGTTTTCGTGTAGTCTAATGAGACCAACTCTGAGTGCTTCTACTGGAGAAATTGCCCCCCCTCTAATGAGATCATTTCTCAGAGGAATGGTGGGTTATTATACATAGAGGGAGTTGAATCTACATGGGCTATATAAGTAGACATGCACTTTGGTATTGTGAACGGACTTCTCCGTATGAAACAGAGCTTTCTTTATTTCCTTGGATGTATAGAAGAAAAAGATATATTATGTGTGGGGCATGTATTAAGGGGGCGGGCATACAAAAATACGTTCTGCCCTGATACTCCTCACTTCCCCATACCAAAATAACAATTCATGCCCATACAACGGTGATCGCCCTATACATTGCCCTACTGTCCCAGTCAAGGTAAAAAAATAAAAAAGAATCCCAAGAATTATCAGAACAAAAGATTCTTCATTAAATAGCTTGTGAGGAAAGGTCATAATAGTTTACAATGTGACAAATGTTTGGAAGTTATAATCTGCATTATAGAATATCATATTGGAATAAAAGCGAGTCCATGTACATGCAGATAGATGCAAGTTCTCAATTAGCAAATTGATGGTGTTTTTACTTTCAGACCACCTCTGGATGATGATGGTATCATGTGCTAGATAAAGGTATGCCGTTGCTGAACGTAAATAATGTTATGTGTATTAGATACACCAGGGCTCAGATTACAGTCTCGGCCATTTCCTGCTGTAAATGAAAGCTCTGAGGGCTATTACTGAAGCATACCTGTGGTTTCCGACCAAGGTGATTGTTGGGGATGGGCTAGGGATGAGGACAGAAACTGGGAGACTGACACACATGCATATAGCATGGGGCCCTGGATGAATGAGAAGTGTCCCATGTCCCTGTCGATTTAAAGAAAAGACCATGTCTCTGTCGATGTTAAGAAAACTGCCATGTCCCATATCGATTGTAAGAAATGCCCATGTCCTTAGACAGGGGCGGATCCAGGATTTTGAAAAAGGGGGGGGGCGTGAAATAGGCAATGTACTGGAGGTATTGGAAATTGTCACATTAAAATATACAGAAAAATAGGCCCCCCCCTAGATCCGCCCCTGGGTCCCATGTCACTATATGGCCCAATGTCTATGTCGGAGCGAGGACTCTGCAATAGAGGTTCCATAGTCAAACTTAAGAAAAAGTCATGTGTCCATGTGGAATTTAGTGGTCTAGTCACAAGACCTATATGCATGGAGAGATGAGGTGGGAGGAATGGGATGGGTGAACTGCTTTTGAAGGGATGGGAGCTTATTTATACTCCTGTGTGGTGCAAATGCATGTACCCTGGTAGTGGTACGTGGACCCCAAATGGGCTGATTCTACCTCTAGTATATGGTGGCCGAACGGGTCTTTGAAGCTAAACCCAAACCTCTGTTTTGTGTGAGGGGGAAACCTTGTCAATGGTTCACTAATGCAGGTGTTAAAATTTGAGAGTGTGGATGGAAGGCATAGGGAGGGACAGTGCACTGGGAGGTGGGGCCATGTAGGGGTGGGAGGCAGGAGTATAGGGTTGGTCCCATTAACACTTTGAGTACGCCATGATGCCTCAATGTTTCATGCTTATTTGTTGTCAGGATGTACAATGCAGCGGCAAGTTACTGCTGCCATTGCATCAGTGCATCATGCAGACACCTCGTAAAGTTGGCATGATGTAGCAATGCATCACTGGCGAGTTTCTTGCCTGTGCTGCCTTCATGCTTCTTACTACCAATAGCACATCGTGCATTAAATCACTCTGCTGTCCTTAAAAGGGTTATGTGACGAGGGATAGTATAGATTGGGGAGGTGGGGGTATGAGGGTAGGATACAGAGGTAATGTGAGATGTGTCTAAGTAGTTAGGTTCCACTGTTTTTTTGTGTGATCAAAGTGGGGTGCAGGTTAGTGCAGCCTGCAGTGTTGAACAGATAGAGAACATTACCCCCCTGCATCCACCCCATCACCCCACCATCTATCCTATGCTAAACCACACTACCCCTATATGCCCCCGCAGAAATGGCAATTAAATTAAGCTTTAATTACCTAGATCACAGAGCCCAGGCCGGTGTGTGGACAGAGCGCAGGTAGCAGGGGCGGGGCTGTGGTCAAAGATTGCTGACCATTACTTTGTCTTGCAGCTTTCTGTGCTGAAAAGATCATTAGCCCCTCTTATACACCCCGCGGAATGTCCTCGACACCCCAGGTCAAAATAAACACAGTATCCCTTAACCACAGGTTCCTGCAAACAGGGGGTGGGGCCTGGGAGAAGGGCTTCCAACTTGATCACAGGGCACTGGATCATTAAGACCATCTCCTTTGTTTTTCTTTCCCTATCAAACAGCAAGGATTCAAAGGCCTCGATCTACTCTAACCTCCCCTACGATGGAGGGGCAGTGTAATTACTTCGCAATGGAGAAAGTGTTTCCACTGATCGAAAATTAAAAGCTGTTTAATAGTCACCACATTACCAATAGAACTCCTACTGAGGTAGTGTCTATATGCATTACCTTGGCTGTTTAATTCAATTAAATGGGGCGATTAAATGTACATAAAAATGGCCACAACAGGATCTGGTATGGATGTGTAAAGAATGTGTGGTTCACTGTTTACCTTCCAGAGAATTCCCTTTACCACCATATTTGCAATTCAGATTTTTTTAAACAACAACATGGCTTTACAGTGACCTCAACCAGAGTTTCCTCAGTCACTATGCTTCGTCGTCGCATGCATGTCCTCTCCATGCTATTTATATTGATTTGTGAATAGGCATTGTTTCTTTAATTCATGAAAGTGGAACAACATAATGACTGGTGTCCTGATGCCTTGTGGTAGAGTTTAGATAACCTTGACCCAATGGACAATCTGTTAAACATGTACCAAGGCGTATGCTATATAACCTCTCAATTCCGGGACAAAATGATAGCAGAAGCAGTAGCAATAAAAGCGCAATCAACTGCATGTTCCAAGATGGCTGGAAATAGAAATGTCTCTCTTCTCACCACTCCCCTTTGCCTTCCTTTTTATATTTTAAATTCGCACCTAACTAGTACACCTTATACACCTCTCGCCTCATTGGGGAGTTGAAAGCACGGCGGCGGTTTGCATGCTGATGTGAACACTCCTGATGACAGGACACAAAAAAGAGGAGCCTGAAAGGATCTGACAGAGCCTTGTGGGTGCCACTTTATCCTCAGCATATAGAGTGAATAAGAGGAAGGTTCGTGACCTTCGACCTCACAGATGCTATTGTGGTTTGGTGGTCACTAAATAGGAGTTTTGTCGGCATATATGACCTGTTATGATATATGTTAAAAAATTACATCTTTTTTCAATGACGTGACAAATAATAGACTCGTGGCGAGTTTAGATAATACATAATAACCATTGGCTTTAAGGTACTACTAATTATGATACGAGATTTAACGTAACAAATGTGCCTACATCAGTGGTCGATGCATGTATGGAACTACGATATGCAAACAATGTTCTAAAGATGAATAAATAATGCTGCCTATGCATTGCTCCTGCAACCCTCACACATGCAGAGATTCTCTGAATAATTATATTGTTATGACCTATAGTATACATCAGTCATCCAGTGATCAACGACAGGCGGACCAGCCCAGTGGGCACAGAACATTGAATCAACATTGACAAATGGTTCACAATGTTGATTCAATGTTATTTCAATGTTAAATCAACGTTGAACTGAATTTTGTGCCCACTGGGAGGGGGAGGTGCTGGTAATATGGGCTATATATATATATATATATATATATATATATATATATATATATATATATATATATATATATATATATTTATATATATGGCACAGGGTACTGTTATTTGATTCAGTACTTTTGAATCTTTAAGGGCAAACTACTGTATTAACGCATTGCGTGTATCGGATACATGGGTTTGTCGGCATGAGTAACACACACACATAGCACCGGCGAATAGCTCAACAATGCCACACTTATGCATCATATTGGCCCCCTATGAGGTTGATACACTGGTACATTATGAGGAAAAGTCATCCTGTCCTTTTAAAGTGTTGAATTCATCAGTGCTCAACGTGAGGAATGAATGTCAATGTGCGTCTGGAAATATACGGCTGGTTAGAAACCGGTCCTATACATTTATTTCTGATAGCAATTACATCACACAGTATTCAACATAAAAGTTGTTCCCTCAGCAGCCCACCAACATAAGAAAGGGAGATGTATGGTGAGACTGATATATTTTTCTGTATGATAGTTCCGGGTTTTCACTGCAGAGGGCAGTAGTGGGCCATGCACGGGACCATAGCAGTGTTGGGAGTGGGTGGGAAGGACGAGCGGGTGGGAGGGGAGACTGGGGGAGAGGTGAAGGAAAACTGGGGATGTGTGTCACCGATGTCAGTCAGTGGGTGCACTCCCGTCTGGGTGACACTGCTCCAGATACTGCCGACTCTTGGTGGCTGAGACAGAGAGGAAAAACCTCGCTCTCCGCCAGAGTTTTAGTCTGTATTCTTCTTGACTCTGCTTGGAGAACGGACCACCGACTGAGCTGGCCGGGTCGCTCTTCCTGTCTTCACTGAGCAGTGTGCAACATTCAAGATGGTATACATGCATAAATCTGTCACAGGGATACTTGGAAATAAAATGTCTCCCTTGGTGTTTGAGGGTAGTAAAACACATGTGCAATCTGAATCAAAGGTTTTCAATTGAATAAGTCGTGAGTTATCACGGGCCTTAACAAGGGTGTACGTGCTATTATTATTTCATTTCTTTACAATCAAATACTTTATGTGATAATAAAAAGAGATTTAACACCGTATATATTGAATTCTTAACATTTTGTATGACCTGCAATACGATGCAGCATAATAGCAGGCACGATTTGTATATCTATATTATATGCATCTATAACCATATTTATAAAGGTATCAGTCAGTGGGTACCATCTTCATAGGTATTGTGTCCTTTTCATCAGACTCGTTGGTAGTGCACCTATTCATCTCAGCTCTACATATACAGTATCAGAGGTTTGATACCAAATCAAGTTTCCTTACACAAGTTACACTGAACTTTGCACAATAAAATCAATAAGTCAAGGAAATCGCTCACCTCTCTATGAACATAACAAATTAAAAGATATATATATAAATATATACAGCATACTTATGCCATGCTTATGCGGAAATATATTCCATCACATGAAACGCCACTGTTTGCCAATGCCAACACAAAGACCTCCAAATAAGGGCACGCATGGCTTCAGCATTTCTCCGCGAGGTGGCAGTAGCGTTGGTAGTTCGTACCACTGTACGGGTACTGAGACTCATAAACATGACATGTATACTATAGTGTGTAAAACGTAGAGAATTGATCGATATAAGCAATAAGACAGCTGTGGCAGAGATATATTCTATATACATGTATATTTATATCACCACTGAATAGCAACTCACCATACAAAAAAATACATATGAAAAAAAGAAAGAAACTCCATTGTGGGTTTTGCGGTTAGGGCGGAATGATGGAAAACATCATAGTAGAAGTTACGCGTCAAATTTGTGGTCTTGAGTATCTGTGGTCTGAGACTGAAGGAAGTGGGTTGTGTCTGCCGAGTTGTGTATGCGGTATGTAGGTTTGCCTTGCTGCCTTATGGGGCCCTGTGACAGGATTTATGCCTACACACGGTGACCATCCATTCTCCTTCCCACCAGCCTCCTTAACCCTTTAACAACAGCGTAGTACTGTAATGCACCCTGCCATGTTGTGGCCATGATGCATAAATGGAGCCCTGGCGAGGGAATCGCCAGTGCTGTATTCATGAAGTATGTATATACCCTATAGTGGTGTTGATGCACTCCCGAAGAGTCGGCAACTAAGATGCACCACTGCCAATAAATCCCCAGCAATGCATTGATGCATCATGCTGCCAAATGTGCATGAACATTGAGGCATCATGCCGTCCTTAAAGAGCTAGTTACCATCCTAGCAGGCAGCATCATCATGGTTCCTCCCACTTCCCACCACCTCTCGGCCACCTAGCGGCAAGCATGCCGACCTACAGCTGCCCCCAACTGTCAAGGTGACCCATGTGGTAGACGGCCCCCTTGTCGAGCCTCAAAACCACAGAGTTCCTTCTTCCTCCTCTGCTTAGATCAAGTTGTACAGACAAGGATGGCTACGGCAGCATGTCAAATAAATGTAACCAGAGGGGGGATCCTGGATATAATAACCTTTGCAGGAAATGACCTGCGGGACCTTTGATTATAGCTATTCATTTCTTTTTTATCTGGACGACCCAATACAAATATGTTGTACATGTATCATAATGACTGTTGTAAAGACCACATCTCATTGCCCGGGAAGCTGCATCCTCATCTGATTTTTCTGATGAAGAGGAGATGATATATATGGGAGAATTACAGAAATATTTACAGAAATATCTGCTGTATGTGATCGGGGTTTTGGGCATTGGTCCCGTTAACAAAGGATGGGTTGAATTTGTTCTAGGTTGGGGTAGTTCTAGGTAGGGGTTCTCCGGGTTCTCCCAACACGTCTATAACTCTTCCCATGCCTCACCACCAGACAGCACACTCTCCCCTTGGTCCCGCCCTCTTCCCCCATCTCTATAGTGATCGAATTATCCATACCCCACTACCTCGTCTCCTCCTGGGAGGACCCAGACGTCGTCCATGGTGGGGAGGATCCCCCTCCTGTCCCTGATCCCACCCTATACCCCCACCTGCTCAGGTGACCCAGCCCACCTGGCCCTCCCCTGCCTTAACTCCTGTAATCTGGTGACACGCAAACACTCAACTCTATATTTCATATTGGAAACCGAAGGATCAATACTATAATCATGTTAAGGACAGGCATACCCCTAAATATGCATCCTAACCTTTTTAAGACGGGTGGGAGATTCTATATTTTGAATTAGGTGCAGATCAATATAGAGTGATCAAAAGGTGTAGTCGGTAGAGGCATGCACTAACCATGGTATACATGGGCAGGAGGGGTGTGGTACCCTCTGGGGGACAAAAGGTGGTGACAATAGGGCGACGATTTATGTTCTGGTCACGCGGACAGGTGGGCAGGGTGAGATCCTGGGTGATCGGACAGGGGATCTCTTAACTTCACACACCTGTAGGCAAAGGGCAGAAGGGGGGTGGCGATGGGAAAGGGAAGGGTAAGGGTATATGGTGGCGGGGTGATAAGGGTTTCAGGGGCACCAGGGCATGGATAAGGGTAAAGTCAGACGGTATACATGTACAGCGGAATGCAGGACAATCTGATATGAGAAATCAGGGGGTGAGCATACGTCTCAGACTCTGATTATGGAATTTTAATTCATGATAACAAATGATTATTGCTAAATGGTGCACCAATTTATAGTCATATCATTCAGACAAAATACTCTGAATCTATAGGGCAAGGAGCGACTATTTGGGGAATGAAGCCAGTATATACATGCACTGGTGTACACTATAGAAATGGGGGGGGGTGCATATTGTGAGGAGGGTGCAGGTTTGAAGAGGACATTCAATCAGATAGATGGCACTATTAAGGCTGTATAAGAGGTGGTGATTTTTTTTCAGAGCTATGTATAAGAGCCAAGCTGTAATACCATCCACCTAGAGGAATGGACAGGACAGTGTAGGGTGTTGAGGGCAGACACACCTCTCACCTGGCCACATTAAACCAATCACAGTCTGTGAAATTGAACTTTGTGCCAGGTGCGAACCGTTGTCATGGTTACAGGGTAGGGGACAATACCCTCCCTACGGCCACCAGTCCATCTTTTCCGGGGATCCCAAGGTAACAAAGCGTGGATCCCCACCAAGGGGAGGAACATGGCCTGTGTATACCCCCTACCTCCCCACCTGTATATAGGGCCATACCTCACCACATTATAGACGGGATCACCTACCCACCCCATCACCTCTACCTACCCCCTAGACACATGATCCCCTCCCAGTCACCTCCACACGACCTCAATAGGCTACCCTCCAAAGAGACAACCATTATTAAGCACAAACTACAGCTTAATTACATTCATGCATATATCCCCACTTATATTCAACATAGTATAGTGCAGTTAAGCCATCCTTTAGCCATAGAGATTACAGCAGAATGAAGGATTGACTTTTTGAAAAGCCTTACATGCTACAGTGTGTACACACGGGGGTTGTGCATGTTCAGTGGAGGGATGACTTCATTGTCAGAGTGCTTCCTTCATCCCTGATATTAATGGATCTTTTGCTAGCCTTCTGACCTTGACATCCGGTTGACCTTGGCCAACGGCTGACCTCTATGATCACGTTCAGCTGACCTAGCACAGGGTCCCTGGGCTGTAAAGATGCATCAGACATTCTGCTAGGGCTCAGGCCCAAAGGGTGTACAATGTACAATGTATGGTTCTTTGTAAAACTGACATGACTTTTAGAAATGTGTGACATCTTCTTCAACAGGGCACATGCATTGAGCTAGGCGAGAATTATCATGTTTAAGTGATCTTCCTTTAATCACTACACGTGTACATGTATGCTTAGGCCGATCCCTCATTTTGCTACTTTGATATTAGTTGGTCTGTACTTTTTGTGATGCATATAAACCACTCCTTTTTCCTTTTTATACGACGTTGTTCAATAACCTACAATACCCCAGCCCAATGCAATAATGTTTTATTAAAATGGAAAACTCCTCAGACAAGTCAAATATATTAGCTCACATGTAAATACATGTACACATGTATACATGTGCTATTTTGCCTTGTGTAATAATAAGCGTGGGTAATCATCTGTTCCCCTTAAGAATCTGGAAGTATGAATAAAAAGATATAGGAAACCTGGATCTCTATTCCTATTTGGTTTTATCTCAGGTAAGCAAACGGGCTCCAAATGAATACTCCTTATTTGATTGCACTATGTGTCGTGTCTTCCCGAGATGTTTCCGCAAAGAACTCTGAAATAGATATTGACTGTACAGATAATTATCTGAAAGGAAATCTACCCTTTTTAGCTGGTTTTATTCAAGCACACATATCAGGCACTCCCAGGGACATTCTAGTGGTTAGAAGAGGGATATGGCTACATTGTACATAAACCTTATAAACGTGGATGATGCTATATAGCTATTCCCATACATCCTGGGTTATATGGCTGGGGCACTGTGTCAACTTGCCTGGAGATCACTCCACCACCACCACCACTGCCACCTCCCACCTCCCACCACCCTCAGGAGCATTCAGCCCCTCCCACTTACCTTACTATCACAGACCCCGCCCCCTCCCCACGGATCCTTCCTAACATTGGAGACATACCCCCCCCCCCCCCACCCATATCCCCCACGATATATGTCTCCTCCATTGAACCCCCTCCTGGATTGAACCCCCTCCCACCCTGGGTGGTGACACCTGTCGCGTGGGGACCACGTGGCGGGTACTCACAGACCCTCAGACGGTCTGGGGACAAGACAAGAGGGATGGGGTGTACTGAGGGGGTGTGGGGAGGGGGGTATATATCACATTATCAGGATATATGGAAGGAGAGGGTGGGTGTTTTTAACCATTGGGGTCTGGAATGATGGCTGAGTCTGCGTGTCCCTAAAGGAGGTGCGCTGCAAGTGGGGATGTGCTGGTATAGGAATGTGTGGTTTGGAAAGGTTATCTAGTCCTGGTGCAGGGATAAAGCATGAACAACAAGGAGCAATGCAAGAATGCAATAGGCATTGACATGCGTACCCCATGGCAGCACCCCCTGTCAGCAAAGTACACCTGTAAGGTGGGTGCAGATGGCTGGGTATATTATATACAGTGGACTTATACATTATGGTGAACTGTATACTGTAAACGTATTAATTTTCGCTCAGTACATATTTTCGCGTTTTTCGCGCACATGCTTAAGTGCGCGAAATTATGATGTGCGCGAAAATTATGCCTAGCAAATTAGCTTTCCAACGATGTGTAACACTATATATTTTTATATATATACTGGTATCTATAATGGGGGTATAGATGGGGGGTCCCCATGTCGCATGTCGATTTTAAGAAATGGCAATGTTGCATGTCCATGTTGCTTAAAAGTGCTCATGTCCCATGTCGATTTTAATAAATATCCATGTCCTATGTCACTAACTTTTTAAGGTTCCTGTCGCATGTCACTAGGCCCCATGTCACATGTCGATTTTAAGAAATGGCCATGTCGCTGTGTCGAATTTAGGGGTCTACCCCCATTATAATGCCAATAGATGACTTAATAAGTAGCATGGATAACTGTATTCTTTCCATTCATTCCTTGGTGATATCACCCATAACGATAGGCCATAAGTATTTCTTTTTGTTTTGTAATTAACAACTAGGCTGTGGAGTTTGCATACTAAGCCATACATAGAAATCCACCCCTCCCTTCTGCATTTTTACAGTCCATATGATATATAGGATGAATCTCTTTTGGCTCTAATATCCTTAATAATTGTCCGATTTAAAAACCGTAAAAAATGACATGTAGCTGAATATGTCATGCTTGTAGGTGCGCGAAAATATGATTGCGCGAACATGTCTTTCTATGGTAGATGCGCGAAAGTTTAGCTGCGCGAAAATATATACGTTTACAGTATTGTGCTAGACTATACTGGGGTGGACTATACTGTGGTGGACTAGAATGTGCACTTTAGTCTTGATAGTGATCTCTTATCATTGTCTTCCAGACTATCCATCAGGCAGATTGTTGTCCTTAAGTAGGCCATATATATATTTCTATTGGTAGAGGTGCATCAGTAATATATGGTAGAAAGGGGAAGAAAGACTACAATAACAAAAGGTTGTTTAATAATATGCAATACATACTACATGTACCGGTTATATCCTTCCCAACAAAGTCCTCACTTTACAGGTATTTCCACACATCTATGTCCCAGGACACTTATTATATACATATCCGGTCAATCCCACTACATTTCTATATATATATATACTATGACCTATACTAAACACCCCTCCCCCTACCATCCTCTATTCATGCCAATGAAAATAAATAAAAACTCTAAAACTCAAACTCTACCTATTCCCTAACATTGTACCACCCCACACAGTGCATTGACATACAGCCTCTTGCCCTACCATAACACCACCACTACCACACACAGGTGACCTACACAGGTGAGGTAAACCCTGCTCTGTCTGGTTGACTGACTTCCAGGCCCAGCACAGGTGTGATGATATGTAAAGAAAGTTTACCTGTCTCCATTTACAGGTGCCTTACTGTTTGTGTCCATCCTTCTGCCTGGTAGACAAAAAAAGAGGTGAAGTAAAGGCATTATACCTTGGGTTTCTATAGCTGCATCACACTCATCCATCATAATTACAGTGAACATTAGGTACAGCTTCATAGCCAATGGTGTATTCATGTGTACAATATTTAGGTAATATGGCCAACTACATCAATATAACTATGTACAAAAATGTATGTATGTGTTCTTTTTTTAAGATGATAGTTATACCCCTGTCCCCTCTTCTGACACTGTTATACTTCTTTTTACACTGTCTACCCTCAAGGGGTTTTATCAGAGTCACCTAGTTAGTACACCTATACAACCCACCATATATACACCTGTAGACAATGTACTGCCACTACAGGTGGATGTTTATCATCCAGGTGGTGAATATGTAGCCCACACAGGTGCGTCCCAATACGTAGGGACCTGGGTGAATAGTAGGATATGTGTGTTGCTTTTGGGTCGTATGAAGAAGATCCCTAATCCCACCAAGGGTGCCTGACCTTTGGGTAGAGCCCACCCTGTTGTCATCTCATCTTCCACGGCTTACCCTATTTTATACACTAATCTAGGATGACTATTTTACCTAGATAATCTGCAGTTGAATTTGTATCATACAAGTGGATCTGGACTGGGCAAATGCCATTGTCAGTATAGGGATCATAGGGATTGTTTGGGTGTTGTCACAGAAATACCTTACCACCACGATCAAAGACAGTTTGATTTATCTTGTACCACTGATACCTTATAGTACATTCCTGTTCTAGATGATAAATTGCCCAATAAAGGCACATTCAGGGTTGGTATTGACGAAACGTTGCCCACCAAATTATAACTACCCCCCCCCCTTTCCCTGCATTAACTGCCCCCAATCAATATGGAAACATCAACCAAATTTGACTTGTCTGGCTTTGGGTGGATTTCTTATTCTCGTCAAATGGTTTATTCTAAGAAAGATAAGGATCTTTTGGTCCAAAATGAACTTGTATTATCATGTTCATAACAGGAGGACTGACCCACCACATCTACACAGGTAGGTTATGCCCTCCAGAGTGGACAGGTGTGTCTAAGTGAAGACAGGGCAGGTGAGAGGGGGTCTTCACTCCCACCAGGAGGGCTCCATCCCTCCTCCAAGCCCCACCCTGATCACCTGGCACTGTCCCACGATGACCACTACTCAAGATGGCGGCGTCCTTCTGGGTGGGCGATAATACCAGGATTTGGAAACAGGTGTCTTGAGCGGTCGCCAGATGTCAGCAGGGACAAGGTCCACTTCCTTCTGAGCCTTCTTCGTCACGCCCTGATGACCTTGTGTCTCTGTAGGAGGTCAGAGGTCACAGAGGGCTGACCTTTGTACCCCTGACCTGGTGTATACTATAGGTATACCCAACCCGAGAACGAGGCCAACATGGCGGCGTGTTGTGAACTAGGGGACGGCACTTGAGTTTGACAACTGTATGATACATGTGTATGTTGTGTAGAGTGCACACAGAGATCGGTCTGTGTAGGGGCCTGTATTATCTTGTGAACTGCATTTATCCCATTGGCTTCAGCGAGTAGCTGCTATATTTATCATATAAATGTACATCATTACGATCTTGATATGCATGTTTATGCCTATGGTGTTTTAGATCTGTAAGTTACTTACAAGTGAAAAACAAGTAATGATACTTTAGTATTAAGATGTAAGCAGCTGAATGCAAAATATTGAAGTGTAAAGCTGAAGTGCGCTATGCGGCCTTGCAGCTCACGCCGGGCCCAGTCAGTGTATGGACGCATACATGTAGTATAGAGAAATGGGAGTTTGGTAGCGGGCGCCTTGCGTTATGGCAACACCCTGATCGTTCATGATCCTCACTATACTATGCCCCTGTATATCCCCATATATAGAGTTATAAACATACCTATACACCTTTTGGACCCCCCCCCCCCCCTCCCACACATCCACCCATCCTACCCCTAAATCAGCCACACCTGTTCCTACTGCCAGGAAACTTGGCGTGATTCACCCCTAAACCCACCTGTTCCGCCTGGCGGACCACCATCAACAACAAAGCCTTGCAGGGCCGGGGCACAGGTGGGGGTGAGGAGGGGTGGACTGGGGTAGGGTGAAGAAGGGGAGAGGGAGGAGGGGCAGGAGGGTGGGGTGTAGAGGCACGTGTGGCCCAGAGACCGTGACCGGTGTGGTGGGGTGTGGTGGTGGTATTGGCTCGGGCTAACAGGTGAACGGAGCCGGTCACCATACCTCCACACTGCGGTGCAGTGCAGCTGTCATCTAATACACCCAGCATTGGCTGAGTTACTATAAATGGGCCGCATCTTGATATGAAAATTAGGGTTCATAAAAGTGCCACCACTAAAGGCATTAAGAGGGTTTCTTCAATTAAGGAACCTGGCCATTCTGTGATATACTGAGGTATTCTTTTATAGTACAAACTACATTGAGACCTAAGACTTGATCTGGGAAAAGTGACATTATTGCATCCTGTACTAAGGTCTCCCTTTTGCAGATCCCGTCTGGCATAATCATCAACTGACTTTTGCCTTTCTGACCATTGTACCAGAACATGCTTACCCTGGTAATTCCAATTGATAAATTGAGGATTATAAGGAAATTGTATCCTGGAAAGGGTTCCAGGGCATAAATTCAATTTTATCTACTGGGCCATATTCAAAATTTGTATTCACCCATGTTTATGAGGCAGCAGAAAGAACCGTTGCTACAATGCATACACCATGCATGCACTTTATGTGGCTACACTTTGAATGTTGACCCTGCCAGCCCCCACCCCATATTCTGCCACCCACCACTGAGTATGCGTCATCGACAATATAAACAATAAGCACCACATCTAATCATGTGCACCTGGACGCAACACAATATCTCTGACACTACCTGTAACGGAGCCCTGCACCGGCTCTTATCACTTCACCTGAGACGGGGACAACACTGGAGGTGTACAGTTATTCCTCCCACCCTTCACTCCAGGGGCAGGTGGAACCTTCCTAGAAGTCCTGACCGTTAAGGTGGCCAGGCGAATCGACAAATCACCGGCCCGACAAGGCCAAACAAAGACGATCCCCAAACAACACAACTTTCAAAATTTCGAATGATGCAAATATTCCTGGCAGGTGCGTGCGTGTGCGGCGCGTGCGTCCTAGAAATGCCCCCCCCCCCCTCTTGGTTAGCCATCCCCCCCCCCCCCCACCACTGCTCAACCTGGCCAGGTGAAAAGCTACAGGTTGGAGGGGACCGTTATGGGTTGGGCACCTAAATGAGAATACGGGCTAATTAGTTATGATGGAAGGGTGGGATTTAGGAGGCGGTGCCTCTCCTTGTCAGTCCACCTGGAGGGATCTGTGTGCATAGTGAGCTGTAGGACTCAATCAGGTGCTACGGACATGGGTGGGTGAGGTGGGGGGGGGGGGGGGGGGCTGGTGGGGAGTGTAGGGGGTGTACGGCACAAGGCACCACACATCTGCTCTAATTGCAGGTGCGTGAATTAATAGCCGGGCTGGGCTTTGAAAGTGTAGAGTCTCCCCTTCTGCCAAGAAGTATAGAGGCTGCAGGCTGCTGGGGGCTTTGGGTGGATGGCAGCACTGAGGGTGCCGTGTGTGTTAGCCATTTAAGGACAGCATGATGCCTCAAGGATTCATGTTAATTGGTTGGTCTGATGCACCAATGTAGTGCATTGCCAGCGAAATTCATTGGTGCATCATGCCAACGTTGTGGGAGTGTATATATTTCCTCAGATTTGGCATGATGTATGAATTCAACACTGATGAGTTACTCTCTATTTCTATATTCCTGCGTCATGATTACAAAAGGGCATGGTGCATTAAAACTATATTCTGTCCTGAAAGGGTTATAAGGTGGGTGGGTGGTGGGTGCAGGCTCACACATGGCTGTCATATAGAGATTTCCACAAAGTAGGCAGCCTTGAGACCCTTAGGTTGAGTTCCCCATACACATTCAACAAGTGCTGAAGAAAGAGGCATTTGCATATATGGGAGGACAATGTACAGTCTGGTAGACAAAAGCACAATGGGACAGACACACTACATGTACCAGACCTTTTCTTATCTTTCACCTTTGTCTAAACGATGTATACTCCATCATTTTAAGATGACATTTCCTTTTTTGATATAATATTATTCATTAATAATCCATAATAAAATGTAAACATTTTGTATCTGGTATTTAACATGGAGTCTTTTTCCAGAGAATGTAGCATTTTCCAGAGAATGAAAAACAAAGCCCATGTTTCCTCAATTTTGACATGGATATCCTTTACAAAACGGGAAAAAGCGGACAGGTGGACCGCCTGCATAGCCATGTGGAATATGCCAGTCCTAGAACGTTTGCATTGGAATTTCACCAACCGTGCAGGAGAAGGGCACTGCCCCAACCACAACCTCCAGACAGAGCACTGTGGAACAAAGAAACGACCAAACCAAGCATGGCATATGGCTAGATCGGGGTGTTCATGGGCTAGTTGTGTGGGTTACCCTTCACTGAGGAACCCCTCCCTCCTCCCTCCCAGGTTCACTTCTGCCAGGAAAAATTGGAAGAAAAGTGGGTGTGGCCTGGGCCCGCACGCGCGTCTGCCCCGCAGTCCGGCAGGTGGCTCTGGTGCAGGTGCAGGTAGAAACAAGTGGCACGTGGATGAAGGGGGAGGGGAGGGGGGAGGTCTGTCCATCGGCACGCGACCAATACCATTGCACTGTCCTGCTGAACCTGATAAGATTGTAGAGGCTTTGTTTGATATACACAGATAGTATATTGGGTATACATCATCATAATATATATTATGTATAAACTATGATGGGCAATGCACAAAAGGTATGCATTCTGTACAAAATCAGCCATATATATCTATGGGAAAATTTTATTCTGTGCGCCATGTACAGTCGTGTACTTGGTTATAAAGAGTAAGGATGGTGGAGTGAGGAGGGGGGAGGTTAAGACATGTGGTACCAGTAGACAATCCTTCCACTCCATGGGGGGCTTTGTCCAGTGCAGGCTCTGGAGGACCTGGGGGGGGGGGGGGGAGGATTCGAACCATTCAATCAAGGACAGGTGGAGGATAAAGGCATGGGTGTGTGTGCTCAGGAATGGGGGGGGGGGGGGGCAGGAGGAGGTCATCTCCGGAGGCATCTGGCCAGTGGCAGCCAGGTGGAGGGGGACCCAGCAGCACCAGTCTCGTGCCTGCACTGACCACGGGTCATCGGAGCCACTGACCGCCATACCTGCATGACTACGGCGACTAGAGTGGGCCAGGTGCGAGGTCACTATGGTAACATGGTGGTCACCCCCACCCTGACCGCCATCTGAGACACCTGTATGGTGGTCAGCGACTGGTCAGTGGTCATTTGGCCGCGTGCATCACCTTCTGTTGCCACCAGAACCCACAGACGGCGGGTCCCTAGATAGTTGACCCTCTAAGGGCTGCCTAGTGCCTAATGCTTTAGAGTGATGTCAACATCTATTGCCATGAGGCATGAAAGCAGCCATGGCGAGTTTACTCGCTGGGGCTACATTCATGCAGCATGCTGACCATTCGGGAGTTCAGCAACCCGGTGGTGTCGAAATGATGCTTGAATGTAGCCCTGCGAGTAGACTCACTAAAGCTGCATTCGTGCAGCAAGATGACCAAGGACATAAAGCCCTATGCGGCCATTAAAGTGTTAAACCATCTTCACGCCAATAGACGAGTGATAAAGGTGGGTGAGGCCGGACGGTGGCCATGATACAGGTGATACACTCCTCACACCACCATCTGTTGCAGATGCTATCAAACGCTGCTATATAGGTGTGCTACCACCATCTCTATTCTTTTCTGAAACTGATAAAGATAAAGAGGCAGGAGGAATGAAAGAGAAAGGAAGGAAATGAGTGTGAGTGTGGAGGGAGGGGGAGGAGGGAACGTGAGAGCGAAGTGGACAGATCTGTAAATAGATACACTTGGAGACTTCATAGAAAGTGGTCATTAATTATTTTTCATATGCTTAGCGAATGCATTTTTTGCATGTTCCTTTATCATACATTTGTTTTATGTGATATTTATTGGTTCATTAATTTGTTTTTGATTAATAATGTTTTTAGATTGATAATGCATTCAAAGGGAGAGATATAGATCAATGGACTTTGAGAATATTATTCCATTCACACAGGACCAGCATATATCATGCAGTTCCACATGCAATGTCCTTTGAAGTGTCAATGAAAGGATTAAACATGTTATTTCTTCATCATCTGAAACAGGTCGAGAAATCATCAAAAGATGTAATGGCAAAGGATGTATTTAATGACGTGTTAATGTCAGATAAATGATAATGTGTGTATTCTTCAAATACCACCTATCAAAAGTTTTGAAAAGCTATTATTATGTATTTCAGTTTCCATCTTTGAGTTTGAATAGCTCAAATGTCATTATCTCCTTTAGTTTACCCAAAGGGTCAAACTCAAAGAGGTTTTCCTTTTGTATGACCTTTTTTAGAAAAAATATTTCTTCAAAATATTATCGCACTCGCCTACAGTAAATATTATCAATAAATGTTAGAAAAGCCATAAACTTCATCAAGTTTACTCAGAGACCTATAACACTGAAAAGGTCATCATTTTATACGTGAAAAGTGAATTTGTATAGACCTACTCATAAAATGTCCCTAATAGTTCAATATTTTAAAACTGCATAAAAAACAAACAATTGCGGCTTCATATGGAAACAGCGGTTGGTCAAATACAAAGGCAGCCAGGTTAGTTTAATCAAATTGCGTTTACACGTTCAAACTACAAAGTGCCATGTGATAATAGAGACATGAGCTTTTTGTGTGAGTGGCCTTTTCCCCCATGCCTGCCCGCCCCTTGTCCTCTTGTTGCATGGAGGACCCACAGGGATGCGGAGGTCATGTACATGTATTCCACCTACATTATGCATCCCACCCCTGAGCAATCACCCTGCCTGCCTTTGTGCTTTATTTGCCTGCCTTTGTGATCTATCTCTCGGTCTTCTTTGGAGAACCCGAGACCTGGAACATGCATGGTGTATGTCCTCAATGGTGCGTAGCTGGAGGATCACCCACGGCCCTTGTCCTGTGGGTGCTGGCGGGGCCCACACAGCCATAACAGTGTGGGATCGCCTTGCACATTGCTATGGACAACGCCCCTTGTCATTTCTGGTGGTGTCAGCAAAAGGCCAGCTCGAAGGGGGCACCACAATTATGGGTAGCTCGAGGGGCTTTGGCCCCTGAGGCCTCAAACCTAGAGTTCACCCCATGTCAAGTCTTAGGCCAAGAAGACAGGGGGAAGGGCTATACATAATACTGAAGCTGCTGGCATGATGTACTCCCTCAGAAGTAATGATGAAACCCCACCCCCCTTACAGGTATTTTACTTTGGATAATGTAATCTTTTATGGACATGTTTTATATACTACTCACAGACTGGTCTTCTGATCTGAACATAAGAGGCCATTAATTCATACAGGGACCTATGTATATGTGCTGCACTGCAAGCAGGCAATTCTGATGTGATCAAGTAATACAATAATGAGGCAAGGACTTTTTTGCTTGGCCTCAGCCGCAGGGAAAGTGGAACAATGTTATGCGTCAACAATGGGGGACCTGACAATCAAACACCAGTAGAAGGCGGATCCTGCCTTCTAACCAAGGCGACATTCTAGAGCCTTGCTGACATTTTCATAACCCCGACCACACAATCGGCCCATGGTGAGTGGGGTTGAATTACGATTTTTATCAGTTTATCAGTTTTCTTATAGAGGGGACTTGGGTTGGCCCCTTGCACCCTGTTTGACCGATCTAACCGCACAAAAGGGGTTCACTTCACTGTGTTTCGTTTCTGGGTGCTACATGGCCGGAAAAAACCTCCTACACCCCCTCCCCTCCACCAAACACATTCACATTCCTCTCTCAAGAGAGCGATAATTGGGGAAACCAATGACTCGGGGCGAAAATAGTGAAAGCCATGACCCCCGGGCGATATAAGGAGATGGAATGACTGCTGATGATTCTATAGGGGAGGAAATAGAGGGTTGCAGTGTGAACTTCCGTTCTGTCGATCAGATGTTTCCATTGGGTGTATTGACTTGCGGGTGGCATGATGGGGAAATGGACAAAACCTCCCTATGCAGGCAGGTGTATAGAAGCATGCATGCCCACCAGCGTTAAGGCATCTTCTCAGCGAATAATCACTGCATCTCCCAATTCCTGAATCCCCTCCAGCAGTGCTAACCTCACCCAGGATCCCCACATTTAGGAGTCTGAGGACTGTGGAAGTCACTGGTTAAAGATCATTGAATGCCCCCTATTACCACTGAGGTCATTGGGAGGACTGACTTGGGTTTCTATTGTAGTCAGACACGAAGATCTCTCACTTCACCCTTGAGATGCATGTTTTGCATGTCAGCACCCTTTGACAGTGGTCGTGGTGCCAGGCCACATCAGGAGGGTAATGAAGTCTAGACAGGCCCATGGCAGAAAGAAGGCCAAGATGGTCATGGATTTATGTCTTGCATGGGAAAGGGTATGGCAGATCCATGCAGAAATTCAATTTTCTCATAGATATACTGATTTTATTTTTATTTATCCTGGTATAGGTAAAGCCTTTGGCCAAGACTTGTACCACTGAAATCGGCAGAGCTTCGGATGGGTATTTTCTCTTTAACAGTCTGGATGTTTTCTCTTTAACCATCAATTACATTCAGGACATAGGCAAGATAACATTTTAGGTACACTGTATATACCAGTATGCACATATGAAATGTACAAATCTGATATGAGATGATGGACCCCAGATATCGTTATACTATGTTCCAGACATAATAGTTATTTAGGTTCAGGGATGGCTACATAATGCTTACATATATCAAATGTTCTTATCAGTTGCTTACCAATCAGTGTCTATACCCTATTTGTCTGACATCAAATATATGACCTGTCAGCTAGTATATACTTTGGACTAAACGCTGGCGCTTTAGCCTTTTAACAATAGGACATTTAGCGTGTTCCACCTGTCCCGTAAGAAGTATTCACCACCCACCCCACCCGATCCTGCCCACCCACCCGAATTGCATCACCTCAAATAAGGGTTGAGGCACCTTACCCTGGGGCTATATTAGTGCGCCGGGAGGTGTTGGGCGTGGTAGGGGTGGGGTCAGGCTGTTTTGGCAGGTGTAGGTCTGGATGATTGGAGGTAGTTGTGAAGGTTTGTGATTGGGAGTGGGGAGACTGTATACCTGGGCTTACTACCCTGGAGGGGCTGGTCATAGGGACTGCAAACACCTGTATGCTGATGGAGTAGGTCGCCCCCCCCCCATCCCCACTCACTGAGTACATACCAATACACCTAAAGCGCTCACATATAATTATCATTGCGCATCTACCTGTTAGTGCTATGAGTTTCAATGTTTCTACTATGCAATGAGTCCTCTGGCATGTAATTGATATCATGTATACATGTTTTGGAGTAAGAATGCGGGATACTAGTAACCGTACTCGGTTATACAGTATGCATAGGATGGGGATTTAAGATCGGCTCCAACACAGATCCAGCATAATAATATATCCTGCATCCATCCTGCTTTGTTGGCGCATAATACAGAGGTGCTCAATATAGGGTTTATAGTGCAAAAATCATATTTGTGACCAGGTAGATGAAGTGGGAGATCGGATGCCTTCGTTGGAATCGCTTGCCAAAAATAACATGTGCTGATACATGAATATGTTATATTTTACTATCAGTATAGTTCGAGGAGTATTTGCCACTGTCTATTTTTAGTCCTGAGTTACTGATGGATATTATTTCAAGAGATTACGATCACTACCCTGGTAACTCTATTTGAAATAATGGAATGGTTTCCATCGCAACTAGTAATCTTGAGCCTAACATATAATTGGCTAGGGAATGTGGGAGACTGAAGGATTGGACAATTCTAAGAAGCCTATTGGATTCTACATGAAAGAATACCAAGAACGAGTAAGCTGTATCATTTCTTAATCCTTTTTCCAATCAGTGCTCCCTGATGGCCAAGACCAGTGCCAAAGTCTCGCATACTGGCTGGTTTTCCTCCGTCTGGTCATATCATTTCCTGCAAAAAAAGTATGCCTATAGCACTAGTATAATGTTACATGCAGGCACTTACAGAATGTTTCATCATGCCTTTATTAGTGTCAATATATTGATGTGAGAACTTCTAAAACATTATTCCTGGAAGTGAATCCTGAAACTGTATAATCATGTACTGTATAGGCAAGTTAAAGCCTGAACTGGTCGGGTGACGGCCCCTGACCACGCCATCAGCCCGACCCCTGACCTATGGACTGACGAGCAATTTCCACCTGTGATAGACTACCTGTGTCCGGACAGGTAAACACGGGGTGTGCCTACTGGAGCAGGTGCAGGAGGCGGGGCGTGAAGGATCCCTCCTGTAGGGTACAGGGGGTTGTTATAACAGCAAACAGGGGGTGTGTTGACGGAGGGAGGGATCAAGATGACGACTGACCCCCGGGCAGAGCGGCAGGTGCAGCCGACTCCACGTGAGCTGCACGGGGGGACCTGGTACAGGTATCACATACCTGTAAAGGTGTGTGCCTACAGGTGTGTGAAGTTAGCTGGAGGTATGTGAGTGGGGAGTGTGATAGTGCTGATGAGGGAAGCCCTGGAGTTTTTATATATTAATGTGGATAAAGGGGAAGGTGCAGGGCGTTGGTGATGGCCAAGGTTATACTAATTATCGAATGATTGGGGTAATCATCATCCTGTACCAGGCCTCTCGGAACTATTCTTGATCCAAAAAAGGATAGGGAAATTTAAAAAAAAAACAGAATTGAAAAGATTATAATGATAATACCTGAAGGTATATAGATTAGCAGAGATGTATCAGCTCCCCGTATGGTAAGATACTGTAGTCAGTGACAAAACATAATCTCATGGTTGAGGTGGATTGGCTATCGGAGTGGTTGGGGTGCTGTATGAATTGGTGGCAGCTTGGTTGAAGTCTCTGGTGCCTCAAGGGTTGACCGGAGGATGGGCATTGGCAGGACATGCGTCTAGAAGGTCATGTTAGTGTGTACTAGTATTGGGGTGGGGGTGGGGGTGGGGGTGGGGTGGGGATGGGGTGGGGGTGGGGTGGGGGTGGGGTGCTGTGAGGAGGGGTTGGGGTATGTGCCCTATGTGTACCCACAATGTTCATCATGTAGTACTTTAATGTGAATGACAATACTATACCTGGGGCCCTAGCGGAGGTAATGCAACGCGCACATGCTAGGTTTAATGCATTTATTATCTTTTGATGTAATTGTATTATTTTCCCGAATAAAACACTTTAAAAAAAATAATACAATACCATTATACAATCCATGTACCTGCTAGTACCATTTTGAAAACTAATACAATTCATATACATTTGCAGTTTTCACCATCCCTGAAATGAAAACAGGAAAATAGTCAGAAACGTTGCCACAAAGTCTCAAGTGGTCTCATAAAGTGTCATTTGCCTAACACTGTAAACATTTGAGTCTACTTCAATCTAAAAAGAAATTAATGCCACACTGATATAACAATATGTTATCACCTAAACCGAAAGTACATTACATTGTAACACCTACCGGTAGCATGCATATCATATGTACCTACTGGCACATGCTATCGCCTAGCAGAGACCGAAAGAGGTTGGATCCATATCGTATCTACTTGTATACACTCATTAATTTGCAATAGTAACAATACATCATCAGCATGCTATACTTTACCACCATAGTGTACCATCTCGACATGTATATAAAGATAAGGTCCATACTAAATGCAGTATGTGTACTTGTATTAGCTTCTGTGGTAATGCTTCCTGCTTGCAGCCGTAGAACAATGATATGGGGATGACTGAGGATCCACACCATACCAGATAGGGGCATCCCTACCTGGTGATAATACCTGATAATGTTGTGATCGAAGGAACTAGGCTACCTACATGTACACTGCACTCAATGTCCTTGATAGTCACCTGAAGGGAAAGGTGTGTTTCAGTTTCACATTGAGAAAAGAACCACCGGTAGGTAAAATATCAATATGAAGTACACTTGTTTGTGTTTTCTTCTGTTAAATTTGTTGTTGTCTTTGTTTGTTGTTTTATCTTGTTGTTTAAACATCTTTTGTATTGCCGTTTTTGGATGTGAGGGGGGGGGGGCTGACTATTGTCTTTTCAATGAATATGATGTATACCTATATTTCCATTAAACCTGATACGATACTACCTTAGAACTGTAAATCGTCAATGGTGTTCACACCTGATATGTTCTGTGCAGTCTGTGCATGATAGATAAACTAGAAATAAACTAACCAGTAAAATAACATAAAACCTCCCAAGTAGATTTAAATCCCAGGGGGACACACTGAAGTTGGCTACAGTAAACCTGCACCAAGCCTTGACCAGTACGTGCCCATTAGCCCCTGAATCACACAACCACTGACCACTCTACCATTCCACATAAATCACCTCCTTGAATCCCTACACCAGGGATCCAATGATCACTGGTTGAAGGATCCAAGCCGTTCCCATGACGACCATACTGACCGGCAGCCTAACGGACCACCAGAGCTGGATCAGATGACGGGGCTGGTGAGAAAGCAATAAACAGAGGTAATGAGCAACCAGGCCCACCACGATTTATAGCTGCCAAGAGAAAACAAAATGGCTGCCCCTTCGATCAGGGCTATTTGTTGCTAATGGCATCGACAGCAGCTATTTACTTTGTGAGGAGGGTCCAGGTTAGAGGTCACAATTAGGACCCTGGGTATTTGTGGGGGAGGGGTGTGTGGCCGGAGGGATGAGTGGGGTGGGGTTGAGGGGGGGGGGTGAGGGGAGGGTGGTGAGGGTACTAGTAATCAGCAATGGGAAGGATCCTACACAGGTCCCCGGATGTTCTCTGATTATAGTGGGGTGCTACATTCCACGAGACACCTTTCCGGAACAATGCCTCCTGGGGTGGTGAGAAGTACTGGAGCATCAGTTATAATTATTCCATTTGCTTTCTCCACGTTGTTATCAGCCACTAACTAAAGATATTTAGGATGAGGTCACCAAGAAATACATGACATTAAATATGTATGACATAATTATATATACGCATATATGTACTCTCCATCTCATGATGCCACCATGGTACTGCACTATGGAATAATTCCCGATCATGTAGATGGATCTAGGTAAAGGGCCTTTTCCAGGTGTTTGTTAGGATCACTTCAAGATGCCTGATGCTAGCCCCTGGGCACCAAAAACAAGTTCAACGTGGAATCAATATTAAAAAATGGTAGATCAACCAGTCAGTCATGTCTAATCAAGGTTCTGTACCGCCCACGGGCAGGAGTGGTATATGACTGATTCTGCAAAACAAAATCGCATTTTGGTATATCTATTTCGATGATAGGACGAAGCACTTTTAAGATATCATATGAATCCTTTCAACAACTCTTTCAGACTGGTATGTCCGTGGGAATTCTGAATTGGGATAATAGCTAGAGAAGATCGGGCATTTTGAGCAGATAATATAGCGGGGGGAAGCATCTGTGTCACTTTCCCCAAACATCAGTTCTTTTCGTGTTTACTCCAGCGGACATTTATAAACACTAACATTAGTGCTGGAGACATAGGTCCAGCCCAGCAAACAATGGAGATGTGGATGTGGGAGTAGGGGGTGTATATGTATGCTATCTATACTATCTATAGAGGGTGAAACTCGGCGACCGCTAATTATTTCAAGGGGAGTGTTCTCAGCTGGCCTTCGCCCGGCTGGCTCCCACTGTGGAGGGGAGGGTGGATCATTGTGGTACCTCAGGTATTGTGGGTGCCACCGGCCCCCTCCATTTCCACCTGTCCACCACCACTCCACCACCATTGTCCACCCCAGCTAGCCCTTTAGATGCCGCATATATGGTGCATTAATGTGATATGCCCTTTGTCGTCATGCTGTATTAATGCAGCCCTGGTGAGCACTGGTGAGTAACTCGTCAGTGCTGCGTTCTAGCATCATGTCGACCTTATAGTATGGGGTTGATAAGGTCTCTAGAGGTCGACTTGATGCATTCATGCATTATCACGACAAAGCACAGTAAATCACCATGCGGTCCTTAAAGGGATAAGATATACGGCAGACTGAGGTAGCAGCAGCATTGTCCCCACCCACCCAGCGGTGGGGCTCACCCAGGGGGTGGGAAATGTGGAGAGGGAGGGGGGTGGGGGCTTTCTAGGTGTTTCCGCTCTGCCAGGCCTATAGCCCCACAGGGGGGAAACGGAGAGGCTTGGGAAAGGAAATGACCGCTGGTCAAGCCTGGGGTGACCAATGGGTGACCACTCGGTGACCACTGGGCTGAGGGCACAATGCTGAGCACATATTTACCGTAGCTTCTTGGGGCGCACATTAATGAGTTGTACGGGAGGAGGGGCTGAGAGCTGCTGGGGGCAGGGGAGATGATTATACACCCTGCCATATCCCAGCCAGGGGTCATCATCTTCATTTCCCATCTAGGCCAGATCTTCTCTGGGGCAGTTCAATGCTAACAATACTGAAATTCAGGATGTTTTTCTCTTAGTTTTCTGCAAGAATTCCTGCAGTTAAAAATGGGATTAACACTTGAGGAGACACAGCTTTATACATCGTAAAGTTGGGTCAATTTTCTTCAGTTTTATATGTGTTATACAGCATTTGTGAATGCAAGAAAGAACCCCATTTTAGTAGGCTAAGGATGCACATTCCTTGCCGTCCAATGACCTTAGCCCTGCCTGGTATCCATACCATGTCGCCTGGGCCACACAACCTCTCGCTGTGTCGCAGTGGAAACAAATTATGACGGCTGTGTCCACTCCCTCCGCTATCAGATGACCAGGCAGTGACCAGAAGTGACCAGAAGTGACCGCTGGGTCAGCATCCCCATCGTCAATCTGACCAAGGCAAGTTTAAGACGCTCCCAGCTTCATGCTGGGTATGATAGATGGGGACAACAGGCCGCATGCATCTTTGTTATTTGGGAGATTTGGATGCTAACACCTAAGAAATAATGGTCAATGAGGTTGAATTTGATGCGGTCAATACACCTTACATACATACATATAGATTTTGTAATTTAATTGTGTATGCATTCTCCGGCACCACCTTCTCAGAGTGTCCCAGACTGGGACGTGGAGCCTGACACCCAGAGCGCCTGTGGTCACCAGGACACTGAGAAAATGAGAGGTACAGGGCCCCAGTGTGTGTTATATAACAGGCTGATGTCAGAAATGGGAAAGATAGGCCGGTGTTGTGCTCTGGACTGTATGTCTCAGGCTACTATTATATGGCATCATCACACTCAAACGTGTACTTACTATGGCACAATATCCGAATGGACAACCCAGAGGCACCTCTCAATCTCTACTTACAAACCCCACACACCACACGTGACCAGACCCCCAGGTCCATGTCAGGAATCCCTAGCTGCCATGTCTCACCTGTCCCCCACCCTCCCCTCCCCACATTCAATCTCCCCATACTGCCCCTATATACCTTCTCCGTGAGTTATCCTGCCTCTCAAGGATCAACCTGTGGTCACATGACCTAACGAGAGGTCATGACCCGCGGTCACGTGATCTGGTGGCGCCCTCTATAGTCCACATTACTCACCGTCAGCCTCGCTTTGGATCTGTACCGGCGGGAGCGATCCCAGAATGCCATGCGCGGCGATCATGGCCGCCCCCTGATGGCGAGGTGGCGGGCCCTGATTAATAATGGGGGCTGCCGGGTGACGGCGGGGTGGTACGGAGGTCTGGGGGTCTGGTCAGCCCAGGGTGGACATGCTGTCCGCCCAGAGCCTGGGAAAGTGGACATCTGACCAGCGGTGGGGCGGCGGGGGAGCAGGGCTCATGCGGGCAGGATCATAAAGACAACATCTCCATGTGGAATGTGACCTGATCACTGACAATCAGGGGTGTGTGTGACCTGATCACGGAGGATCAGGCGTGTAGAAGGAGGGGTGGGTTGACATCTTTGTCCTGTCCCGCATGCAGGCTGATGCCTTCTCACTGCCGTGATAATTCATGTCTGTGTGGTCCTTTTCTACAGAAGCCTACCATTTGTCAAGATCCTGCATGCTTAACCCTTAGAAAATCTACACACCCGCTCATTATAGATAAGACAATCTATCTCTTGGTAAACCATATCAAAAACATATTTTACTTCTTTCCCGACAATGGTCCAAACGAATATTAAAAAAACACTTATGACATGACATGGATGCTATTCACATGATGATCATGTGGTGGAATAGGTCAGAGCCATGTGATCAAATATCAATCAGTTTCGTCGTAGGGGACGCAGTGAGGTCAAGGTCACAGAACCTTCATCAACGTCCACATGACCTGGCGTATCTCATGGCCGCCATTTTACCTCCAGAACGAGGCTGACCAGGGCCCCCTGGTGGGCATCCCCATACATATCATTAGGGTGTGCAACAGGGATAGGGCATGGATAAGGGGCATAGAGGGTGAGAGAATGGATGTGTCGACTTAGTGAGAACTCTCTATGCTCCATATGATATTATGATCACCTGTTTGAAAAAGCGCCTCATCTCCATCATTCAAATAACCTCTCCTCCTTATTTCAATAATTTCTCCCGTTATGTTCTCTCCTGAAATGTGCTTATGCTCCTTATTAAGCATTCATTTCCTCACCAGGACAGTAGAGTCATTGATATCAGTTCTCCATACCCTGCTTTGAAGTAGTGAATACAGAACGGTATACCCTATTAGCATTATATTCGCTGAATCAGAGTGGACCCCTTCTACGATGTCATTTATATATTAATCATTTCAAGAGTCGACAAGTGTCATGAACAGAAATGAGCCGGGCAGTACCATTCCCCACTGACCATGAGTAGCCTCTCCACAGCGTGAAATGTGGGCTAGGTATGAAAGGTTGACCACAGCTCCTCCCCATTTGAGAGCCCATTTCAAATGCCTCCCACACAGATGCTTTTACTCTCCACATTTCGAATTATGAAAGAACAGCGGCAATATCATTGGTGCCCAGATATTGTGTTGTCCCTCGAGTGGATATATCAATTACCCGGGTATTTCCTTGAGGCGAGTAAATTGTCTGATATAATATTTTTTATACAGAATTTTCGACACATTTTCAAGATTAACATTGGCTATGATGAAAAGCAATGATCATTTGTATTGATTATCTTAGCCAACAACTATAAGCTTGTTCTACTCAACTCAACTGTGCATTATTCTGAATCAATGTCAGATGTGAAATACATTTGAATAATAGATACAGAAAGTGTTTTGCCACAATGAAAAGACACATCATGCTTCGGTTACTATGGACAGCGCCCTCCATACACTAACAAAACGAGGGTTCTGCTAACACTGTTTGGATGTTCCATGGAGCCTGCAGCACCAAGACAAGTTTCCCCATCTGACCAATTATAGCCGTGAGCAGGGACCCCCTGACCCCTCTACACGTGCCATAGTTGTCATGACAACAATAATCATCAGCTGCTGTTATTAATGGACATATCTCTGCGTTGTCCCCACCTTCCCTGCAGGGGGAGGACAATGTCCTCACTACAACCCCCTCCCTCCATCTCACGTAGTGCACATCGCCCCTGTGGTGGGGTGGTTTTGGGGATTGTCGACCACTGGCCATATGACAGTGAAATTTATGACGAGGTCCCACCTCCAGAGAAGGGAACCTGTCTCCACTTGTGAAAAGGGGTATGAAAAATGTTGCTAGAGTTACATAGTTAGCATGCTGGTTGTTGGGTGGAGGTGGGGTGAGGCGGGGGTCAGTGGACCAGAGGGTGGACGTGTTATTAATGATACTGAGGGTGAATACTGGATTCCAATGGTCCAGGTATAATACTCGAGGGACCCAGCTTTGAAATATGAAACACAAGAGGTTGGAGATAAGAGCTGTTTGTCCTCCTAGAAATTGGGCCAAAGAAAGGTGTGTTTCAGGCAAGTGTGGGCCCTATTTTGAATCCAGGTTCGACCTTTAATTCAAAATAGGGCCGACCTTAGCTGTTGGGGTATTAAAAAGTGAGTTGATGCGGCAATTTGCGACTCATTCCAAGTCCTTTCAACAGTAAATTGTCATGACTATGTTGCCTGAAACACCCTTTTAGCCATTTTCCTATCACCGATATTACTGATAGCTGATTGATATTGATATGATTTAAGAAAACTTCAAATCCGTTTGCTGTTAGACAATATTAGAATATGAGCAAATCCCTAAATAAATTTATTCAGTAAAGTTGGTAAATGTTGGTGGGAGGCAGATTACAAGGTGGTTATGATATACATCTCACCTCAACCAGATTAAGTAGGATCTAGAGGGCCTCAGAATAATGCTGGTTATTCAATACACACAGGATAAGGCCTTTGATGATAAGGGAAACCCTGATAGTAAAGCTTACCTGGGATTAACATTCATAGATTATCAGGTCGTGTTTGTTGTATCAAGGATCCATTTTAACACACCTCTAGTCTATACTAGATGTTTGCACTTCGCTATCAGAGGCGGGGATAATAGCTACTAAGATAATCCTGACACCTATGTAGACATTACCTACCTACAGGGTGGCGCCAACCTGGGACTGATTACTGCATATATTTAAAGTAAGCTGGTAATCATATTCAAAGGGACCTGGCTGGGTAGCAGAGGGAGGAAAATATTGACCTTCTAGCTCTAGCATCGTTTGTAGTTATATGGAGTAACTTGGAAACACCAGAGATCAAATTTCAGGAAACTCCAAAGTGAAAGTTCCATCTGCATGGCGGATGTGACGTGACGCGACCTTGAGCCTGAAGTTGAGATATGCAGGGGTGCTATTTATTTTGTTTTTGGACTTGAAAATTCGAATACAAAACCATGCACTCAGACTCTCTGCCCATAATGCACTCATTTTATAGACTCGAAATGAATTAATAAGCACATCCTGGTTCAATCAAATAAGTACTGCTCTTTGGTCACTACAAAATAAATCTCTGCAGGGTGGCGCAGGTTGAAGGAAAAGGAACTGGCTTAAATATGCCTCACATGCCTTGGATGGCGGATTATCGGCCTGGTCAGATGTCCTCCATTAGCGGCAGCCGGATCTGTAGATGCCCACCTCCCTGTGGGATTAATTAGGCACAGATTAAGGCCATATAGGTCTGGGATTTGGCCAGACGCCGCCACAGGGGCGATAAGATGACAAGAAAGCTGCCTGTATATATAGAGTATAGAGGAATAACAGGACTGTGTGGGATAGACTGACCGCCGCCCGCACCCACTCCTGTACTTGGCCATTGTAACAGGAACTAATATTGAGCTAGTGGATTAGACAAGGAGGTAATCGATACAATAACACATCAAAGCTATCAGGTATGGGTTATGTAGGTGGGGATCAGTGGAAGGGATGTATTAGATCTAAAGAAAAAAGGGGGAAAAGAAGAATAAGACAATGAAGGCTTTCGGAAGGATTTAGGGAATAAGTCAGTCTACAGATGGTGTCCTAACGTTAGATCACGAGCTACATCTGTCCCACAGATTTTACCAATTTGCCCCCAACCGACTCAACTATTTGCCATTCTCAAGAAACCATTCCCTATCCAAACTCTCCACGCTTCACCAGCGCAACGCGTGCCACCAGCCTCGCCGCAGGTGGCGCCGTCATGGTTTACGGCTAATTACGGAACTAATTACGAAACTGTACCCAAGATTCAAAAGCAAAAGGGGCATGCTGCGACCGTTAGACGTACATAAACTAAACATGAAACTAGATCTTCTCAGAATTCTCCGTGGGGATGCCTAATTAAAGCTTCATGTCCTTGATGTGGCCGAAAACAAAGACTATCTTTGGTGGGCGGGGACTACAGGGAGGGGTGTTAGTCGGTGATTTGTAGTTTATCTGATGGATTAGCGAAGAGGGCATCTGGGTGGGGCACGTGTATGGTTATCATAAGTTATCCCTACACAGGGGTGTATGTAACTGCTGTAAGGGGGAGGGGCATCAACACCAGGGGCATGTTACTGTTTATGTAACATGGTCATATTGATAAATATGATGTGGGCAATGCCCCAGAGGTAAGACATGATGTGATGTGGCGGGAATCAGTCCGGGGAGGTTTAAAGTCTTAAATCTTCAGACCAAATTCGAGATGCTGAAGTTGGAGACTTTGTTTTTCATAGTCTCATTTCTGGGCAATACGCGTATAGTAGGCCTAATGTACAGGACGGTGTACATTGATTAATAAAATATAAGCTAGCTATTTCCCAGCTGACCATTTCATTTCATACCATGACATACACCAGGTAGCAATTTTTCATTTCCCTATTCCATATCCGGGCTAGAACATCCCTTGCAATTAATTTAAGTATATGTCGGCTACTTGAATATCCATTTTGTTACTGAGATTCTAGGAGTGTGAGTATCATGATTAAGTGACCGGAAATATATGAGCACCCAATGAAAGCCCACAGCTCTTAACAATACTAAGGAAAATGCGATTAAGAATGCCATTTATGATGTGGGCAGGCATTCTGGGCTATGGCTATCACCCATCCATTCAGATAACACATCAGAGGACCAAGGTCCAAGGCACATTCTCCTCAGTGGTCAGCAGCCTTGTGAATAACACACCTCAGTAGTAATCAAAGGTGGAAACACCTAAGCGGCCTATGGGTGATTAGGCCGGCAGAAAGGGCGGGAACAGGTGCATATTGTTAGCGCTAAAATGACCATGGGAAAGTCAGGGCTCAGTGGGAGGGAGGGAATATTATAGGTGAGTGTAGGATGGGTGGGGGCTGGTCAGCAAGGAAAAGGGTGGATATAACATTCCTATGGCATGGGTGTGGCGTGGCGGTGGTCAGTGTTCAAGGTGCCATTGTGTTAGTGGTGGGCAAGGGGGGCTTTGGGGGACCAGGGAGGTGTCCTGAGGGCGGGGTGTGCGGCACTGTATGGTAGCATTGGTCAGGTGAGTATGGGAAAATGACAAGATGCACATATGATGGGGCTGTGCTGTCCATTTACCTGTCGGCAAAGAAGGCTCCTAGATTAGGGCGTGGTCCACATCAAAGCATTCCGTCCCACGCCGCCCTCATGTCCCCATGGTGACCATAGCTACCATGTGGGCGTGGCTTGTCGCTGATTGACATCATCACCCCGACCCCCAGGGACAGCGCCGATTGTCATGGCAACAGATGAACATGTTAGGGCACATGACAACAATGCCTGGTTTCTGTGGATAACCTCCAGGGGTCGGCCTCCTACCTGCGCCAGGGATATGTTTATTGCTCATTATTCTATCATCTTTGCCTACATGTTGCACCTTGATGTTGCTAACCAGACACTCCCCTTGTCATAAGTTCCCATTATTACCCCCTCCCCGTCTCAGCCTTCACTTATTCCTCACCCCCCCCCCCACACACACACACACCAATCCCCAGGTCCCCATGGGCATGTGAGATGACCACGCCCTCTGTGAGCCAAAACGTGCGACAAAGCCCTTTCTACTTCAATTCCTGCCTGAATCAATCTCCACCAGAACATCCCCAATCTGCCAAGGTGCCTTGAGCCATCATTACTACGTCCTGGATTATCGCTCACCCCCAGGTCCCGTATTATCGCCCCTTCCTAAAACTCCCAGGGGACCGGTGCGCTACAAGCTCCTAAATCTGGCATGTAATGTATCAACTCTATGAGCATCATCATTTAGGTGTCCTTAAGTGGGTGCCTAACAGCAGGGGTATGATGACCATGGTGGACGCTCCTCCTCACCTGAGGCTCAAGGCACACCTTTAATGATGACTTGACAGGTGGGGAACTAAATACCTGGCGGTGCAGGGTCTTTGTGTCACCTCCTAATGCCGTAATTCGCCAGGTCTGGCCTTATCTTGCCGCCCTGCCCCTCGCAGACTGCAGAGGCCATCAAAGGGTCAGTCCCAGTCAATATCTCCAGGCAGTGTGTTTGTGGGTGGAATATTTGTTCAAGTCTCTTGACACAAAATGATTTTCATTGACAAAATGTATACCCATCCTCAGTGCTTTAATTTTCACTGTAAGACGTCCCCGGGGAAGTAAAGACGATAAGAGATAACAGAAATTTGTACAGGGCCTAAATGATAGGACCCTACGTCTTTATGGGTATGTTATATTATATAGACAAAATTCAATCAGGTACGCACAAAGTGCATGACTTATAACATGTATGTGATTAGGCAGATCCTATGAATTATCCCATATTTCGTTCTAAGTTGATATCCCTTTATGAATATCTATAGCAGAATGTACGATGAAATACATCAGCCAGGGTTAGTTAATCTGTTGGACCCTCGCCAATAAGCCTGTGTAATTCAAGGCCTGTGATAAACACATAAAACTCTAGGATAAAATCTAATGGACAAACACATCCATAAGTTCCTAATATATCAAAATGTTACTTTTCAGTGACATGCCATATTCATGCCAATATGGTATAATATTATGGTACATTATGGTCACCCCGTTCAGGTGTAGGCACTATACATGAATCTGTACTATCCTGCCTGCAGAATGAAACCTTTACCACCTTCTGAACATACATGGGGTTTCCCTCTTGTGTGCGTCAGCATGTGTCTTTTTAGATCACCTAGCCCAATGAAACATTTTACACAATCTGAACACAGATGGGGCTTCTCTCCTGTGTGGCTCATATATCATGTGTCTTTAGAATATCTATCTTACTGAAAGCTTGACGGCAATCTGTTTGCACATGTCTTCTCTCCTCAGTGTGGCTTCTCCTGATGTGACGCTTTATGATATGTACTGCAGTAAATTCTTTACCACATCTTACTGGACATAATATAGGGTGTCTCTCCATTTTGAGCCAGCTTATGCTTATGCTTATCGCTTTGTATTCCTATCCGGGCACCTTCACCCTTATGTCCTTGGATAATGGGACCCTGTTGTTGGAATGAGACAATCAGTGGAGATGCTTACAATTTCTTTACTGTGTTTCAACCGTATGATTGTACCCATGTACACAGTCTGAAAAATGATGGCATCTAGCTCCTTTGTTATTCTTCATATGTGTCCTTAGCCCACTTTTGAACGCACACAATGTTTCTCTGCTGTGTGGAGCGGCATTTGTCTCATTATTGAACTTCGGTGGCGAAACCTTTTAGGCCAAAAAAAAAAAAGGTTTGTTTCCAGTCACCCGACCGGGTCTACCCAAGCGGGATTGGCTATTTTTTTTTTTTTTTTTTTTTTTTTCGGGCTACATGTCGTTTTTTACAGCTTGTAAATCGGACAATTATTAAGGATTTTAGAGCAAAAAATGTTATATTATATGTTTCCCCCCAAAAAATTGGATGACCAGAATTGTTTAAAAAAAGAAAAAAAGAGAAGTTGCGGCACGATGTTCCAGGTACTTACATGTTTGGCTGGGCCACCTTAAGGACATGCATAGGATTATAAAAGCGCAAAAATTTCCGAGAGGGGGCGTAAAAAATGCAGCCCCTTTTAAAAAAAAAAGCCCACGCGTTACTATAGTTGGGGGTGTGGAATGGGGGTCCCGATTTTCCCTGTCGATTTTAAGAAATGACCATGTCGCCCTGTCGATTTTAAGAAAAGGCTATGTCCCATGTCATTATCTCTTATATTCCTCATGTCGCATGTCACTAAGCCAAAAAGGGCCCATGTCACCATGTTGAATTTAGTGCTCCAAATCCATATAGTTCAAAGGGGGGGGGGGAAATTGTACGCGCTCTCGAGGGGGGGTAAAGATTTTTCGCGCCTCTACGCGAAATCTCACCACCCCCCTGTAATTAATAAATGAACACTCCCTTGCCCCCCCCCCCCCACATCTTTTTCAAATTCCGACCTCCAATAGTTCAAATTAGCCTATTGGAGTTATTGAGCCAAAGATAAGGTACTTCAAAAAAAAAAAAAACTGAAACTAAGTCGCCCTATAACGAGAGCTACTTATTACTGGCCTTCCAGGAAAGTAACCAAAAAAAAAAAAAAAAAAGTTGCGGCACAATGTTCCAGGTACTTACATGTTTGGCTGGGCCCCCTTAAGGACATGCATAGAATTATAAAGCGTAAACATTTCCGAGGGGGGGGGCGTAAAAAATGCAGCCCCTTTTAAGAAAAAAGCCCACGCGTTACTGTAGTTCAAAGGGGGAGGGAAAAAATTCTACGCGCTCTCGAGGGGGGGTAAAGATTTTTCGCGCCTCTCACCACCCCCCTGTAATTAATAAATGAACACTCCCTTAGGCCCCCCCTTCTTTTTCAAATTCCGACCTCCGATAGTTCAAATTAGCCTATTGGAGTATTTGAGCCAAAGATAAGGTACTTCAAAAAAAAAAAAAATCTGAAACTAAGTCACCCTATAACGAGAGCTACTTATTACTTAAAACAAAAAAAAAATCCGACCGGCCGGGTCTATGCCCTGGGGGCATGCTACTGGAAACACACCTTTTTTTTTTTTTGGCCTTACCACAGTCTGAACAGCTGTATGGTTTTTCTCCTGTGTGGGTCAGCATATGCACCTTTAGGTTACCTAAATGAATGAATGTCTTTCCACAGTCTGCACACACATTGGGTTTCATTGAGTTAGGTAGCCTGAAGAGACACATGCTGACCCCCACAGGAGAGAAACCCCATATATTTGTGCAGAGTGTGGTACATGTTTCAATCAGTTAGGTATCCTAAAATCACACATGCTAACGCACACAAGAAAGAAGCCCCATACATGTGCAGACTGTGGTAAAGGTTTCATTTAGTTAGGTAACCTAAAGACACACATGCTGACTCACACAGGAGAGAACCCCCATATGGGTGCAGACTGTGGTAAAGGTTACATTCAGTTAGGTAACCTAAAGACACACATGCTGACTCACACAGGAGAGAAACCCCATATGTGTGCAGACTGTGGTAAATGTTTCAATAAATTAGGTAACCTAAAGAAGCACATGCTGACCCACACAAGAGAGAAACCCCATGTGTGTGCAGACAATGGGAAAGAATTAAGCAACCTAGGTAACCTAAAGACACACATGAAGATTCACACAGAGGATACGGTTGAATCACCTCTGTATTGTCCTAGTCATCTCAATCATGTTATTATTACCCACGGTGCTGCCCAAGTGAAGGCACATATCATAAAATAAACGAGTTGTCTGACCTATCAGGTTACTATCCCACGAATAGTATCTGGAGCTGGCAAATGTCGGGTTTTGGGCTGGCACATGCCAAGTGGGTCTTCTATCTCCAGCTAGAAGACCCGCTTCTTTGTCACTTTGTCAGAGGAGTTTTTGACTCATTTATTTTATGACCGTCACTTGTGTAGGGGCATGATATTACATATTAATCTCATACACGGTATTTCCGGGTAACGTCTGTTTACTCGGCTTCTCCACCTGGAGCTAGTGCACACAGTTCCCGGGAGAGGGCGCAGGTCCTCTTCAGGTGACCGTGTGCCGCTCTCAGGTGGGCGGCCGACCCACCCACCTGGCCACGTGACCTAAGAGCCGGTGTTATATAAGACCCATGTGTTTACCTGGAACGACAGTCAGTGCAGGCCCGACTGACGAGAGACTTCACATGTCCAACCGTGCGGACAGAGTTGTATGCTAAGAGTTGTATACTGACCGTTTCCTCTATTTATAGAGAAACCTGATCTACCTGTGTGTATTCATTCTACACTGATCGTTCCCTAGTAAAGGAACTAGAGTTGTTATTCTTGTGAATAAAGATAGATATATTCTCGCACCTGGAAACTGCCGTGATCGTTGTTCTTTAACCTAGAGTTAATTACGAACCACCACACTGGTGCCGTGACCAGTAGCAGCAAAGGTAGCAGAACAAGCTAGTTGTTCGAGAATATGTTCGGGTTATACTGAACAGGAAGTCCTTGAGTGGACAGACAGTCCTTTAGTGGACAGACAATGGCTACCGGCGGTAGCCTGGGCGGCTCTGGCCCAGAGCTGAGTGAAGGGGAGTTGGAATCAACTCGCCTGGAGGTGCCAGGGATGGACCCTGGGGAGGGCTTGAAGCCAGGACAGAAGAAGAGGAAATTGCAGGATCTTTCCTGGGTAGAACCCTATGTAGGGGATGAGAGATTCCAAAGGGAATATGACGAGCGTTTGGCTCGGGAAGAGGATGACCTCTACTGGGAAAATGTCCGATTGGACAAACAGTCAATGGAAGATCAGTATGCTGCGTTGACTGAGGAATTGACTTCCCTGGTAAAAGAAAGGGACGAGATCCTCTCTGAGAATCAGAGGGTAAAAGGAACTCTGATAGAAGAGAGAGAACGGTTGATAGAGGACAACCAGTATATGAAAAAGAAGGTTGCTCAGGAATCGCATGAATACCAAAAGATTCAGGCAAAGATTGCTGAGAACCAGAAGGAGAATGAACATTCCGAATCTCTTAAAGAGAGGTATGAGAGGGAGTTGAAAAAATACTCTAGAGAATGGTATGCCTTGAAGAAGGGGACAGAAGCGCTAGAGAAGGGCAGAGATCAGTTAGTCAAGGATAACGAATCCACCAGGATACAAATCCTGGAAGAAACGGAAGAGTTAGAGAGGAAACGGAAAGCTGAGGTGGAAGCTGTCTGTTCCCTTGAAGCTAGGAAAACTCTCCTGCGGGGTGAATTGTCGAAGGCAATGGAACAGCAGGGGGAGGAACAAATTCCAGCTGGCAGGCCGGAAACTGTTCCGGATAGTACTCCTACTACTAGTAAGGGGGAAGCATTACCTCAATTCGATCCATTTATTAATGATAATGGATTGAGGAATGTGGAAGACTCTGTGTATAAGAACAGAGAGAAAGATTCAAGGAGAGTGAATGTTACCGGGCGCTCTCTTGGATGGGAACCAGTTAATCATGCCAGTATTGGTCCGGTTAACAGGGAAATGTCTCCAGAGGAGGAAGTGTCTCGACATTATAAAAATAAATTTCGAGATGAAGTGGTGAATCATAGTTATGGCTCATTGAACCCCTTTGCGGGAGATGACCCGGCTCAGTATGAGAATCCGGGGGGTTATGATAGCAAGGGTAATTATAGGTATTGCCCAGATGCAACTTATTCGTACCCACCTCCGGCCACGGAAACACACTCGGGAGTCAATAAAGATCCTGAGATTAGGCCGAGGGATAGGATGAATAAGGGGACCCAACCGGGAACAAAGGGAAGGTCAAACCCGGTGCATAAAAACACAACGGGATTGTCAGGCTATCAAGGCCCACGCTTTGATGAGGGTTCAGAATCTGAATCAGATAAATCATCTGACGATGTACCCAAGAGAAAGGTTCCTTTGAACCGGCGAGTCACAATGACCCCGGCGGAGCACCGATTACATAATCGAGACCCCGCCATAGGTAATTTGGGACTAGATTGCTCTAGCCGAGGTCAAGACGGTACAGACCTACTGGCTTGGAGTAGACGCATGTCGGGTCAATTAGTGCATTCTAATTATGCCGCTAAAAGAACTGCACGTGTGACTAAGCCTTACAGGGGTGTACGACCCTGGAAGGAAGAATATCAATCACTTCTAGATGATTGTAAGTACAATTGCTGGAACAAGGAGGAATCCTTGGGAGCTTTTGTGATATGGTTGAGTGACGGCCCGGGTAAGATAGTGGTTGAAGAATGGAGGGACACTTACGGGCCAGAAGCTACATACGACCAGTTGGAAGTATTAGCTTGTTATACTTTTGGGAAAATGGTGACAGTAGATCACTGGACTCTGTTTCAGAGAAGAACGCAGAAACCAAAGGAATCTGCTAAAATTTTTGGGCTAGAATTGCAGCGATTATTGCGGCAGGCTAGGCCAGAATGGAGTAGGGATGCTGAATATTACATAGAATCCCTATTTGTAAGATTTATTAGTGGATTGAGTGATCCTGAACATGCTAAAGTTTGTGGTAGAGCTTGGGAAGCTGGGTCTTCCTTAGCAGATTTGTTCATGGCGATTGATCAACATGACAAAAAGAAGATACTGCTGGCTGGTATGATACCCGCTAATAGGGGGCAGCGCGTCTCTGGAATTGAACATTCCTTAGATGGAGACGATTCTTCCGCGGAAGAATCTGAAGGGGAGGAGAGAGTAGACGCCCTTAAATTCAAGGGTCGACAGAAATCTAACTCAACCCCAGCTTCCGGGAAACTTCCTAGTAACAAAGGTTATTCGGAAACCACCCGGAAACCCGACATTCGGGAGCCTCAGACTGTACCCAGTCAGAAAACCCAGACCCCGGAGACGACCACTCCGGATAAAACAAATGCGTCAGGAAACTCATTAAATACCTTAATGGAGTCCATGATTAAACGCATGAACGAGGTGTTTGATAATCAAACCAGGCGCCGCCCTAGGGTCGATCGTAACACTGTCCAGTGTTACAGATGTCAAGTCAAAGGGCACTTTGCATCTGAATGCAAAGCCGAGAAACCTGTTTTAGGAAGTGAGGTTTCGGGAAATTAGAGGGGGTTACCGGGGATGGCAGGACGGTAACCCCTGAGGAAATATGTCAGATTATCACCGACGTTGGCGGTGAAGATTCATTAGCAGTGAATGCGTCCAGCAAGAAGGGAGATGGGACCGTACATCCCGGAAACCATGAGGCTGGGGAGACTGGTACAACAGGCGCCCAGGGGTGCGCGTATGGGAAACCTAGTGCCAGTTTAGAGGAGTCAATAACCAAAGAGTTGGTTAAGGTTGGAGGAACCAGGCTTCCCCCGGGCCATCCTTGTCTGGAACACCTGAAAGGATGTGGATTCGACCTGGGCACTGATAGTGACCTTCACCGGTTTACTAGGAATCCCTCAGTAACTGATGGGAAGAGGTGGTACGTTTCCTGTTCTGTACAAGGAAAGACTGGGGAGTTTCTTATGGATACTGGAGCTAGCCACTCCATGGTCTCTAAGAGATTCATCAGCTTATTGCCGAATATGTGTGAGAACCTCACAATGAGGGTAAACGCATGTACGGCCGATGGTACCAGAATGAGGACATTTGGACGGACTTTTCTGATAATCTCTGTGGCCGGGAAAGAATTTGTTTGGGCCCCGACCATAGCTGAGATTGAAGATGATGGTATTCTTGGTTTGGATTTTGCGGCGCTTTTCGGTGCGACTTTGAATCCGAAAAGTGGGAAGTTGAAAATTGAATACCCGTATGATATGACCATACTCTGTAAGTTGAGAGTGATAAGTAGTGTCGCTAGTGTGGCACAGACTGTGAAGATTCCCCCGGGAATGACCTGTGACGTGTTAGTCAGTTCAGGTAGGCTAATCCAGAAAGGATTAGCGGTAATCGAGCCGGATATGGCTGTATTATCCCGGAAGGGATTGGAATCTGCGGATACCCTAGTAGGGAATTCCAGATGGACAGTGACACCCATTTCCAACCCCGGAAACTCCACAGTATATCTTGAGAAAGGCACTGAAGTTGGGAAAGTGATACTTGCGGAGGCAGTCACCGGTAGCCACCAAGACCTGAGGTTAGAAGAAGGAGGGGAAGAGGAATTGCATGAAGAGTTAACTAAGTTGTTAACAGGATCGTCCATAACGGATGAGAATGATCAGGTAGCCCTAAAAGCTATGCTGAAGAGATGCAGGCAAGCTTTTGCAGCCCCAGGGGAACCCCTGGGGAGAACCAATAAGGTATTGCATGAAATTAAAACCGGGGATAACCCCGCTTTTAAGATTCCTTATAGGAGATTACCCCTCAAGAAGAAGATTGTAGCTGAGGAAGAGATAGCGAAAATGCTGAAGGATAATGTTATTGTTCCCAGCATGAGCCCTTGGTCCTCCCCTGTGTGTATGGTAACCAAGAAGGACGGTAGCATACGGTTCTGTATTGATTACCGGAAACTGAATGGGTTGACTAAGAAGAACTCCTATCCTCTTCCTAGGATAGATGAGACGATTGATTCCCTGGGAGGGAATGAATGGTTTTGTACCCTGGATTTACAGTCCGGGTATTGGCAAGTAGGCATGAAGCCTGAAGATATGGAGAAAACCGCGTTTTCTAGCCATATTGGGTTGTTTGAATATAAGGTAATGCCGTTCGGGTTATGTAACGCGCCGGCCACCTTTGAAGCCATGATGGAGACGCTGTTAAGTGATTTATTATGGCGGAAATGTCTAGTTTACCTGGATGACGTAATTGTGTTTGGAAAGACCTTTGCGGATTGTTTAAGTAATTTAGAGGAAGTCTTAAACCGAATCATGTCTAACGGTCTCAAATTGAAACCAAAGAAATGCAATCTGTTTAAGAAGGATATTAACTACCTAGGGCGGATTATTTCCACCGAGGGGGTTAAGGCGGATCCGGAAAAGATCAGGAGTGTAACTGAATGGGAAGTCCCCAAGGGTCCTAAAGATGTGCGATCCTTTCTAGGATTCTGCTCATACTATAGGGATTTCCTGCCGGGGTATTCCCGGGTAGCCTATCCGATCCAGTGTTTGTCACACTGGACACCCGGAAGTAGGAAGGAGGAGTTCCCATGGGGGAGGGAACAGGACACAGCTTTCTTAGCAATAAAAAAGTTGTTTGTAGAGACCCCGGTGTTAAAGTATCCTACCCCGGATGGTCACTTTGTATTGGATACCGATGCTAGCAATGAGAGTATTGGGGCCGCCCTCAGTCAAGTCCAAGGCGGAGTGGAGGTTCCCATTGCCTTTGCTAGTAATACTATGAGTAAGACCCAGCGTAATCACTGTACCACTAAAAGGGAATTGTTGGCTGTGATAGTATATACTAAAAAGTTCAAACATTTCCTTTGGGGGTCCGATTTTACGCTGAGAACAGATCATTCCTCTTTGAGATGGTTATTGAATTTCAAAGATGCAGAAGGAATGATTGGACGTTGGCTAGCACACCTTTCCGAGTTCGGTTTGGAGCAAAGTCAGATCCAGCATAGAGCTGGGGTAAAGCATGTAAATGCTGATGCACTTTCCCGACGTCCTATCAGGAAGTGCGAAAACACCAACTGTGATGACTGTGGTCAGCATGAAGCTGTCATAGCCGGAGCAAGGATTCCCTTTGAGATCAAGGGAACTGGGGTTCTGGAGTGGTCCATGGGAACCATCCGGAAATTCCAGGAAAAGGATCCTAACCTTAGCCGGTTGTTGGTATTGTTACCTAGGAAGATACGGCCCCCGCGGCCTGAGATTTCCCTGGAGAATCGGGAAATGAGACGACTAATAGCTCAATGGGCAGAGCTAGAGGTCCAGAGCGGAATCATCTACCGGTGGAAGATTAATTCATCCGGTAGGAGAGTCCGGCAAGTGGTAATACCTTCCGGTATGAGGAGGGATGTTATGTATTATTGCCATGGACACCTGACCAGTGGACATTTCGGAAAAAAGCGTTCCCTGGAACGTCTGAAAAGGAGATATTACTGGCCAGGGATGAGTAGTGATCTATTAAGATGGATTGCTACTTGCCCGGATTGTTGTAAAAACAAACCTGGGCCTGGGATGGGTAAAATGCCTTTGTCCCAGGAGTTGTTTGGTGTAAGATTTGCACGAGTCGCCATAGACATTATCAGTGGGTTTAAAACTACCCCTGATGGTAATACTTGTATGATGGTCGTCACTGACTATTATACTAAGTATACGAGAGTGTTTCCATTAGCGGATCACAAAGCAGCAACCTGTGCAAAAGCTTTTGTTACAGGTTGGGTATTGCATCTTGGGGTTCCCCTAATGATGCATAGTGACCAAGGTCGGGAATTTGAATCTGATCTTTGGCAGGAAATGTGTCACCGACTGGCGATTTGTAAGACGAGAACAAATCCCTATCGACCACAAAGTGATGGAATGGTTGAGAGATTCAATCGTACATTGATTCAGGTGTTGAAATCCCTGGTGAATGATAGAATGGATGACTGGGATGAGCAGTGTGATTATGTATGCCATGCATATAATAGCACTGTCCATTCTAGTACTTCCTGTTCCCCGAATCTATTAGTTTTCGGGGAAGATTTGATAATGCCCGCGGATCTGGTATTCGGGGTGGTTGGAATGAACCCGGAAACCCCCTGCCATGTGATGTTTGTGGAGTCATTAAGAGATCAATTCAAATATGCTTATGAATTGGTGAGAACTGAACTGCAGAAGAATGCTACCTGGCAGAAGACCGGCTATGATCTAGGCCTTAAGCCGCGACGATTCAAAGTTGGTGATCAGGTAGTAAGATTACATGAGCCGTTATCGACTCTGAAACTTGCTAGTAATTGGGACGGCCCCTTTGTGGTTACCCGCATAGTAAGTGACAGTACTGTAGTGATACGTTCATTACAAGGAAAGATGTATAAATCTAATGTAGCTCGACTAAGAGAGTGGAAGGGGAGAGATTTGTCCCTGGACTCGTATGAGTTGGAAGTTGATACTTTGATAGAGGAAAGTGAACAGCGGAAATTAGTGAAGGAACCTCCCCGGAAACGCGGGAGGCCGCGGAAGGAGGTTTCCCGGAAACTAATGGTGCAGAAGTCCGTCATCCCAAAAAGATCCGGGAAGAAGGCGGCTAATAAAGTCTCGCTGGCTGAAGGGAAAAGGACCCGGAAGAGTGTGGTTAAGGCTAAATCCATTCTGGAAAAAGCGTGTCCTAGAACCAGGTCTAATGTTATGCCTAAAAACATAAGACGCAGTCCCCGGTTACTAGCCAGGGACGGTATAACCTAAGCCGGTACACAACGAGTGTAGTGTCCTGTAATCTTGTTAAATATTTAAATGTTGTAATCAGTTATGTGTGGAAGTAAGTACGGTCGGAATGATCGTGATAGTCCCCCTGTCAAGGATCCCATGGGTGATGGACGGATAATCCGGTGAATGTGCTTTATTATGCCATTCATATATATTTCATTGATACTCTCGACGAGTTGACAGAGCGTAAGGATTAACACGTGGAATAAGGGTACCTGTTTACAATTAAAACGCGCGGTGACCTGGTTCCAAGGAACTGGGTCACGGGACGCGCGGGGTTGCGCATGCGCGGTGGCGCGCCTTATATAAGGCCCGCGGAGCGGCGGGAATCGCCAGTTGGGGTTGAGAGGCGGTCCAGAGCAGACGTGAGAGCTCAGACACGACCATTGTCGCTGTGGGGAGGTGGATCCCCTATAAATCCATCAACAAACACTTTTCTTGAGTGTGAAACAAAAACATGTCCTCCGAGACAGACCACCAACAGGTGGACCCTCTTCAAGAGGGCGACTCCGCTAGCGGAGGAAATGAGGTTGTTAATCAACCTGACCTCGTGGACCAGGAATCTCTGGATTTCCTGGGACAAGGGGAGATAATGGACGTCGACGCTGACTCTCAGTCACCGCTTCGCCCTGCTAATGTCGCCGCCAATTACTTGGAAGGTCTAGACATTGAGGCCATCAGCCCTGCTGACGGTCGCGCTGATACCGGTGAAGCTGAGTATCAGGATCAGGGTCTATTGTACCATGGAAAACCGCCGGCGGACGTTGAAAAACCCCGCCCGGCTGTACCAACCCTGGGAGGCTTCATGTCCAATTACGATGGACGTGAAGTAGAACTGCACGAGGACGTGCTAAGGCTCACGGCGGAGGGAGCTCCCCGCCGGATTGACCCGCTCACGAGCCAGGCCATATTGCTCTTCCTGTTAGTGGAGGAGCAGGAGGAGATGCCCCCGGACTGGTTTGTGTACTGGGAGGCACTCCAGAAAGGACTACGCGTATGCTACTGCTTACGACGAGCTGTCTTCGATTTGCATATCGCGGACATAGACCGGTTAATGCCCGCACTCCCAATTCTGTCTTTGGACCCGAATTGTGGAGTTGCCGGGATGTTGTTGACTGGTGTCAACAGATACCGGGCACGAATCGGGAAACTCCGAGAGCCGAAAACCCGGAAGGAGTACGAGATTGCTGCCGCTAATACGCAGGGGGTAGTTTCGTATGTCCTGGATGTAGCCACTATTGAAGACTACATGGATTCTCACAACGTCAAACGAGATATTGCCATATCTTGTTTGGTTGATGAGGCGGTTCGTACAGTACGAACCAGATCTTCCAGTGCGGAGGAGAAGGCGCGAATAAAAGCGCTGAAAGCCACACCTAGGGGGCGCGGCAGTAAAGGTGAGAGGGGGGCCTCAAACCGGTCAAGCTCGGCCGACAGCAACCAGTCGGACGAGTTTGTCCAGGAGAGAGGACGTCAGGCTCGCCGGAACGAGAAGGCAAGATTAGCTAACTTGCCGGACTCTGTATTAGCAGAGGGATTACCGGAACAACCTTCCGGAGGACAGCCCGTTATTCCCGGGGCTGAGGAGGTAACGGATGAGGCGATGGACATAAACGAAGCCAATACTCCGGAACCCTCCAACACCAACACCACCACCACCACCCCGGCCCTTGTGGCAGATATGACCGCCGCCGCGGGAGCAGCGGCCGCCGTGGCGGCTGCGCTGGTATTTAATCCAGCACGTCTCAGCCCTCTCCGTAGTCCGGCTCATTCGGATCCGGAAGAGGGAGAGGTTCCGGCTAACGCTGAGGAACCAGGAAATGCCCCAGAGGACCCCATCCCGCCTAATGACGTGATGAGGCGAGTCTGGCAGAACGCGAACAATAAGTTCCGCGTGTTTATTCCCAATTCATGGGAACAGTGTCCGATTGGTCCTACCAATTTCGGATGTCCACTTGCGACCAACTGTAAAGGTCAAAGTGACGATGAGGATTGGATCCGGAATACCCCCCGGGACCGTCCTCCGTCTGCTTTTTATCAGCAGTGGCTAGATCAACTCAGGATCCTGCCGGACACTTACTACAGTAAGGAGCAGAAGGAAAAACTTCTTTTTGCGATTAACCGCTGGTATAGCCAGCGGGAAAGGAATTGGTGCCCATTCGCTACATGTGTAAACACGATTGGCACGGACAGAACCGTGTTTGTAACAAAGCAACGGTTTCTGCGTCACCTCTGTGAAAATCACATGCACCACTGTGTGGTGTACCACTGTGATATCACAGTAGGTAGGGAATCCCAGCTGTGTAACGGGTGTTTAGAACCCCGGAGAGGTGAGCTCATGCGCCACATGAAGGATTGCCATAACATGGGAATCAGTGTAGCTCGCAATCGTGTGAATGCGCTACATGACGCCGTATGTGACCAGTACAAGTCACTCACGGAGGAACAAAAGGCTAAGATCCGGCCGGCAACTCCCTTCTACTGCGAGGTCGCAGATGGGAAGTTCAAAGCCAGGATTGCCAGAGTGGACGGACGACATAAGTTCGCCATGAATGACGAGGAGTATACGGTGTTATGCACTACCCGTACTTCCCGCAGAGGTGGCGGTAGTTTCCGTCAGCCGGAAACCCGGGGTAGTTCCCGGGGGAAGAGCCGGTCCGCCCGCGACCGCTCTCGATCTCCTGCGATCTCACCTGGACCAAAACGGAGACATGCCGGATCCAATTTAGAGGATCTCGATAATTCCTACTATGGGATTTATCATGCCCCGGAAGGTCGCGACTATTATCGCGAGTATCCAGACCCGCTGTTTACAGACCGGAAAGATCGGAAACGTGATTCCGGTGGTCAAGCGGCGGCGACTAACATGGATTACCGTTCCAGACGTCTGAGCAGTTCAGACAGTGCCACCAGTCAACCTGACTGTGGAGGTGCCCGGCCTAAAGAACCGGCTACCAGAACAAAGGCTTCCCTGCCTTTGACGTACCATCTGGGGACAACTGCAAAGCTAACCCCCAGGGACGTCCGGTCACCCACTACCCCAACTCGGGACATGCAGGGCTTGACCGTGAAAACGGAACCAAAATCACTAATCTCAGTGGTGACGCCTCGGGGCATAACTGTCCCGAAGGCTGCAGCAGTTGCGAAAGCGCCGCAAGCGGATGTTAAACCCGTGATTCCTGCAACCCAGGAGCCGGTTGTCATCCAGCCAGTCGCGGGCACCTCCCGCACGGAAACTACCGGTGGCGTAAAGTTAAAATACGTCCCGATAGTCAACTACTTCTCTAGGGAAGAGAAGGCGAGCTGCGAAGTGGGACAGAGAATTGTAACAGAATTTCAGGAGTCCCAACGCGAGCTGGCGGTGGAATATAACACCAAGATGTTAGGCCTGTTCACGCATGGCCTAAAGATTGCCCATCGGGAGGAGAAAGCATTGGTCGCTGTCGGCAATGTTGACTACTTGGCTAAAAAGTCAAGGGAAGCTGCTTCAGGCCAAAAGACCGCTGAGGCCGCCGCAGGGTTCGTTCAGCAAGAGAACGAGAAGTTAACCAAACGGTTACAGGACATGAACGTAAAATTTTACGGGGTGTTCGGCGTGACTATCGATACCTGGGATGGCACCACTGAGCACGCGCTTGCTTTAATGAGGGCGAGAGATGAACCTTTAGGTTAAAAAGACTGATAAAAGGTTCAGAGTCTATTTCTAATTCTTTTAGGAATAGAAGAGGGAAATATAATAGTTTCCGGATAGATTAATTGTTGTTTCATTTAATCTGACGTCATAAATTGTTTATGACGGGAGGGGCATCTTTTTAGAGGCATATGGATCAACACGGGGGGAACCTTCCGTGGAAGCTCTGGACTTACCTAACTACTCAACTCTCAACTATAGCCTACCGATGGGGAATCAGGACTCCACCGGGAAGCTACCAACCTAACGTCCCTAAAACTAACTTTTGGGATACGTTACCATGATGTGTTCCTGATACTATTATGCTGAGTTATAAACTATTCCCGTCCAAAGGATTACGTGTCAAACAGACAATGCTCGTGGTTCCAGATCTACTGATATATTTCATGAACATTCCTGGAGCTAGGATTACGTGTTAAACGAACAGTACTCGTGGTTTCCAGCCGGATTATAGTTTTATATGTCATGAACTTTACTGGAGCGAGGACGGGATACTTATCGAGCTGTATATATATGAACTTACCTTCGGGTGATATTTATCCAAGAAACAGTATTAAGAAGAGGAGAGCACCTCACTCATTCGTCTATTAGAAGCGGAGAGCACCTTGACCACAACTAGATCACCAGTAAGCTATATTTAATTGTAAGGGTTTCCGGGTACACTGCCAGGTTACTCATTAAAACGTTTTTAATATATAAAATATATCATTATTATGTGATACATATCACCTCAGGTGTTCCAATAAGGTATTCTCATATTTACCTAATGAATCAGGTTTCATAATATGCTACATATGAAGATTGTATGATCTGATAAGCTAGGAAACGTGGCTACCCGTAATGTTTATATGAAGTCGTTAAGACCATGTGTATATACTAAATATACCGCCAGGTATTGTCGTGTGTGTTGACTCTGTTGTATGTTGCGAGAGATATTAATACTCCGGTTATATAATCGGATTACCCGGCTTAAAACAAAGGCTGTGGTTACTGTTATTCATTGTGTGAATGTTTTCATTAAATCACAAATCAATGTAAGACGCTGGTGGTTGTGAGTCCTTATCAGGACTGGTTTTTAATAACCTTTCTGTTCAACTTAAATATATACACACCCCACGCGCATTTTTTTAAAACCGAGTAAGGAAACTTCATAAGGAAGTCATATCGAAATGTGTCAAGCCGTTCGATTGTATGTATGATATTATATTCACATGTCATTTATAAACATCCATTATGGTTGCTATTACAGTGTAATGCCATATTTATATTGAGTTTTATGATCTCGCTTGTGTAGTATGTCGTAATAATATGTTTACGCCCCTAGTTACTGTATAGACAATAACTATAAAGTCGTTGTTCTAAAAGGTTTTCTATGTACTAAGAAAACAGTATATATATTCGTTACCACCTAGTTTTGTCTAGGGGGGGTAGTGTAGGGGCATGATATTACATATTAATCTCATACACGGTATTTCCGGGTAACGTCTGTTTACTCGGCTTCTCCACCTGGAGCTAGTGCACACAGTTCCCGGGAGAGGGCGCAGGTCCTCTTCAGGTGACCGTGTGCCGCTCTCAGGTGGGCGGCCGACCCACCCACCTGGCCACGTGACCTAAGAGCCGGTGTTATATAAGACCCATGTGTTTACCTGGAACGACAGTCAGTGCAGGCCCGACTGACGAGAGACTTCACATGTCCAACCGTGCGGACAGAGTTGTATGCTAAGAGTTGTATACTGACCGTTTCCTCTATTTATAGAGAAACCTGATCTACCTGTGTGTATTCATTCTACACTGATCGTTCCCTAGTAAAGGAACTAGAGTTGTTATTCTTGTGAATAAAGATAGATATATTCTCGCACCTGGAAACTGCCGTGATCGTTGTTCTTTAACCTAGAGTTAATTACGAACCACCACACTTGGAAGAGTTTGGAGACAAGTTCGCTTTTTGAGTAAAGACAGTTTAACTGTTGTAGTCATTATACATTCTCAAGTGTTGTTAAAAGGCTGAGATTAGTTTAGAAAGCCTTAATGAGCTGCATCAAAGTATCTTTTAAACTACACATGAAATAAAAAGCAAAGAAAATATATAAACCTCAATAAAAACCTCAAATTCTGAACCTTGTTGTGTGATTTTACATGTGACATAAGACTTGTCAAGGTGCACGGCGTGTAGTGCTAGGGGCGATGGGAGGTGAAGGTCGTAAGAAGGTCGTATCTACAACTCTGAACTGTGTGTAAATGACATGTTTAAAGTACACCTGTGATAATGCTCCCCAGGAGAAGACATAAATCCAGAACCAATATCCTGCGGCCTCCAAACCTGTATTCTTTGAAAGTAGATAAAGCTGATAGAACTCCCCATGACCTTACAAGGCCTTAGCATTGTCACACCACTGTTGCTAGCTCAGGTGATCACCATGGGCCTAAGGCAAGGGGAAGGCAAGGCCCCCATGGTAAATCAAATATGATGAAATGCTATCTTATCAACGATTATTCTCGGTTCGCCAGAAAAATGCATTGCATTAGATTGGTTCCATTTTGGCCTGGAGGTCAAAGGTCACCGAGAGGACTGTATGGGGGACAGGTGTGAAAATGAAGGATTGGACATTTACCTTAAAGCACTGTTATAAGGGTGTGGTTAAAGACATGGCATTATCATCCTCCTTATAGCCCCCTGGTCCAGGCCTATTCTATAATCTAACACATAGAAAGGGGGGTTCTTATTCCATAGAAAGCTCGGGAAATGGTGTAATGGGATGTTGCTTTCATGAGGTAACCGAACCTTCCCTTGTATAACCATGCACATATCCACCACAAATGTGTAATGTTGTAAGGTTCACAGTAATGCCAAATGGGTGGGCTTTAAGAGCGCTCCACACCTACAGGCTATTTATGTTGAGAATAAGAAAAGGGTTATGGATAAATGCACCCTATATGGCGACGCAACATTCAATAAATTAAGCTTGTAATGGAAACGTGTATGCATGCATGTACCAAGGCCAATAGAGATGAAATCGGAACTGGGTATTTTTAGTCGCTATCGAAAGTTGGTTAGTTTGAATTAAATGCAATGTATTAAAAAGATGGAAATCAATGTAGCACGCTGCTAGGTGATATCAAAGTTGGTTAGTCATTATTTCAAAATCGTACTTTTTGTTGAGTTCAATAAGTAGAAGTAGCCCACAAGATAATAAAATTTACCAAATATAATCATTACTTTGGTCATTGATTCTACCCACCGTTTGTACATTAAGCCAATAGCTATATATGAAAGAACTATAATGCCACACTCTGACATCAATAATCATACTAAAATATTTTTTCCACGTTCACGCAAGTCGCCAGAATCATTTCTATATAGAAGCTGATTTCTTCATTTCACACTTCATATACGAATCCTCCCACTCTGTTCCCTTACTTAAAAAGGGATTATGAAATGTTTTGCTCTGTAGCATGGAGACGGAAATGTGATATAATACAGTGCTCAGAGTGGGAGTTTATGATAGAAAGTTAAACATAGATACGTGATCATCAAGAAACCTTTCACTGTGAGTAACATCAGTCTTTAAAGTAACATTAAACGCCTCCTTCAGGTACATGCTTTTGGTCAAACTTTTACTAAAAGCAATCACAGGGTCTGGCAGTCATAAATTCTAGGCACCCTATTCTTGAGGCCAACCTCTCCGAGAGTGATAAAAGACATACCCTGAGCCTCATGACAATGGGCTATTTCAAGGATCGGGGCGGAGCCACCACCTGTACTCTCACAGCAGCTACACTCTCCTCCCATCTGCCAGCTTCTAAGTTCCCTACACCCCACTGGGTGGCGCTGCGCATCCGGAAGGGGTAAAGTCCTCTAATTATCGCCCAGGGCACTTTGAGGGGAGGAGGGCCTCGTGAGTGTATCTGGGGAAGTGGGGAAGATAAGACGCATAAAAAGGGTAGGTAGGGTAAAATGGGGGTTTGTGTATGTGGGGAGCACAATGGGTTTGGGGATTTCTAGGGACAGTGTGGTGGGCCAGGTGGGGGCCTAGATCCACTTAGGATCCCAGGGCACGCACACACAAAACAGGTGTGAGCTGCACAGGTGGGTTTATGATCCTCTAGACACACCTCAGGTGTCAACAGCCACTGGGGGGTTGTAGCCTCCTGTGGGGTCATTATGGAGTAGAGTGTACAATACAGGAGGAGAAGGTATAAGACACAGCCAGGTGAGTGAGGGACCTCCCTAGCCCAGCTGTCGTCTTATGTCACTCATCGCCCTAAACAGATTAACTCATGCAAGACACCTGTGTGGTATTATGCAACCACTACTACTAGAGCCTACACACATTATATACAACCCTTTTACCATTTTATGACTGACACGGACAGAAAAAGCCTCACACACAGTACTTTTTCACCAGGAAATGGGAGGTGAGGAGTTAGTAGTATAAGGTAGTAGGGTCAATATTGACTGAGTGACAGCCCCACTGCTGACAGGTGCTTTGTACTTGTGGTGGAATTTTTTAGCTCTCGCTGGTTGGTCACGGTTGGCGGACCACTGCCCACCTTGGCTCGTGCCCCGCGCGTGTCTTCAGGTAGGTTGAGGTGAGTTGTACAGGTACCACCTGCGACGACCCCACCACTCAGACCACACCCCCTCCCCTCCTCCCCACCACACAGCTACACCACAAATCAAGTGAGTAAAACTCTAGGTAAACCCACCTGTGCAAGCTCACTAATCACTGGTCAGGTAAGTACTTTAGCCTACCTCCTGTACCTCATCTCTTCACCTATTTTACTACAATTTAAATCGTTCACTTGATCTTTCTTATTCAAAAGCAGGGCCTTGGGTAGGGTGAGGATCATAATAAAGCACAAACACATTCAAAGGTGGGACCTCATGCCAGAGGGGATATGCATCAGTCAATTATCGTGATTGCTGTGTCTATCTCTTTTCAACTAGAATTGAAAAACCATAAGGAATTGAAAAACAAGAAGGGAAATCAGAGTTGGTTTACTTTGCAAATCTAGTATTGATGTGAGAATTAGGATCCACTTTTCTGTCCTCCTTTTTGTAGAAATGAGGCCGACACCTTTCCGTTCCGCCTACAAATTGATGCTCCGAAAAGGAGAAGAAAGATTGTGGTTCAATGTTATAGTATTAGCTGAAGTAAGCATTGAGGAATCCCTTTTTTATCCCTCCCCCCCCTCCTACCCCCTCCCCCTTCATCCCACCCAGCGGCACGTGCGACAAGTCTCCAGACCGTGGCAGAGCAGGATGAAGAGTTGGGGAGGAGGGGGGGGGGGGAGCTTGTCAGTGACCGGTCAACCATATCCAAGCCATCCAGAATAGAGCAAATAAAGTCCAATAAACCCAAAGATTTTACTGAGTGCCACCCGGCGCACACGCCAGCCAGGGAAGGCGACAGGTGGGACCGGGCCTGCCTTCTAGGAGGATTCAGGCAGGTGGAAGGGGGATCTAGGGGGTCAGGGGGTGAGATTTAAGGGGAGGGGGTGAGAGTGATGGCAAGTGTGTGTTATTGAGGGGAGGATGAGAGTAGAGGAATGAAGGATTGGAAACGACAGTGATTGATGGTAGTCATTTACAAAGTATATACCTAGGGCTCGTATAAAGCAAACTGGGAGAGAGAGAGGAACTATCTTGAAGGTGAAGACAGATATTGTGATCAGAATAATGAAACAAATTAGTGCGAGAGATGTATAACGTTGCAATGCTTTGCAATGTGTGTTAATATTGGAAAAGTGGGAAAGCGCCTCAAGTATTTATAGAAATGTCGGTTCTCTATTATGATTATTGTATATAGCAATCTAAAGTAAACTGAACGAGGGCCATGTTATATGAGAAGACACCATCCTAATTATTCCAATTATTCCAGCATATTTAGAGCATAGCCGTATAATGCCATATATATAATGGTATTTTACCATACAGGTGTATGGTCTGGTGCCACTGCCCACCTCCTCCACCATAACCGGGGTGGGGCTTCCAGTGAGTTGTGTAACTTGCTGTCAGGTAGAGGGCTGATGACGGCACTGAGTGGTCACTCGGCGGTCATCTAGCAGAGGGAGGGGGGACACACCTGCCCTGCCACCTGCCGGCCTCCCCAGACATCATTACAAGGTCGTCTCTAGGTCATTAGTGCCGCCCAGTCTGCTCCAGCCGGTGCCAGCGGCATAGCTATTTCAGGCTGGACGTAAAATACTAAGTATTGCCAGAATATCAATGATGCATTTATTTGTTCATCAAGAGAGAATTTTAGGCAAACAATATTGAGGAAATGAGACCTTGCGTTTCTATGACACTTTCTTTTACAAGGTAATACCCTGACAATTTCAGCAATAACCTGACTCATTCACTCACTATCTGGGTCTTTTACTCCCTCTGTCTTTCTTTATGTTTCTATCCTATATTGCGTATTCGTTTTTTCTTATATTGTTGACCCATTCAGAATACACCATGGGTGTCCTATAGAAATGCCAGGAATTCACTGGTTGCGGGTAAATGTGTGGCCATTATTAGTTTTGGGGAGGAAGTACTTTGCTAAATTGGCCTCGGTGTCTCCAGCACTCAGCAACAACTATACAGCTAGAGACTGTGCATGCATACAAACAGGATCCAGACACATGCCATGATGGAGGTAACAGGGCTGCCCAGTCCCTGTACCCTTCTCAGCGCCAGGTATGCAAAGTGTCTCATTTGCCATGTTTTAGTAGAAAAAGCCAAGTCTGGAGTCAAGGAACAGGCAATTAAGGAATATATGTATCGAGCAGAACCTGAATCTGCCACTGGCAGTGGTGGTGTAGGGGTGGTAGGTTGTATTTAGGGACCCTGGAGGTGGTGTGTGGAGGACATAGGTGAGTATTGTAGTGTAGAGGTATGTGTAGGGATCACCTGTAGGTTGTACCCCTAGACAACTCACCTGTACGACCTGTCTCACCTGTCGGTGCAGGGATGCGGGTGTCACGATCCCACACATGGCACTGGTACAGTAACCATGGACCTGGACACAAGTTACTTTATACATTTTTCATCTATCAATCTTTAGACGTTTGCCCTTACCGCACGTGTGGTGTGAACATTAGGCCAGTCAACAATGATTTTAAGGTTTCTCATCTGCTTGAGCATCATGAAAATAGCCCTTCAGTATTTTTTTGCATTTTTTGTTTTATCAAAATTGACAAATATGGGCATACTTGGTATCAAATTAAAGCTTACAGTGTTGACGCTGCATTCAATGGGCTAGAGAGAACGTGCATATTTACTTTTGCAGATCCTTATAATGTATTCAGTACTAAAATGGGAACTGAATTTGTGGAGACACCAACCCGGGGCTTACATATGTCCCCAGTAAAACAGGACAATTTTAAAAGCTCCCTCGTTATATCTTTCATGGATAGATTTTGAGAAAAACTTTTTCTTTTGGAGTGACCGTATGTGGTGTCTATTCTATGATACCATGCATGTGGCTTTTTCAGATTTGTAATATTATTACTGCCCCACAGTCACTAATATAGGTTTATCTCACATGGTAAGCCCCATCCTTGACATCCATTACATTGTAAATAATAAATACCATTTCCTCTAAACATGCTTTGCACACACATGACCAGGTATACACACCTCTGATTCGGCACTCTTTTATCAAATTCCCTACAGAACCAACCACCCATGTAACAGTTCCCTTGTCACGGGTCATGCAACACAGAAACAACTTCAAGTGACTTCCCCCAAAAAGGTTTAATTACCTCGAGCAATACTCCACACAAAGTCACCACTAGGAGCTGGCCCCCCTTGACCAGCAGGGTCAGTGGCCCTGACGTGACCATGTTACCAGGTGTAGGGGTACATGCTCCAGACCATGTCAGGAGGACTCTATACTGACCCTCATCTGACCCTGACCTGCCATCTACCTGACCTTCAGTGAAGGACTGCCTCCAGCTGCTGACCACTAGGGCCGGCAGAGGGCAGTGTCGGCGGCTTGTAACTATGATCCAATCAAATAGCCACACAGGAGGACATGTATGCACCCCCAGGGGGTAACAGGAGCCAGGTGACAACCTATATGCCTTCACATGGTGTTGTGAGGTCGGGCCAGGTACCAGGGAATCCTCCTAAATTCTACACCGCTGTGCACCGGGATGAGTTTCTAAAACCCCGCCAGGTCAAAGGGAGAGCCCCCTACTTGACCTGACATTATTATTTCATGAGGTGGTCTTTTCAGGTAGCGTCGTTGACCAGGTGCTCATTGAGGCCCGGTCACCCCTCTTGGAGCTCTCTATGGGCAGGGAGCAGGAGGGAAGAAAGGGCCATGGAGGATGGATGCCCTTCACTGGACATCATTACTCATCATGTGTATGACCTTTGCAGCTTGCCTTTCTGTGCGGCTGGACAGTCTACCTGCTGGACATACAGGGCTGACTATGACCATAAAGGGCGCTATGGACAATAGCCCTCCTCTACCATGTCAGGGCAGGGTTTTGTATTGGCGTGGTGGCTAGGGTCCAGTCAGAGCCCCATTGGTCAATGCCGCCTCAATGGATGTCACAGGTCAGAATAGCGCCTTGGAAAGTTTGTAAACACCAGCATTGCCATATATCTGGACCTGCCACGCCCGCCACCCCCCGCCCGATGTCATTTCCCATGGCTGGGCTGCAACAGGAGGAGGGCAGCTATTGATTCCTGTAGGAGGGTACAGGAGAGGCTGGGTGGGGTGGGTGGGGCACTCCCAGTATACTCCCAGTGAATGGTCAGCCTGCTTTGTGGACAGCTTGACCCGCATTCTGAGGGCTGACCAGAGGTCACTCAGTCTCCGTATTAATAATCCAGCGTCCCTCTGACATATAGCCCTGTCTCCAGGTAGGCACCCATAGGCCTTCATGCCTACAGGAGATGGACAGCATCGTTCCCATACCCATGCACTCGGAAGGGGTCTGATGGGGTCTGATGTCAGAATTCCAGGCTGGAGATATATGGATTTGAGGGCAGAGTAATAAGGGCTCTAAGGGCATTGGTTTGGGGCTCAAATCTCAGCTATAGACTTTCATATTATCTGGGCATAGATGTCAGTGTCAGGGATTGGTTGGGATTTCGCTCTGTAGTATTAGCCCCTAGGGAGGAACCTGAGTCTCAGGTCAGCGCCAGATACTGTCCAACAATGGTCATCTCTGACCTTAGTGTGACCTCTGGGCTGCCCTAACGGTACCCCAACCTGGCACCTGAAGCCACCCGAGCCGCCGTGCCGAGAGGTATAGGGGGAGCCACCTGTATCAGAGAGGTATAGGGGGCACCACCTGTTCTTATCTGAAGGGATTGCCATGGTGGCGGCAGAAACATTAAACCCCTTGTATACTTGGGGTCAGCATGGAAGGCGATTTGGTACTGAGTCACCCCATGCAACCCTCCCACATCATCGGCCACCTTTAACCATGCCCCAACCCATCCCAATCACCTCCACGCTGCCAGCCTCCTGCAACACCTGGAATTATGCCTCCAGGCGTATCCAGATTACAACATAAGCATCACCTTGATAAATGGAGGTGCCCTTCCCGATACATAAAAGTCCCGACATGCCCTGGGGCATGGTCAGTGCATGGACTATGGTGGAGGTGTTTGGGGAGAGGAGATGGGGGAGGGGGGGGTGTACAGGTAACATGAATGTGGACTAAGGGAGGGATGGTAAAAGGAGGCAGGAGGTCATGCAGAGATCGTCATTACATGGCAGCACAGAGGTGGCTAACAGAGGGGACAGGTTGAGGTCAGTCCCCGTGGGGGTCGTTATTCACAGGACCTTGTCAACCCGAGGTAATTCCTCCACCGTTATTGCTCTATTATCGCCCAAAGGCGCTACATTGATCGATTAGGTAGCAGTGACCCTAGGAACTATATAAACACTCTATAAAACATCCAATAGTCGTCAATATAGCCACTGTATAAATCCATAAAAAGAGGGTAAGAAAGGCAGTATCATGCAACTATTGTTACCTCCAGCAATAAAGTTTATTCGTGGGTTCTTTGCAAATAAGAGCAATATAGATGTTTGCAGAAGGAATGCTTGGGAAAAGGAACCTTCCCGGGTTCTTTGCAGACAATAAATAAACGTCCGAACTATAAAACCTATAGAAATAACCAACATGCTGACTACAACTTCAGCTCGTTTTGGGCTTCATTTTGTAAGTTATCTTTTGCTACCCCTCTAGAAATCAAGCATTGGATAACATAAATGAGGTGGTACATAACTTCCCTCCTCTATTGGAGATATATTCTGTATTTTGTTTACCTGTACTAAAGAGGTTTATAGATTATACAAACTGACCTGACGAAGGACAACTTAGGATCCGAACACTGGATTAATAAATGGCACATCAAACTAACTTAATATTATTGTCTTGCAGTTCTGACTTCAGTGTAAAACCTAAGTCATACGAAGGGATGGACACATTGGCTCCACAACCACAACTGCCATGGTAATAAGAACATCTAGGCCCACCAGAAGAGCTTTCTGCATGGGGAAATGTTTCACTTTCTGCACTTCTATTTACTTTATCTTCTATTTTAGTACATTTTATGTACAAGTGTATTGTAATCCTTTCTGTTCGAAATGCAGTCGGTCCCTTTATAGTGTCTAGTTTGCATTGTATTGATCTGCAACAATTAAAGCATTGCTTTTGTTTGCACATCACACATTTGCATTTACATCACACACACTCCTCTATATATGTCCAGTATGGCTTACATAACTAGCAGGCTGTCTATTGACATATTGGCTCTTGTCCGCCGCTCTCCTAATCCATTCAGAATCAATCCCCTGGGAACCAGCTATAGTGAGACAAATCCTCGTTGTCGTGGCGAGAACGTGCGAGAGGGTGTGAGATCTTGACACTGTCCTTTTTTCTGCTGCGTCATTACCTCCGCTTGAGACGCCTCGGACACTGGCCATTGTGTAATGTTGGACAGAGGTTAGTCAACAAAGTGTCCATCACAAGTCGCTGATTTAGGTAACCACACACAAAAGGCCTAACCAGGATCGAAACACACAATGGAGGACGTCCATACTTGGGATGTCCTCCTGGATGTCTTCCCCTTGAACGGCTACAGGGGGGTGGGCACTGGACGGCAGGGGGCTTCTAAATAGAAGGGGAGGGCTGGGCGACTGGAAAGTAAGACCCAGTGAGTTAGTCAAGTGGATATTTACAGGAATTAAGAGGATGTATTACAAAAGATGCATCTTACGGGCGAGTACTTCAGAAATCACCCCTACCTATGAGTGGTTCTCAGTATTCCGGCTTATGGCTAGACCTTGGCCATATTCTTCACAAATGAAACCTTTTCTGACAAGGTAAAAGATGAAGGCACTAAAATCCTTAAAAGCTTGTTACGTGTATATAAATTGAAAAGTGGGCTATATTTAAAAAATAACTTTTCTGAATGCTATAGAGATCCACTTGAGCTACTATTGTGCGAACACCCAGATCCAATTCCAGAAATATTTCCATCAGCTTTATAAATAGATCACCAGTATACCTACATTGCCTTTTGGATCTGTCTATATAACTAAGAGCAATGCAGATATTGATCCCATCCAGTTTTCGATTTTTAAATACCACTTTTACGTTCTATGAATGAAGTCCATATACTTCAGTTGAAATACTGGATAAAGTAGCCATATCCGTTTTATAAATACCTTTGTTAAACGTTGAATGTCCCCTCTTCTCTCCCACCCCATACACACCTTTGACCCTTCCTACACATGCCATGCATTGGCGCTTCCTCATATAGGTTCTAATTAACAAGACAAACTGAAGGCTAGGTTTGACAGCGGACAAATTGTCTTTGTATTGTGATGTGAGGTTGACTTTACCTTGTCTGTCTGTGATAATTGTCACTGACATCAGACACAGTGGCTGCTATAGAACCTCCCTAGAGACAAACCATGGTTAACCATTTAAGGGCAGCATGGTGCCATTTAGTCCTAACGATGCATGTATTTATTAAGTCAGCCTTGGTCGGTTACTCTCATGTGCTGCAACCAGCATCATTACGACTATTGGCGTTGACATGATGCACTAATGGAGTTCAAGTTAGTATCACGCCTGTCATGCATTGTATCATGACGACAAATGTACATGAAACTTAAGGCATCATGTCATTTATAAAGGGTTAAGGTAAATGAATGCTCCCTTGACACAACCTTGACGGACCATCCACATACAGACACCTCCCCCCATCACCTGGGTTGACCACTGACCACTGTCATGCAACCTGTATCTACTAAATACTCTGTATCTAAACGGCCATGGTGGACATTATCATAGGTTTAGGGGACACTGCCATGCAGCAAACTTCTCCAACCATGTAATTAACCAAAGACCACCCTCCCCCAAACACCATAGTTGTTTGTAATCGTATGGATTGGCAGACAACCCTACAACAGCCATGAGGTGTAATTATATACTTCTTTGTCTAACCTTTGACACATAGCCTCACACAGACCATGTTCTTCTTTGAGACTGTGGCCGATAGGTTAGTGGATTTCACAAATATTGGTTTTTTAATGTTCATTGGTTGAATTATGTACAAACAACATAAAACTGACATGGCTGATTGTAGAACAGGGCGAAATAATGACAGATTCCTTTCATTTATTTGATGTATTTATTATATATTATTCTATCATTATAGGAATTCATATAGGCCCACGCCGTTTTAATACACCTATCAAAGCATGATATTTCAAGAACGTTGGAAACAAATGTTTAAATGTTGTATTCCATTTGGTAGACAATAAATGTAGTATATTCACAGACATATTTATGGATTCATTTGTTATGTAACTAAAATAGCCCGCTGGGGAAAGTACCCCTCATTTGGTAACAGGCATGATATGGACCTCAATGTTTCTGACACCCCTTACGTAATAATTGCATCATCTTAATACATGTAACTGTAACAATAATGGATGACCACCCTGTTTACAGAACCCCTGTAATAACACCATAGGGAAATGCCATAACCTTCTTGTTACCTTGTCAAATGGGGGATGACTCTGGCCTGGTTTGTGGACGATCCTCATTGATGGATTCTGCCACAATGCCTGTTTGGGGGCAATGTTGTGCAAACACAAACATACATAATTATAACCTTTTTTTTAATTTTATTTTGATGCTTTCAGTCATGGTTTATAAATATTATACGTTCTTCATTTCAGCAACAATTTCAGATATATCGATACCCAGTACCTGAGGGGTCTATTTTAGTATTGTCCTGCATACCCCGGGGCCATGTTACACCCTATTGTATTCCCCACCCAGTACATTACGGCCGGGCGATAATAGGTGAGAAAAGTGATTTCAGCACCAGTGCTATTCTGTAGTCATTAGTACACCTTGCAGGGCGTCGTAAGTGGGACTAATCATGGGATGGAGGAGCTTAAGCCTGCACTTATCTAGGCCCACACCTGTGCTCTGTGGGTGGGGGCTGTATACCTCGTTGTAGCCTTATGACGTGACAGGCAGATGAGGCTTGGATGTCAGCATTATTGTGACAGCTGTAAGGCCAAAGACAAATATGGAGAAGGAGTGAATCTCACAATTAAACATGGTTTCTGCACTGATAATGACGTGTGAATTCCCTTGCTGTAGATGCCATCTTTATGTATGTGCTGACCATGGTGTGAGGCTTTGCAAATTGAATGGACTTTACTATTGGTTTTCTAATTGCTTGCTATGACGCAGGGGCGGGGGTGGGATGGGAGGCATTGTGGTGAATTTAATGGTTGAATGGATTCATCTTGTCGGTGTAATGTCCCGTAGATTCTAATTCCACGCTAATCAATCACGTTTTGCACCATTTGCAAATTATTCTGGATTATACAGATAATTGGGTGGATAATATATCTATGACAGTATATATATATGTTCAGTTCTTTTGGTGAACTAATACAACTCTAACTCAGTCTTAGCACGGATATGCGTAGTACTGAGGCAATCATTATACCATATTAAGGATCAAATTTAGTGCACTTTAAAATTATGGTATATGTATTAGAAATTATTATATCATGGCTTAATAATACTATTTTATTCATGGCTTAATAACACAATACACAGTACATCCCTCAGCCACTCCCTCTCAATCTGTTACCTGGAATCATTCCTCTCCAAGTCACTCCCCCACCCACCCACACCCAGTGTCCCCCTCCCACGCCCACACACCCCACCCCACCCACAAATTGATCATTCCAGCCTCGCTAATTACCAGTGATTGACGGGTCCCAACCTGGTCTGAAGTGTGGATCCTCACTTGGAGACAACCACCTGTCGCTAAGCACCGTGGTTGGCGGGATCCAAGGTAGACAGATGTGTCAAAGGCAAAGGATCCAACAGGTGTTGGGATCCAAGTATGTTATCTGCTCGCACGCCTGGTCACCCAACCATGCACCTGAACCTTCTGGTGCCTCTGATCTTGTCTCTGAAGATGGTGTATCTTGACAACAGGTTTACCAACTTCAGCCAAACTGTGTTTCATAATACATGTAAATAGAACAGGAAGATTTATTTTTGTAGGTGGTTGATGATTATAATCAATTTGATACTCGGCTGTCTCTATTCCAGTTCATAAGCCCCTAACTACACTATAGTGTGTTGAGTCTCCGCCATTTCCAGTCTGAAATTTAGATATCTGCTCTAAACTCCAACAAGTTGTGAGCATATAAAATATAACATGTGTACCTCGACATGACAAGTTAAGCTTCAACCCATTCACGCCTTGTTTAACCTTCTTTTTAAGCATTATCTCAAATCACATGACAGAAACATGACATGTTAAAATCAGTATAATAAAGTAATTGTTTTATTATGGCGGGTAATGTTGATGTGTAAACACATGTAAAACATGCCAGATGGACAGGTAATATGTAAAACCACCTGTATGCCTGTAGTCACACCTGCACCTGCCATGTCTAATAGCAGGGATCCAACAACCAGGTGAGGCAGGTGGGTCTGACACAGGGATCCAACACACGACACACCTGCCACCAGACATGGACTGTCATGGGGCCATTGTGATCCAACAATGGTGAGGCCTTTTACACTCTCTTCACCCCGCTATACTACCCTCCATAACTCCTCAGCTTTCCAGTTGTTCCTGTCAGACTTTATGGTGTGGACTGGACAGTGAAGGGCAACAGTTGCTGCTCACGCCATGTGGACATTAGGGGTCAACCGAGGGGATCCAAATGACCTTAGAATTGACCTTCTCGTGTGGTCAGGACACAAGGGTGTGGATTTTGACTCTCTTGAATCTCTCACTATATGTTGTTTTGAAATACTAATAAACGCACATGCCAAATACACTACATGTAGTAAACTTGTGCCATCTTGTTCCACGATCAATTCTGCCACATACGGTAGGTGGACTTTCATGAATTTGAGCAATTGACTTTATCTATGAAGTGCCCCTCCTTTGAGACTTATTTATCAAAGCTGCAGCTTATAAATTACGACGTTAATGACTGTTTACAACCTTGTAGTAACAATATAAGAACTGAGTAGTGCAGAGTAATACGTTCATTCAGGAACTTATGAGATAACATAGTTCTGTCACCATGTCATCATTAGGTATCAACAAACTACCAACTACGTGCCAACTCAACTATGATACCTATTTGGTATAATCTCTCCTTGCCAATATATATTAAAAAAGCACACTTAAATGTGTGTAATCTTAATTATCATGTACATGTATTACCTCTTCAGCGTTAAGTGTCCTGATATGTTATGCTTATGAAACTGGAGGTTATTGCACTCTATCTAAACAGTAGTTAATCGCCGATGATATGATATCATTATCTAAGCTTATTGTACAGTTTTAATAAAGAAAATGTTAAATATTATTTTGTTACATGGCACGTGTGTCTACACAAGAGGAGACTCGAGCCAAATACATCCCACTTCAATGAACTCCTGTGTACAGCTTGTTGATGGTATCGTCTTCATATAGGTGATATCCAATCAATAAGATCACAGGGCACAACAAATACTTGTAACATAATGGAATATGTACTCCATTATATTGGCCTATGTGTGTGCGTACACATGAAGGGTCAGCCACAGCCTGGGACCTATCCAAGTCTAATTTCTATGAAGCTTAGGTTCTCATGTATATAATCATATCTCCCCAGACCAACTCATGTATAAAGGCTGTTACGTCACAGTAATGTCTAAACGTAGAACTTCATAATGCTTCCCTTGCCCATTACTAGCCCTCATGTGCACTGTAAGTTCTCTCATCACATCACAGGGGAAGCATCGTATGAAATACATTTCATAATGTGGCCACATCAAGGTGACTCAGTGGGATTACCTCCCTCTCATAATGTATACATCCATTGTTATTTATCAAGTGAAATGTAATTCTCCAGCCGAGCATGCATTTTGAGTGGTATTATATAACAGGTTGACAATGTATAGGCCCTTGTAATGAGATCGAGGGGAAGTGACCAAGATGGGGCCAGGTTGCTGAGAGAGGTTTCACATTTCCTTTGATGATGACATTGCTTTAGTACTTGTTTTGGGTTTGTATTCATAATTTCATGCATGGATGGTTTCCCTTTCCATGTCGTGCCATGAACAAAATGAGGTTTTGGCCTTTTGGTAGGTAGATAGATACATAATAGGGTGGTTCTGACCAATCGTTGACATATCAAGATTTTTGGCATTAGCAGGCAATAAGTATGTGGAAAGTCTATAAAACCAACGTTTATACATCCTATCAGGACGGGGTCATCCAGAGCTATAAGGGATAGCATGGTTTTGACCATCTGTGACCAATATTAATGCTGTTAAAGGCCTAGAATAGGCTAAAATAAGCCAAAATTGCAGTTTTTCACAGAACTTTTACAACTTATTTCATTTCTAGACGTTACCATGAAAGGAATAAAAGTGGCATTTCACTTTTCACATCATTTTCCTATAGGAAACGAATGAATGAAATGCTGGATATTTTTAAATTCTTAATTTTTCAAAGATATTTAGGTCCTGGGTCCTTGCATAAATGTTGTGTACTTTTGAGGCTACGAGTCACTCACTTATCAGGCCAAAAGACAACCCCAAAATCTTTTTACAGAAGTACCATAGAATCTAACTAAAAGTTGTAATACAACACTTAAGTGCCACACATATATAAGCAAAAAGAAAATTGAGAAAATATTGAAAACTCTTGTCACAGTAGGGAAATAAAAAGTAGTTTGGTAAAGTTGTGTACTTTTTCTGAGACTACGAGTCACTCAAAAATAAAGCATGATATCATCACATCTCCCATGTCATTTATATTTAATGATAAATTTCACACTTGAAGTAGCTCTATAATACAGGGAATCATCCTGCAAAAAAGAAATTCAGATATCTATCTAGCTACACAAGTAGAGCGGCAGGCACTACACGTCACGCAACTACGCATCACGCAACTACGTATCACACCTTTAAAGCCCAGATCTGTATTCCATGGACCTAGAGCTACATTTTGATCTTTGTTGGGTGTAAATCGGACCATTATTAAGAGAGCTGTGCAAGGGACATACCAAAGTAGCAAAAAATACATTATTTTCTCCTGGATAAAACGATTTTCGTTTGTACGAGTCACGCAACTACGCATCACCCAACTACGTATCACGCATTTAAAGCCCAGATCTGTATTCCTTGGACATAGAGCTACATTTTGATCTTTGTTGGATGTAAATCGGACCATTATCAAGGGAGTTGTGCAAGGTAATGGTGCTATATTACATGTTCACTACTTTAAAGTGAAACTACATCGATTTAATGGTGCAACTTCATGGATTTCCATAAAGAATAGATGCAAATGGTGACTCAATTTGTACTCAAAGATATAACTCTAATATGTCATAGAACACAATGGATCATGCTCTCATGGTTTAATCTCTAGAGAGCTTGATAATGGTCCGATTTACAAGCTGTAAAAGACGGCAAAGAGCTAATCATCTCTGGGCATCTCCAGGCCAGATTGAGTGGAACTTCCTTAGTGCATGAAACTGTGTTAATGGTGGATTATCTGAACCAAGGAGCCCGCTCCCCCTAGTTGAGGGGGTAAATGGAACTGTAGTATGCATCCAAAGATGTGGCATCTTCAAGTGGGAATATCTCAGGTTCTACCTGGACTAGAATAAAAATGTAAAAATGTGAATACTCCTCAATGTAATATCTAAAGGAGTATCATGATTAGGAGTAGACCACCATTCAATTTGTTTTCATTTCCCTACCCCAACCATTACTCACTACTCCTTTCCACTATCATGTGGCACATGAGGCTACGAGTCACTCACAAATGATACCCCTCTTCATAGACATGACAGAGACACCTAGGATAAAGATAGACCCAAGACCCTTATATCATCTGATAGGCAATATGCCCTTCTATACATTCAAGCAGACATTTAAGGTATTCTATAGGGTTCCGGTTTTTGGGGATATTTGGTGGGTAACAGAAAAAAGTTGGTCATTATAACCAATACCTCCCAATTTTGCACAATTTCACCCACTTTCTTACAGAAAGAAAAAAGGTTGTAAAAAACATTACCAGATATTAGAAAAGCATATAGGTATGACCCACAAAATCTCCTCTACACATCACATCTGACTCCCATGGCTAAAGATACATGAAGATAAGAAGAAAAGCTAAATCTGTTATAAGAGAATAGGTGAGTGACTCGTAGCCTCAGAGAGACTCAAGGGTATTGACATGGGAACTTTACATGGTTGCCATAGCAACAGTTTTAGGATTTGACTGTTCCAACTTTGTACACATTTGGCCCAAGACCCCTTCTATACTGAGGCAAAAGGATTTTTATCTGCTGATATATTTGAAAATTATCTTCTCTAGGCTCACCCCAAGGCCAAATGTCAACGATTGGTCAGAAGCACCCAATAATTGATTTAAGACAAACGCATAATACCCCATATGCTTTCACTACCGAATGCAATAATGTAACTTGAAATCTCTCCACGTCATTAAATAGTGGTTAGAAAACTGAGCCTTTACTGACCGACTGACAGCAGAACCCACAATAGTATAGCTAGTCCTAAGGAAATCCAAAAAGGGACAGCAAATACATTGCACATTGGAATCCTTAACCCTAGTGTAAGTTACCACACACATATGTTTGTATATACTAGTACCTAGTATATACAAGGAGACATTATATAGACACTGAAGTGCTGGTCAGCCAACGTGGACTCGTCAGCCTCTGTGATGTCTGTACCCCAGCCTTTTAGCTGAAGGTTACCTTCATTCAGCTTCCTCGCTGTCCATTAGGTGGGGATTGTTTAATGGTCTATCACCTTACCTGTCGGCCTGTCTACATAATCCCCTCATTCAGCACTGATTAAGGCAGACCCCTGTACCTGCCCACCTGTGGATGTCTTGATCTCTGCCGCCGTATACAGGTGAGACTTCTCAGTACCTCACACCTCACACGTATCTGTTACTGACCACACACTACAGCACATATTTCACACCCTCTCACTCTCTCTCTCTTTCTCTCAGCCCCTCTGTCTCCCTCACTCTATCTCTCTCTGCCCCTCTGTCTCTCACTGTCTTTATCTGTCCCCCTGTCTTTCTACCCCTCTGTTGGTTTTCTCTCTCTCTCTCTCTCTCTCTCTCTCTCTCTCTCTCTCTCTCTCTCTCTCTCTCTCTCTCTCTCTCTCTCTCTCTCTCTCTCTCTCTCTCGCTCTCTCTCTCTCTCTCTCTCTCTCTCAGTGTAGGAGTAGCACTAGGGAATAGCACATTGTTCCCATTTCCCAGTTTTCCCAAAATTCACAATAAATATTTGCTATCTCTAGATGTGAGTCTATATATGCCACATGCAGGAATTCCCTTTCTAACTATAGAGTAGACTCTCACACACTTACAACATGTATAACTAGCACCACCTCCCTCTGGCCCCTCTGTTAGCTATGACGTCACGTACCTACGTCATGACGTCACGCCATGAGATGCGTGCCAGCCGTCACGTCCTACTAGAGTGGACGATATTTAATTTGTTAGCACTTCAAAGCGGTGTAAGTGATCCTGGTGTTGAGACAAGATAGAGGGAGAGGCCTCCCCATCCAGGGTGGACAGCCCATGGGAGGAGTGCTACTCTAGTTAATTAAATAAACTCCTTTGTCCAGCAGACCCACCTGTCAGCCACCCTGGGGGAGAGGGCGGTGTCCAGCCTTTGATTGGCCGAGCATGAAGGGGAGAGGTGTGCCAATCCCTGACCACAGCGACAGGTACCCAGACACACCCACAAATATTTTACCCTCACTTTATATTTTATCCCTCACGGCGCTGGTAAGTAATACCCCCAAAACCACCACCCTCCCACACTACACGCAACAAAAGCAACTATGACATGCCTGAGGTCGTGAGGAGCTGTGGTCACTATGTTTGTCTTGCAGGTATTGATGCCTAGAGGTCGATTTTCAATTATAAGAACATCCAAAGGATTGAATGTGAACCTTTCCATTTCTTGCCGATGTATGGTGGACTGATTTACGTTGTACAAAGCATCAATAAATTGCAATATTAAGTTATTCTTACATGGATTCCAGTAACAGTTAACAGCTAATGATCATCACAGAGCAGCTCTGATGAGCCATGCAGAAATTGAATGCAACAATTGGAAAGGGCAGTACTGTCACATTGTCTGGCCATGCAGTCATGGAGACAGTCTAGTGGGTGCATGGTGCGGGGGTGGTATACAGAGGGTGACATGGAGGAGCATGGATCTCATAAGGACAGGCACCTGGAGGCTATCTCATCCTGCTCCTCCTCCCCTCCCCAGTGACCCACACTCATGTAAAGGGCACCCACTCTCTCCATTCCAGGCACAAACCCACCCAGAAACAGGCACAAAAACACAGGAAATGGGAAAAAGGATGGGCATGAGCCTGTAACAGTTGTATAGATCTAACATCCCATGTCATTGCAAACGTCAAGTTTTTTTTAAAATTTGATATGATCTTATTATCAATATATTGTGCCATGTTAATATAGGCCTAATTATGGAGTGATCTGTTATGATAAATTGTACTTACGTTTATCAGCCGTGAAACTAACTTGTACAAACTGCACTGGTATCCTATCTTTAAGTCTGAACAAAATATATACAATGGGAACAGCTCCTGCTCAACGTGATAGAAGAGATTCCCATCTCATGCCCTACTCCCCTCTTTTTATTTTCTTGTTCAATTTTACTTTTTGTTGTACTAGTGGGAGTCGGTGTCACCCTTCCTGTTCACACCTCCCATCTCTTCTCGCAGTTTCTAGTTGTTCATGGGAAAGAGAGAACCCCATCTATTCATGTTATACCCTTATATATACCGGTACATGTATGTCCTGTCCATCTTCTTGATTTATGTATGAATGCAATAGTCCCCACCTTGATAACACTTCTTATCCCAGTTGCGATAGTTTTTAAAGGCACATTATTAACTACATGCATAGTCAAACACGAGGGAAATAACTGTTTTAATTATGCTGCATCTATTTCATATCATCCATAATTCAATACTTGGTCACACTGTCACAGTGTTTTCTTCATATAAGTAGAGCACTCCAGTATAGGTCTACGAGTTTACTGAGTCAGTGTAATAACCAGTACCCGGTATATTCTACATACCTTACCTCTATTTTGTCACCCAGTCTACCCCCAACTTCATTATCAGTGACATGGGTGGGAAAAAAGAAGATGAGAGGAGAGCCGGGTGAGTTGGGGTTAGGGATGGAGTCTGTGAGTGACAGTGGAGAGGGTCTAGCTCACAAGTGTCATAACCATGATTTACTGTTAGTGTATGGGAGGAGGTTCACTCCATACACACCTGCACAAAAGTTGAACTACTAAGTATACTGCAGTGTACATGCAGTGGATGTACTAGATGCATAATGGACCATTCGCACATTACAATACAATGAGATTTACCGTTACATGTTAGTTATGTGGCAAAATGCTGTCAGGAAAACTATATGTGATCAGGGACAGCTAGGTCAAACTCACAGTACGATATAGAGCAATTGATGAGGAAGGGGTGGAAATTGTAAGCAGTAAAGTACATTGTCATTTCAATATTACACAGTGGTAGTAGAGACATGTGATGTGACGAAGATGATTTACTCCAATGGCGCATAATTCCTGATCTCTCTTATGTGGGAGCTTTATTATTGACATCCGAATGCACTGGATACATGTAGACATACTTGAATATGGTGCTAAATTTGCACAATGACAGGGGCCCAAAGATTCCGTCGAATAGTACCATAAATCATCTTGCCGTCTCTACTTTTTCAGGGGAGTGTAGTCTGTAGATGGACTTTTTCTCATGTACAGGATGGGTCCCTCTCCAATCGTCACAGCGCCGTTCTGTACCCCCTCCAGGGCGGACGATCAGCTCCAGATGATCTCCGCCTGGCTTCCCACCGTGGAGGCGGTCCTACGGGAGGAGGACGTCACATAGGGGGAAGTCCCTCATCCCTCACCCCGTTATGGACACCCCTGTAACCACCCTAGCCAAATGTAAAAGGCAATGCTGCACGTGAAGAAGAGTGAATGGAGCCTTTGGCACTTTTATAGATTGCATACATGACATGGGGTTTACAAGCCTTATGTACATTCTTAAATATCCCATAGTGAACGATACGTATCCTGCTTCATTATCACCATTATCATATTGGGTACATGATATAATTACTGTTACATGTTCCAAGTATATGTAAAATGCCTTAATGCCTTAATGCCTTAATATATTTCCATGCTTTGGGCTTTTTATCGTCCATTCCTTCACGAAAAGAGTAGTTATAGATGCTCACAGATGCTCAGCTTACTGTGGGGAGGATCTGAATCAACAAAATGGTGGGTGCAGCGTTTTGAGTGACAGGGGCTACCATACAGGGTAACACGATAGTGTTTAGTCTTGCCTATAGTTTGCTTCTGTGCAGGTCTGGTAGTACTTTCCCCAGACATGGCACTGGCTGCATGGGGGTCCCAGACCGACATTGTGATATTGTATGACTGCAGATCAGTGTGTATACTAATACACCACATCACTGGTATGCTGAAAAAAGGTAGGTGCAACTGGACTAGGTATTGAATCTGTACTACACTTGTACTAATATCCACCTGTCCTCAGATGTCAGAATGGGTTATTGGGCGTTTGCTATTAATATATAAATAATTAAAACATGCCTGAAGAAGTAAAAGTTTACGAAGCGTTGCATTATCCACCCAACATCTTCTCCCCTGATCTCGATGTTCAATAAAAAATCACTATACCCAAGTCAACTTGCCTGGTTTTGTGTGGCCAGCAATACTTTAATCCATTAAATTAGTATACACATATATGCTTCTGTGTCTATGATAGCCTACACGAACTATTGTGATTCATGTGAACATTCCAACGTATTTAGTTTTTCATGAAAACGTAGAGATAGCATAATCCGGTTGCTTATATTCAATTTACATGTGCACAGAGAAAGTGTGTAAAATGACAAAGACATAGTTCATAGCCGTGTGTGTTCCATTATGATTTTGACTTTCCTTCCAGGACAAAGGGATCCAGTGGGATTGAGACAAAGTAGGGTAGGGAGAGGCAGAGCTCTAGGGGACCAGACAACTGAAGTCACGTGGTTAGGTCACACTTCCTCCTCCCAGAATTCTCATCAGTCTTGATCCTGTGATGCCCTTCCGGTGGGACAAGTGGGAGGCGAGTCACGTGTTTCCATGACAACTGGAGGCAGGATCCGCGCCCCGGGGACGAGATCCAACAGATCCACCCAATGTTGGGGGCACGACCCCTGAGAAAGTGGGAGAAGGGCGTGAAGTTAGACGTCTTAAGGGCGAAATCCACCAACTCATGGGTGACTGTTATATAGTTAGTCAATCTGATTTTCTGCACCTCAACCGTCATCAAAACAGACATTTGAACGCATATTTTGCCAAATAAAAGAGAGCACATTCCTTTATTAAAGATCTTGTGTGTGATTCCCTTTCATGGTGCCCCAGACGCAATTGAAAGGCTAATTACTGCATGTCTCCCAGTGGGAAGACACCTTTCATCTTTCATGTCTGACGAGCGACATTCAGTGGAAATCTCTGTCTAGTGGATTCAGCCCTTTGGGCAAAGAGGGAGGCTGAGTGGGAACTCTTCCTTCATGGGAACATACTAGTACACACTCAGCAAAGTCAGCGTCATTGTCGCTAAAACCACTCTCACATGAAAGTCAGGCAGTGTCTGACTTTCATATGAGAGTGGTTTTAGCGACAATGACGCTGACTTTTTTGAGTGTGTAGGCCTACTGCCTGTATCCAAGCTGATGGAGGCGGGGGCGGGTTGACACTATTGACTGTGCATGCCATACAAATGGTTCCAAATACTTATAAGGCATTGTCTTTTGTACTTTCGTCAATGACATTTTTCTTTCCCTCTTACAAATTCTCCCATACCATTTGGGCAATGATAACAATACTTCCCACGGCCTTTTCTATATGAAGATGGTAGATATGGTAAGAAATAGGAGCAAAGGGACCTCTTATCTATGATATCGTGTACATGCAAGGCCCGGGTGGGTGTGACGCTTATGTGTATCATTCCCAACATGTTACATGTTGGGCGATGTCTTTTTCCACCCCTTTCTTTGTCGGGGTGGTAGAGAGGCTGACGGTGGCGGGTAGGAGGGCCTTTTCCCCTAAGCCCTAACGCTGGTGGTTGCCTCGTGTTTGGCATAGCTCCCAATGACATAGACAACACAATAAAGACCGTCCATTTGCAGCCGCCATTCCAGCTCACCTACTCTCCGACTCCTAAATATAACATCATCCTCAAATCTCACGGGGAGTGACAGCTTTAGGCACCACACCCAGACGGGATGCCAGTCCCGATCGCCGTCGTGAGAAAAGTGGTCGGTGGGTACGTAACGGAGCTGAGAGTTTCCCTTCTGTACAAAAGACGATGTTGGCAAAATATTTGACATTTCACACGGACGCCGGGAGAGCTGCTGTTGTACTGGGGTCTGAGTGGGCCCTCCCTCTGTCACTCCAGGGCGGTGGGAGGATCGCCGCCGGCGTCACTTAAACCAGCTTCCCAATAAGTTGGCAGTGAAATGTTACACGCATTTCAATGTTTCACTATTCATATATGCATTTCAATGCCTAATAATAATTAGGGTAAAGGAAGTGACGTGGTGGGAAAATGGAGATAAGGATTCTTGCCATCTGGTGCCAGCCCCAGAATTTGGACTGAGGTCATTATCGTACGGAGCCAGGGCATTGTATCTTTAGTATTGTAAGCAGAACTATAGGTGATAATCCACTTATAAGCACATCCTATCAGAATTCGCCATCCATGCGGGGGTGTATTTTAGAAGGTCTGTGGACAGCTTCCAAAGAATTGTATCTGACTTTGTTTTACAGTTAGTGTGCCCCAAGTGACCCCATGCAATTACCAAAAACAAGGGGTGTTCTGTACCCAGTGTTCTAAGCATATAATGTGGAGGGTGGGTAATTTATTAAGTAAACGTAAATTTTTGGTTATTATACTGGCGGAAATTGAGGATTCATAGATGTATCGCTACCTTTGAAATAACACTTAGATCCGTATCGTCATTTTCATTCCTATATAGTAAGGACCAAACTTATCAGAGAACCCCAACATTCTTCCTCCTCTTTTTCATCAGACACGATGATTGACATTTTCAATGGGAGTGTCTGTGTGACATGAGGGGGCTCGACTGCAAATCCCCATTGAGCACTTTCCTCCCCTATACCCACTCACTCTGGATCATCAACGACCAATCAAGTCAGGTTAGAAATTCACATCTCCCCTAGCTGAATCCATGAGGAGGGGTCCCAGACAGGATATGTGCACCCCCAGTCCTCCTCATTGCCTAATATGTGTAGACACAGGAGGAGGGAGGGAGGTGGTACCTACACCTTCACTACCTGCTAATATTGTTTACCTGTGTGTCCGGCCAAGCCCTGCTAATACGGTTTCTAATCCCTCAGATGACAGCCGAGGCCCTGCCTGTAAAGAATGAACATTCTACTCTAGATCCGTGAATCAATACACCTGTGGGCGGGCAGGCCACCAAAACCCCCTCACCTCCTCAATTTGTAAACTGTGTGTAAGGGACTCGGCTCCTTCTCCATTACAATGGCTGCGAATGTCATGGGCAGGGAGGGAAGTCGATGGAGGAGGGTTTGTGGTTGGATGGGGGTGGTATCATTATGTGATTGTGTGTGGGGTTTGTTTGTTGGCTCATTAGAAATGACGCAAGGTGTGCAAGAATGGACGGCAGGACTGGCCGGTTCCGGCTGCCAGAAGCCTGAACAATGTGCAGGCTGCAGGTTATACAACATGGCCCCGGGCTTGTCCAGTATAGTCTGCAGGTTACTCAACATCACGCACACCGTGTTAAAGCACCATGACTGACATTTAGCGGAAGTATAAGCCAGACAATTGCACAACTATGCCAGGGGAATTTGAGAAAGTGCCTACAGTATTTAGGTTTTACCTATATGTACCTGTATGCTCCAGGCAATGAGTACATACTCATTGCTCCAGGGCACCAGGATAACCATAGAAAGTGTATAATGTCAATGCGATATCTGCTCAGGGTTTACCCAGTGGGCACCAGGGCAGTGTCCAACCTGTGAAGGTCAGTTTCCAACCTGTGAAGGTCAGTTTCCAACCTGTGAAGGTCAGTTTCCAACCTGTGAAGGTCAAAGCCTGTAGAGGTCACCTATGCTGGTACCGCGGCCTGTGACTTGCGCGGAGGCATTGGGACGGGGCACCAGTATAGAGGTCACCCAGACCTGTGGAGGTCACCAGTGGTTGTCCTTGGAGACTAGCGGCTTCGCCGCTAGACACTGCACCGCTTCATTTGAGACTTTGTGACACACTGTACCGCTCAACCGGCAACACACAACATCTTCATTACTCCCCCCCCCCCCCCCACCCCACAACGTCCGTGCTCTATTTATAGTGTCCGTGACCTGATTAACGGCGTGCTTGACCTGACCTATGTCCAAATAAGGCATACAGCTGGTGTCGCAGAATAGTCCTCCGTTGTGTGTTTCCCCATGAGTATGCTACCCTTCAAGGATTCATTATAACTGTATTTTAACAACAACAACGACGACCGGCGACGTGCGCGCAGCGTCGCCTACTTCCGGTGTGCGCAGTGCCAGTGGAGGACAGCTCGGGTGAGGGGACACCGATCCCTGTATACACGTGGGTTACCATAGCAATCCTGCAGCCCAACCCCCCGCTGACAGCATCAGACAGTTGCTAGGGAAGTGCCACATCAATGGGCCTGAGCCCTAACCCTTGTGAAACAAGAGATCAGCAAAGTATGTCCACACCAGCACCCTGAGCACACGCTGCAGTGCGTCTCCCCTCCTCCAGCATGCCGCCTCCTCCATCCGACACCACAAAGGCATGGGGGGACACTCCTGGGTGCCAATAACACAGATATTTGGATCTTTTCTCACGAGATCTCTCTTCTTTGTGTTTTATTCACCTCCTAGGGTTGGATGATTGAGGGTTGCTCGATGACAGAGGGTGGGCGCCACAGTGTGGGGTTATAAGAGGTTGGGGCGGGGGTGGCAACCCTGATCCTATGGCTTAGAATCAGGGGAGGCAAGTGCCGATCCAACAGGTTGGACGCGTTGTCGGGGATGGCGGCCATGTTTTTCCTTGGTCGGCCTAATTGGGTGCAGACGCCGGGCGCGTCGACCCTACCTTCCCATGACCTTGGGCCTGACCTCTGTAGGCCCCAATCAGGCCTGGCCTCGTGCGGGGGTGGGGGCCCTCAGCAGCCACCACCAAGGCGGAAGGAGCCAGGCAGGGAATGCACGAGGGATGGGGTCGGGGTGGGAGGTGGTTAGCGTCCTGGGTGGGTGTGGGGAGTTAGGGTACCCTCTTTATATGTGTATTTTCCATACAATATCTACCATATTTCCCAACATGGCCCTTTCACTTTTCAGAGCATTGTCACTTCTGATGTGACTAAGGTGGCATGGGTTTGAGCTATAAAATACCTTATCAAACGAAATGAAAGCGACTGAATCTATCATGATTTATTAGAAATCATTATGATCCTATTTCCGGGGCCGAGATACTCAAAGTCACATACTGGACCATACTAGTAAGCCAAAGTGGCGCATCCCTTGCTCTCTAAACATCAAATGCATGTACACACATGTTATTCACCTTTTCCCTCAGCACGTAGGCCTGCTTTATACTGTAACTTTGCATTGAAATGTCAAAGTCCATAAATCAGACAGCGATGAATTTATATGTTTTTAGTTGTTGAAGATTTGACTCCTGTTATAGGGAATACTGCGTGTGTGGGAGGGGCATGAACCCAGGGCACTGACAGAGCAGTTCAGTTTTGAGATCCAGTGGAATGCATTAGAGGTGACATGACATAAAGCACCGTAACTGTAACGTCGGCATTAGTGGTCACTTGTAGGCCCTTGGTATGGGGTGTGAGAAAGTATTTCCAAAAAAGGCTGAGTTTAAACCTCATCCAGATTTAAGTTGTCGATAAGAGAAATATATCATTTTAAAATGCTTGTTTTATGGCACAGGATTGATGGTGCCCCAACATCCCGCCCAACATGCGTCCGATTTGGGCTTTACTCATTTTTGCAATGATTCAGTTTATTCCAAAGTCTTAATTTCATAAATGAATTTGAGGCAAAGCCCGAGCTGAGTTTGAGTTGTGATTTTTATTTTGGCAGCAATCCTCTTACAAGTAAAACCTTTCGACTCAAGCCAAATGGAGAGGTGGATGAAACCTGCTGCTCATGCCATTGGCTACGGATCAGTTCTAGGACTAGAAGAAATGAAGTGGGGAGTTTGCATGCCTCAATGCCTAATGTTAATTGTCGCTATGATGGCGTATCATTCCGACCCTTCTGATGCACCTCCCCCTGCATAGGGCGGCATGATGCATGATTGAATGTAACACCAGCGAGTTACTCGCCAGTGCTGCGATCCACGCATCATACCGACAAAGGGGCATGGAAGCACTTCCCTTGGAGGGTTAGAGCGCCTTGGTTACAGTGATCCTGCTGTCAGGGTGAATAAAGAAGCCACTAGTGATGACGCTGCTTGCCGCTAGGTGTCTCTCTGTCACTGGGAACATACCACAGAGTGACCACGTGACCGGGGAAACCTAAATCTAGCCTTATCGTCATGTGACATACCGTCCTCCCACCCAAACCAAGCAAAACCAAGCTAGACCCTCATCTTTGCAACTCTCCAAGCAGATCCGTTGTACATTTTTGTATATGTTGTATCTCTATACAGTCACTGAATCTGGGATCTGAGAGTGAGCTGACACCTTGTAAGGAAAACTATATGGACACCAGACGGCGGTGTGACACCTCTACTCTCCAAGCAGATATAACAGCTGTTTGTATTGATATATGATTAGTAACATGCTTGGAGAGGTGAGCTGGCACAGTTTAGACCGGAAGGAGGATCACCTCAGTGGGGTTGTGTGCATTCTGGGTCAACAAATGGTTCACACTCACAGTTTTATTACGTTTTTTTCTCCTTCAGAAATGTTGAATATGTGTCTTGGGGAGGGTAGTTATGTCATAGGTTTATCACTCATAACTGGGTGGTGAATGATAATTGATTATTTTCCCCCCTTATTTGATCAATTCTACCCTGTAATAAATAATTCAAAAGGTTGTTCGTCTCCTTTCGAGAAAATTTGAATAAATATATCTGCATGTAGCTAAGAGTTACAATTCTGAATTATTAAGATAAGAATTTTTTTGCCACCGCGTCCGTCTCTACCGATGCTCCCATCCTGAACTTCATTTAGCTTGGCTTTGCCCCCTCCCTCCTCCTCCGCCCAAAGTCAAGGTGCGCCCGATACCCCTGATGGTAATATCTTGTCCGTGTAATATCATGTGTTCCAACCTCACACCTGTCCCAGAATGGTGACATGCTCGTGTCACATTCCTCATTATCTGTCTGCCAACCTTAGTAACGTGACCTTGCACCCTTCAGTGGCCTCAGTGACATTTCCTGGAAGACCATTTCCTGGAATACATTTTGTATTTTATAGGAAAAGATGTTGCTGGTATCTACGGTCTGCATATGAATAAGTAGCATTTCAGTGGCCATTAAATGAATCAAATATGCACAAATGTATGTGCACTCACATCACTGATGTCCCCCGCCCGTTATCGCAAAAGTAACAGCAAAGTAGCAAGATGTTGCCATAGTATTTGCTAGGATAACATGGGCTATTTGATACTAAAACCCACCTCCTATGACCTTAGGTCAGAGACGGAAACAGAACCGCTGGGCTATCAACATAACTACACTCGTCCCCGTGGAGCTTATATCCATGCATCAATATGACGTAGATATCATGACGTGTGGCATATCTATGACGAGACGTCAACCATACCTACAGCACACATTAGTGGTGTCACATTCATACATCCTATACTCCTCAAGGCCCACTCTGAAGGTCGCTGCAATGTCAAACTGCTAAAGGTCACTGAAGCCATGGTCAGAGCACTGGGATCACAGCACGGCGTCGGATCGACTGGGGGAATATTGTATATAAAGTCATGTGACATGGATTGTTATAGGACATGTTGTGTATAAGCATGGAGCCATAGCGAGAAACTGTCTTGGAGGGGAGGTGGGGGGGGGGGGGGGTACACATCTCGATTGGTCTGGAAATCATTTTAAGGTCCAGAGGCCATGGATTTATGAGGCAGTCTGGGTTTGGGGTTCTCATAAACGCTACTCGGTACCAAGGGATTCCTTTTGGGGTTGTGGGAACAACTTTGGCAAAATCTGGTTTTCATATCTTGACCTGCTTATATGATCAACGCATATACCTGCTCATGTATGCTAGTATAGCTTTTGTCCATGTCCATGTATACCATAGGAAAGAAGGTGCTATATGTACTATCATCAATGCTACTAAATACTATATTCCAGCATATGAATGAGGGAAAAACAATAACGCTGTCACAACACAAGTATGGGAGTCCCAACCATACTGTCTCCATGGTCCAGGTTTTCCTTCGAGACAAAAAAAAATAGGTAAGAGGAGGATATATTACAAATACACTTGAGGCAGTAGTCTCATGGGTGGGATATCGGCCATAAACACGACTGGCTGGAGAATGCCAGCACAGCAAACACTCTTATAAACACGCACCCTCCAAGACCACAATGCAAAAACAATGCAGAAGAAACCCCCCAAATTCCACAACAACTGCACCTAAGGGAGCGATCATTTTGTAACGACTCGAGGGGGGGGGGTGGCGGATGGGTGGGTCACCACTCTATGTCAGTTATACGGAGCGGACCCTCCCCCCGTAGAACAAAAAATACACTCACCCTCTGTTGTTATAACAAATGGTCACTTCCAACTGCATAGGGAGAGACCACCCCCACCCGAACCCCTCTCTGACTTTTGTGATTGTGATCGCCAATAAAAAGTAACAGAAACCTGGTCTTGTTGAACCCGATCCGGGGCAGAAGACAAAGGGGTGGCTGTGTGCTGGGGGTGGGTACTGAGGGGGTAGGGTGCTGTGTACCCCGATTGTCCACCTCTATTAGATCCCCAGACGTGGATCTCCGTCTGGATCCTTCACCACCCAACGCTGATCCTTGGGGCACTCCGTATTCTGGTTCCTATCACACTAAAGGCAATAATTACACACAAGGGCGGGACTATTCTTATTGGGCTGGATCCCTTGTTCATATTCTACTAGACAAAAAACAAGTCCATTAACAAAAGATAACAGCCCCGGGGTATCCTGCGCAGAAATGCTGATCCATATCCCTGGTTTTTAATACATGCAGTATTGCTCGCTGTATTCAAAGTCTCTAATATCAATCTACATGCTATCGCTAACCACATGCAACATTGATCCCATAGACTTCATTTTCCTCTTCCAGCACATGTTTCCATTCAGTTCCTACAAAACATGAAAGGTCAGAGGCCCGAAAGACCTGCCTGGAGAGTGGGAAAACTGGCCGACTCCGCGAAGGTCATCTTAGTGACCTCCTCCAGGGTGGCCGAGGTCAAGGTCAGCAGAAGAAGCCATACCTCCATGGTATTGCCCTGGTCCTAACCCTAGTGCATTCGTCCCCTACCCTCGTAGTGGTAGGGGATGGGGGCACTGAACTCATATCAACTGTATCATATGAAATATTTGTTCTGCTATCAATACATTTGTTATCATTCTATACCGAAACAATTTTGACCAGACACTAGACATCGATGCATTTTGATCTGTTACTAGTACTACATGTACTTTGAAGTACTATCCGAAGTGCCTATATCGTTAACATAATTACTGAAGATATGCATCAGTATTTGATTTGATATATAAAAGGTTTACAATTATCACCCATTCACTTTCATATATTTAGAAAATAATGCAGAAGGGAACCAAGTGTTATAATGAAATGTTGCAATGTATTTGGGATAGTTCACAATAGTTCTACGAGCAGTTCTTTGTGACATTCACTCATACTATCATATATTCATACATATACACAACTTGAATGTAATTCACTACAACATTTCATCCTGCGTGTAAGCCGTGTTCATGTCATGATGTGATCATGTCCATATTATAAGGTAGTCCAAGGTACATATGCATGTATGGGTGACTGGTAGTGGTAGCAGGGTCAGGGGTGGGGTGAGCATGGGTGGTCGAGTTGGTCCAGTGACGGGTCATTGCCAGTCGATATACACATATTGGAATATGCCATATATAATAAACCCAATAATTCATAAATATGCGTGTAGATATGGGTGCCCTGATTCATTCACGACGGAGGAGTCCACAAAGAACATTCTCGTCATAGTTTCACAAGACCCCTTGTAAAACCCTTTACTATTGGAACAGGCCACACAGAAATGTAATACCCAGTAAAAGGAAAGAAACACAGGAACATAAACCACAGCGATTCCTGAATCACTACTCTTGCCCATTGAGCTGGTTGCGGACCACCGGTGGCGCCCCCTAGCAGGAAATCCATGAACTAAACTCCACCCAACTTTCCAAGCCTGGAACGTTGGTCCGATGGGCACTGGGGCTGACAGTCGGGCGTCATGTATACATGACGACTGAATCACAGAAGGGTTCATTTGCCAATGAATGATAAACATTATTTTTTTATTCATTGGATATTGATGTGTATACAATGGAATTACGACCAAGGTTGTATTCTTGAGTAAGGCCTATATTGTAAGGTTAAATGGGTGGCAAGGGGCATGGTCTGGGTGGTATTTATAGAATGAAAAGTAGTTTTAATGCTAGTATTATGATATCCTTATAAGTCAAATATTGCCGTTCAATAAAGGGAAAATATCAACCTGGAAAAAAGGAATACAAGAGGAGATAAAGCATCTTCGGCCAGGTATTGTGTTCTGGAAGCACTCTCATAGACAGTCCTATATATCATAACGTGTTAAAGAATCTCTTGAGATTACTATCTCTTGCTCGGCGTTTTAAGTGATGTACAAACCAGGTTTTGGTGTCATGACTTAGAGATATGCCTGGAGATATCAGGTCGGTGCGGACATCTTCCCATATCTGCATCAGTGTCTCAAGTGAAGGTTCAACTACTTGATGTATATAGACCCCACGTATTGTAGTAGACTATCATTTTTTACAATATGGCATACGCTAGCAATTCTGGAAATCATAATACTTGTGAAATTAACCATTAAACCGCTGGTCTATTGAAATGACTTGACATTGAGCATAGTGGTACATAGAGTACATAACCCATCAGATGAGTGGCTGACCATCACTTTAGTGCCAGTAACGCCCGCTGGGTGGTAGCACTGGTGGGCACACTGACCAGTCTTCAGCAAACACTGCCCAGTCTCTGGCCGTACAACTGTCAGTGCTGAAGACGAAGGGGAAAGGAATGTACATGTAAATACAGAAATACATAAGGCCCGCTTGGAATACAAACTTTATAGATTTATCAATAAGCGTCCAATGTTTCGATGATTAATTATTTCCTAAGCTTGGTCCCCATGACGACTCTTCTTCACTGAAAGGCTTTCCAAATTACCCATGCTTGACAATGACAGAACTCGTCTCTCGTGTATCATAAACTGGCCCCTACACATGTCAATTTCCAAGGATAAATAAATCTCTAGATTCCCCTTATTATATCATACACATTAAGGCACATTAAGAGACACAGGAATTAAGAATGCGGCATAAATTACGTGTTTAGACGAACATTGATAACAGGGATCAAGCATAATTCCCCATGCCTGAGATGGCCATTTCTGTATGAATCATGTAGCCTTATAGGCTGGTATCAACTTATTTAATGTAAACAGTAAGAGAGGAGGTGGAACACGGCACGGCCTCTTTTGCGCCACTACTGTCTTTTACACCATTCAATGTGACTCCAGTCTATGAAAACACACCAGTTTGCAGTCTTTACATGGGTAGACCTAGCCTAACGTGTCGAGATTGGCTCACACATGGGTTCTAGATGTCCTCGCTACTGCGCTTTGTGTGTTTTAATAGAGAGCCCTACCAACCAATAGGTCAGGGGGTCATGACCCCCAAGGTCACCTCGACCTGATGGCTTGGGCACATGGCCACTCTCCGAGCAGGGTAGTACAAGTGACTTGCATATCCTCCGCAGGTAAATGGCAGATGTCGGATTATGTGTTGGGAGATATATCATCTTGAAAATTGGAAGGAGTCAACGTGACTCTCCATGAGCTGACGTGTATACCCGTTGTCTTATCCAGGTATCTTCCTGGAGTTTAAAAACACTTATCTTGTTGTCATTGCCTAACATCGCATACTGTGTAAGTGTATTGGCCTTGGTAGGCCTTGGTCTTTGGATAAGCGCCGGTTTTGAATAAGCACCGGTTTAGAATAAGCACGGGGTTAGAGGGGTTAGTTGAAATTATTAGCTCGGGCGCTTATACACTCCAGTATATATCTTGAATTTCGGACAAGCAAAGTTTGGTCATCCGCTACCCCTTTCTCCCTCTCCCCCGTGTAAACCTCATGAGACAGGAGGGTGGCACGTTCTTTAGATACGTACAGAAAGGTGTACCTGGAGAGACATTGTGTGATGTTTACAGACACTTACCTGGATATAAACCACACCTGGTTGAGAAGGTCTAAATTAGGCTTGTATATTCACATTTAAAACAAAGGGTATAGTCTATATGTATATACATGCTCTGATTATTCTGGTCTTTATTTTAATCCTCGCCAGGAAAGGCGTAGAACATGTTCACCTGATCCTATAATAATACCGATCTCCTTACTATGGACAACCAAGGATTTGAAAAGATATATCTCTATGGGACAACTAACTATGTATAGTCAATGTTGATATAATTTATGCACAGGCAATGTAGTTATGTGTAAAAGCATCTCCTCCATCCCTGTTCAACATATCTCCATATTGGCTTTAGTTTATACGATATGAATATAGGTGGAGTAAATTCGAGACGAGCATCTATCAGAAACGTCCTCTATTAACATCAACATGACGTTTGTGGAAGTACTACCACCTCTGTTTAGCAAGGATCTAAAACTAGTAAGAGGTGTTTGACAATGAGTAAGATCCATTCAACACAATATCCGGCTATGAGTCCATACTCGAAGTCAGTTGACATCAAGTTGTTGACTTCCAGTGTTGATTCCTGGTGACGTCCGTACAGGAGGACAATGTGGATCCTGATCCTTAAGGGACTCCAATATGCTGCCCTAATCCCGTCTTCTTTCCCCTGCCCCAAATCCCAGCATCCTTCAAACCCATGGCTTAATCTTCATTAGTGAAGGCATTCATTAGAGACTTCCGACCACGCCACGTCAGTTAGCCAACACTTGACCACTGCTGAGATTCAGGAATAGCTGCTGGACAAAGCCAAGTGGGCGAGCACTGGACAATGATACAAAGAGGACATACCGAGCGTGGTCGGCTTGTATGGGGTACAGGGGGATCCAAACACACCCCCTTTGATCCCAGTTACTATGGTGACATCCCAGGATCCACGCCACGACGGGTTACGTCATTGTTTGTGGCTACTTCCGGCGTAGGGAGTGGGTTAGTTGGCTTTGTCACGTCACCGCATGGGTGTCCGTATTTAGGATGCTGTAGCTTGCAGTTTGGCCATCTTGAGAGGGACTGGAGTCAGAATAAAGACAATAATGGAGCTTAGGCTGGGATTCCAGACTAAACTGTGCTCGCTAAATGGGCATTGTCTTAAGCATTAAGGCGATAATGAAACCTCTCTCCGTAAGTCAAGAGGCCCTACTTGACTTCGCCCAAGCGGATTTCAGCTCATTTGCTGCACTTTCGTGGGGTCTTAACGCAGGTTGTAATGGTATGAGGGGAAAATGGGTTGTTTCAAGGGGGGAAGCTCACCACAGGAACGTCCAAATCAGGTCCAAATGTAGACGTCGGTTTATAATGTTACAGGGTGCCCCATGGAGAACCATCAAAAGGAGCATGCATGCTTCTATAAAGTATGATAACAAAGTAAGGCCCATGGAGGCCAACATCGCAATCATAATGGTTATAGAAGGTGATATTGTTTGGGATTTCCTGTAGTTTACTTGTATTGTATCCACTCTAATGAGGCATGGCGGGTAGCAGTTTCATGTGAAGTTCCCTATCTGCCCCCGTTGAGCAGGTGGGTTGGGGTAAAAAGTCTCTTTGAAGGCATGCATGCAGGTGCTCCAAATGCTACCTGAACTGCAGGAATAATGCCTTGGTCGTGGTCGCCACCTGGGGAGATTACATTCAAGCATACTGGTACACCTTTGGTACATGTTCATTGTCTTCTGGATTCCAGTACAGAGGTCTTGTGTATCTGGAATGATTCTGAACAAAAGGGGGTAGTTAATTTATAATTGTCCCAGTTGAAAGCTTGTCATGCATGAATACATGGTAACAGGAATGGCTTGGCTCACAGCTGAATGGAAGGGGTAATTATGGAATAGTGGTGAATATTGATAACAGCCTTTTATCATAACAGCATGTATAAGTTAAGTGATTGGAGTTGTACCATTGCTTGTTTTCTACTGCATACTAAGTTCATCTTCCTCCAATAACAATGAATCAACTGTGACTCATATAGGCCCTACATTGTATATATTAGTAATAATAGTGTTTTGTGTTCAAGAGGTCATGTGTAGTGGAGTTAACACGACTAATTGGACATAATACATTATCACATTAACATCTCATTGACATGTCATATGTGATAAATGTCCATGTAATCAAATGCTAATACAATGTACCGATATATATATATATATCGATTTGTATATGAGGCACTCGACGTATTACATGCAGAAAAGCCGATGCTTAAAGCTGGTTGGAGTGGGCCCCCTGCCCCCCCCCCCCCCCCATGAAGATTTGCTTCCTACGCCTGTGTTGTATACATGTAGTAGAATTTTACTGTAGAAAATATCACATATCATTAACAACCCATCAATTACTCGGTAAAGAAACCCTCCCCCCCCCCTCCCACTGCTTAGGTATGTGGTGTATTTTCTCCATGGAAATTAGTCTCATATTCTTAGGTCTACCAATCAAACACCAGTAGCAATGATGTAAATCATTGTGTGGGGATTGACTTCCCAAATGGATTGACATGTGGGTGAGGTACAGGTTTTAGGGGACGTCCCTCTCCCCTATTGAGGAGACCACATCCGTGTTTCCCATACGGTGCAGGGGGCACGGCCCAGGGGCACTGTCCATGGTCTGTCAGCCTGTGGTGGGTGGGGTGCTATACATGGGGGTGGTCACTGCGGATCACACAGCCCCGCCCCCACCTCTGCACCTCCATCCCTAATGCTATATAGCAAACCTGTACTCCTTGCATCTGACCCCTTGCTTTGCCTTCCAGGCTCTCCCCCACCCACTCCATGAATCCCCCATCCTTAGACATGACGACAGAGTGGTCGGCCCAAAGTCTGAATGCGGTGGGGACTATTTGGAACTCTATTAGGAATCATTGAGTTGAAATAAAAGGACTGGGTTGAATGGAAGGTCAGGAAAATCCCTACTTCCACACTTTGATACAACAGATGTCCATTTAGGCCTACTAGTATCCTGCAATCTGGGATACTGGGTTATCAGGAAATCCTTCGGCTCTGTTCTTGTATGTTCATTTCTTATCCACTGCATCCTCTGCATTGCCGAGATCTTTAGGGGGGAACATTTCTGTCCACATAATTAGGATAAATCTGCCACAATGGGTCCAGTTTTGGTAGTATCATATTCATTTTCTCTGATGGATCAACCCGTCAGTAATACATGCCCTATACACAACATCATATTATGTGTATAACGTTATAACAAAACGCCATATGTGAAAATCATGGGACCAGTTGTTGAGTCTAGGAGTCACAAAGAAACTTATCTCTCCTAACCTCTGACCAAGATCCCCTTTCTGACCCCTCCCAACCCCACCACCCCTCATCCCCTTCCTTCCAGTCTGCCTCCGTAGATCATCCCGTATCCCTATAACACACCCACCCAGCCTTACAATAGTCCCCATAAGCCACTTCCTGTTGCCTCCTTCACCCCCAACGATCAGTCAGCCGTATTGTATAAACCTGACCATTTGTGGATCCCCTTCCTCCTCTCTGTGGCCACCCTCTCTCCATTTGTGCCCCTGCAGCAACGCTGTATTCAGCAGTATGTGTGGGATCTCCACACACGGATCAGCCTATGTAAAGTGATGGGGCGGAAGAGGCCCATCTTCGGCAGTAATTATGTGACACGTCCATCTCCGCTTATCCGATCAACTGACCACCCTGAGTTTGTTTACCCGCCCACCCCCTAACACCTGATCCCCACCCTGCCCTGATTTTACCCATTTTAACCCGATTCTGAATATACAAATTATCACATGAGAGTTCCAATACCAAACGATGAATGGAAAAGTGAATGCCACCAACATGTATATTGTATCCATATTAAAGCATTGAAATGGAATATAAACATCCATATTTTACCCTTTATTCCCTCCCCTTGGGTTGGAGGTGTAGTAAGGGTTATGGAGAGTTTGTCTAAGGAAGGCAGTGACAACCCAACATAGCGGATCAGGAGGGGCTGGTGATGAGGAGCACCATTGTCCAGCCCCTTGACTGAGGGTCATTCTTCCCATACCTGCGGTCCTGCAGCACCAGGGGGCAGGTAAGGCACTGAGACCCCCTCACACACCTTAACACCTACATCAGCCTCCAGCTTTAGCACCTGTGGCACAGGTAGGGATCGAGGGGATCTCTTTGATCTCACCGACAACGGACGCAGATAATGTCGCCATGGATACGTGTGGTTGCAATTTGGATCCCACCCAGACGGCCTCACTCTCCAAGGAAAATCCACCTGGTATACTCATACAGTGTAAGCTGCTGCAGATAGGGGTGGAGAGTGTTTGGATCCCTATTGGGAGCCCATCAGGGTGCCCGGATGTTCCCATTGCCCTCTGGCGGAAGGAGCATAGAAAGAAGTCAGTCGGTCAAAGTCAAGGCAATAAAGTGAACTCAACAGATTTAGTGTATTCACTCAATAGAGCGAGTCCAGAGCTTGTCTAATGAACATTTTTGAGGCAAATTCCTTCGTCCTTACTAAGAGGGCTAAGATGGGTACAGTAGAGAATAGGATCCAGAGACTGGGACTGGGAGCCCTAAATATACTGTATACAATAGTGGTCTTCCTCCAGACATTCCCCTTTCTAAAATGGGACCGGATCCATCTGTCGGTGAATTAGAATACCCTTTTATACCGGAAGATGTTCGGTGTGATTAGCAAAGCCAGTTTGCTCATTTATTATTCCTGTGGCGCCCTATATGAGATTTAAAGTGAATTTCCATTCTCTATTATTTCTATTCCTTATTTATGTAATGAGGACAGTAATATTTAGTTACATGCATTGTATAATGAAAATATATTTGTAGTAGATTTATCAAACAAGGATTGGAAGTCAGCAGCAGTCTACAAAAATGTGCATTCAAGCAAATATAGTTGATTAATATAACTTCTATTATTATACATTTAATACATGATTATTGAAAGTGTAAGGGCGAGGTGTACCCAGGTAACATAGATACATTGGGCCATCATTGGGCCAATATACCACTTAAAAATGGGCCAATATTGGCATTTTGATATTGGCCCACCGCTGGTTTGACCGCTGGCCCTGTAATGGCCCATGCTCGGAAAAAGGGATATTGATTTCATATTGGCCCAATGGTGGGCCAACATTAAAATGTTTTTACATTATTCCAAAGTTACAAATTAAACATCTGGGCAACCTTGAAATACATATGTGGCTCCTACATATAATTCTCAATATAGGACAACTGCAACAATCACTAATATTGAACAATACTATTTTTATGTGTATATTTGAATGTACAAACACATTTAAGACATGACTGTCAAGTATCATCAGTTTAGAAAAAGCCATTTCTGTCTTTTTAATCCATCTTGGTCTCTATCCCAAATTGGTTAGACACCATACAAACTGTATTACTATGATTTAGGACTTATCTAACTCCATTACCCACACATGAGGTGTCTTCAAGTTCCTTTTGACAAATTCCCACTGATGTCATGCAGTAAATGGCACTTTTAGATATCAAATTTCATCCATAAACTTCCTCTGACCTTTAACCATGTAGAGCACACTGGGGATCACATTTATAACCCAATATGATGGCAAAGTTGGAGCCATCCTGTAAGATATTCTTCAGGCAACATTGAATCCCCCTGGTGTAGATCACAGCCAATATTGGACAAGTGCAGTTAGAATTTATGTTGGTCCAACATCAGAAATAATATGATGGCCCTGAAATGTTCCAACACTGGGCCAACACTGGGTCAATATCAGCAATATCAAGCATGGGCCAGCTCTGGGCCAGCGGTCAACCCAGCAATGGCCCATTATAGGAATTGCCAATGGTGGGCCATCATTGTTATTTGTATGTTGAACCAATGTGTGCATTACCTACAATGGGCCATGGTTGGTATAACGATTGCGATGGAGTCGATCATTGTCGACATTGGCCCAATATACCCTTGCTACCTGGGTATGTACTCCGCTACGCTGAAACATGCATATTTGTGGGTTGGAAAGAAACCGGGTTTCTTAGAAACCTGTGTAAAATCTTTGTAAACTCCTGTGTGTTCAACAATAGAAAAGGGAAAATATAAATTTAATACATGATTATGTTATAATCTAACCCTAAATACGTCTATATATAGTCCAGACCAGGGGGTCAAGACCACAACTTCTCACATAATCTCATGTTTCCTGTGCTATGCTACAATCTGATATAACCTGTACACATATGACACATACCTGTTGTGATTGTGCCATAATCTATGTGGACTAAATCTGCTAGATTATACATACCCCAGGTAATGGGCTCAATGTTTAATACTCTGACTTAACCCTTTCAGAGCCGCATAGCATTTCAATGGGCTAGGACATTTAATTTCCATCAGGCTGCATGAATGCAGCCCTGTTGAGCAGCTTGTCAGTGATGCATTAAAGCATCAATGTCTCTACTCTGCAGGGTCGGCATGATGCACTTAGTAATCCCCCAGAGCTGCCTTCATGCAAGGGTTTGACACAAGACATTAAAGCACTATGCAGCACCTTAAAGGGTTAAGCTGGCTAGCCATGATAGACAGTACACAGATTAAGGCCTACCCCGCCACCTCAGTATGTATATTACAAAGACAGAGGTTAAGCACCTCTTTAAGGCCCCATGTAGCCTTTATCTTTGGTTATCTTGGAATGCTTGACCTGGGTAGATATTGAAAGGTGACTTCCAGTACAGACAACTTGACTTCTAGATTGTCAGTATGTCCAGGACCAAAATATTGATATCTTGACCCAAAGGGTTGATTATTGATTGGACTTCTGATGTTTGTTTACTCTTTTATTGATTTACTAAGCGATAATTGTGAGCAGGAATCATGAAGATGGCGGATGCTCGTGTAGGGAGATATGTTTCCTATATCTTATCACTAAATAAGCAAAGGCTTACCGGGATACACGCCCACGTGCGTAACTGTTTTTTTTACATTGAGATAAGACATCTGTCACACGCCCAGTCTCAAGGGTATTGATACAGGATTTTGATGAAATATCATTGGTAATTAGTTTTAGTGTTTGACAGAACAATTACTCATGCCTATTGGTAACTAAAACTGGACTCGATAGTACATGTATGATCATACATGCTCGCCCACTGTTTTCTCATGTATACGAGTGCCCAACTATGATAGTACAGTAAAACTTCGTTATAAGGAGGACCTTTGGACCAGTGCAATTTGCTCCTTATAAGCAAGGTATCCTTATAAGCAAGGTCAGCCTTATAAAGTTCCAGCAACAGAACACTCCCTACCTGTGTCTCTTATACCCTTATAGACTTGATTTGAATACAATTCAGATGGGTGTGTGTATTATTTCAAGTCAAAACCCCTTCTAGATCCCCTTCATGGAGCTTTTGATCTCCCTTCCTCCCTAGGGAAGCTACAAATGTATTCTCCCCACCTCTATGGGATGGGGCAGTGGGCAATTTTAAGCAGTATGTGACTGTAATCCTGAGAAATAACTTCCCTGGGTAAGGTTTGCACGTACAAAATAAGGAAATGAGCCAAAATTACCTCCTTATATCAGAGGTTAAGGTAAAAACACCTCCTTCTAAGAGAGTTTTCTTACTATATAAATGTATAGGGAAAAATCGGGACCACACAAATCTGCTCCTTATAAGCAAGGTCTCCTTATATCAGAGTTCCTTATAACGAAGTTTCACTGTACCTAAACCTTTCAAGGGCACAATCCCCCCCCCCCTCACCCTCTCCGCACCATCCCATTTCCTCAGCTCGTGAGGTGTAGGCCTCGTACTTAGCCAATCCATATACCTTTTCACCCGCTTTTCACCCAAACTCCGTTCAAAAGATGATCAAAGAATCTTCCCCATTCCCTTGACGCTTTTGTGGAGCTTTATGGGTACTTTATCCCAAGGAAGGAGGGGCTTTTGGGGTAAGACAGTGTACGGCATACCAGGATGAGATTTACCCACCGTGGGTAAAGGAGACCCTCCCCCCGACCTCCTGTGGTTGTCAGAGCGACCAGGAGGCTGCATAAACAGCTGGGGTTATGTAACTGTCTGTAACCAAGTCTGTGCCCATGTCTTGGCTATCATAGGGGGGGTTCACCAGTATTATTGTGTTTCAATAACTACTCAAAGGATGAAATAAAATATATTGGTGAACTTTTCCCTCTCGATAAGGCAGTGTTTATTCATTGAGGGGATATGCAGGTGGATATGCAGAAGCCATCTGGTGGCAAGAAGATGCACTAAATCCTGTGTACCTAAACCACACATTTTGGATGCTATCTGGTCATTATTACTATATCCATAGCACACAGATTCTTTTGTCCCTTGCTGTATGTGTGTGTGTGTGTTTGGAGGGGGGGGGGCGCAGATTCCCCCCCTCCCCCCACAAATAAAAATTTGCACTAGGGGGCATTGTGACCCCCTTTATTATTGGGGGGGGTGATTTTTTTTGAATCGGGGAGTGCTTATTATTAGGGGTCATTAGGGACACATTTCAGCCCCCCCCCCCAAAAAAAAATTCACGATTTTCTGCCCCCCCCCCTCCAAATTCTAAACCACACATTTTGGATGCTATCCGGTCATTAATGCTATATATCCATAGCACACAGATTCTTTTGTCCCTTGCTGTATGTGTGTGTGTGTGTTTGGAGGGGGGGGCGCAGATTTCCCCCCCCTTCCCCCCACAAATAAAAATTTGCTCTAGGGGGCATTGTGACCCCCTTTATTATTGGGGGGGGGTGATTTTTTTTGAATCGGGGAGTGCTTATTATTAGGGGTCATTAGGGACACATTTCAGCCCCCCCCTAAAAAAAAAATTCACGATTTTCTGCCCCCCCCCCCTCCAAATTCTAAACCACACATTTTGGATGCTATCCGGTCATTAATTCTATATATCCATAGCACACAGATTCTTTTGTCCCTTGCTGTATGTGTGTGTGTGTGTTTGGAGGGGGGGGCGCAGATTTCCCCCCCCCTCCCCCCACAAATAAAAATTTGCTCTAGGGGGCATTGTGACCCCCTTTATTATTGGGGGGGGTGATTTTTTTTTGAATCGGGGAGTGCTTATTATTTGAGGTCATTAGGGACACATTTCAGCCCTCCCCCCAAAAGAAAATTGACGATTTTCTGCCCGCCCCCTCCAAATTCTAAACCACACATTTTGGATTCTATCCGGTCATTAATACTATATATCCATAGCACACAGATTCTTTTGTCCCTTGCTGTATGTGTGTATGTGTGTTTGGAGGGGGGGGGCGCAGATTCCCCCCCCTCCCCCCACAAGCAAAAATTTGCTCTAGGGGGCATTGTGACCCCCTTTATCATTGGGGGGGGGATATTTTTTTTGAATCAGGGAGTGCTTATTATTTGGGGTCATTAGGGACACATTTCAGCCCCCCCCCAAAAATGATGTTCTGCCCCCCCTCCAAATTCTTACTTGGGAAATATAAGGGAATGCTCATTTCTTAACAACAGGGGGGGTGCTGGATTGGGGGGGGGGAAATTTGGGGAAATTTAGACCCCTCTCGGAGGGGGGTTAAAAAAATACGCGAGCTCTGCGCGAAATCTCACCCTCCCCTTGGTTAAAAAATGAGCACTCCCTGAGATGAAGGAAAAGCCTCACTTGTATATGAATCTAACCAATTAAGTTCTGGCAATGTCAGTGTGAGGCCACTCAAAAGAAAACCATATTTCTCATCACCGAGGACCAGGAAATGTGACGTGGGCGTTTTTTTTTTAATCTTGTTTTTTTTTACCGAAACATAAATATTTCACATTTTAGTAGTTAAGAGTTTAATGATCTTTAGAAATTGAGAAAATGTACATTATTTCTAGCCAACTGCTGAGAGCATAAGCTTTAAAGTGATAACAGATATGCCAATATTTATAAATTTTTAGCATGTTTTCAATGAAATTTGCAAAAAGTTAAGTTTTTCCTCAAAACCTGATTTCTATGATGCGCGCTGTGATGAGAAACCAGCTTATTATAGCGTCTGCTAGAAGGTGGAAGAAGACAAAAACTCGTTAAGTTATAGTAAACAGTAGTTTTTATTCCCTGGCACTCCTTGGCCACACCAGCTAATATATTCTGTACCTACAAATAATACAAGAATATCTCAAGTTTAAGTTGCTTCACTAGTTAAAGCTTGACCGTCATGGTTGAAGTGAGGCCAAAAGCACTTTTGGATATAGTTCAATGGATTATTCCATTTCAAGAATAGGTTGTAATCATAGGAATTTAGCAATTGTCCCTGCTGAATTTACTGTGACTGCAATGTTCATGACAATTCATCTTCAAAAAGTCTTTTACGAGACTCTAATTGGCCTGACTTCTGTCTACGCTTCACAGTTCCACGACTTGTTTTTTTTACAGGTGTGCCTGTGAGTGACTCACACCATGCTTCAATCTGGTCTTCATGTGCATCTGGTCCAAAGTCGTAGACAGTTTTACCAGAACCTGTGACTTTGAAGCACTGTGTCTTCTCAAAATCAGGCAATAATGCCTCATGGTCTCCAGCTGTCATTATGTATTCTATGACAACGGAAGTTAGATGTGCCATCCGTTGAATGCAAGTCAATGGAGGAAGCCACTTTTCAGCTGGTTTGATTTTGTTGTCATTTCCGATAATGGTACGCTTCCTCACCTCCTGGAACGACATGGTCATTGTATCATGTGCGGGAAGATACAGCTGTTTGACAAACTCTTCGTACTCATTTCGATCTAATGTGACAGTCCCCTCTGCTGAGACTTTGACCAAGTTTTCCAAGAAATGTTGGTTTCCTGTCAAAAGGCTCAACACTTTGAGATGGCTTCCATAGGTGTTATACTTTGGCAGGAATCTACATACATGATACAAAGCTCTTTTGGTTCCATTGTATTCATGGTAAATGGAGAAAATCTGAAATAGATATCTGGATTGTCTCTCTGTTGGTTCTTAAGAAGATTTGACTTCATATCACATACATAATATAGCAATACAGACCCATTAGTTAAATCATCAAGAATCTACACTAAGGAAAACTTTGAAAACATGTGCCACTGTCAGATTCCACAATCTGATTGGCTATTGGAAAAAGCAGGCGATAAACTTACAGTTTTGGACTGAAGGGGAGACATTGTGTTGAAGGCAAACGGCCGAGCACAGTAGGATGATTCGTCCTCCAGGGGTGTGCTACATGAAGCACCTTCAGATTCTGAAATGAATTAAATGTTATTAGGAGCTAGACAGGCTAGCATCCAAACCCAGTGAACCCTTATCCAACTTTTACTTTGATTTTGCATGTATATTTCAAAGTCATGAATATATAAAAGTATTGATTTTATTTTGTTATTTGTTCCACTATTGTGAAATCACTTGTAAATATATTTATGATGTTATTTAACAATGTCTAGTAACTTGTAAGCAATTAGTATTTCTCACCATGGGATCTTTTCTTTGTTATGCTGAGTGGTGTCCGCTGGAGTGATGTTGGGAGAGGTCCATCATTTCCTTGGTCATCATAATTTTCTTCCCATTGAAAAAAACCAGGTGGTGATGGTGTAGCCTGCAGTGTCTGTAGATTCTGACTCTCGTTATCATTACTGCTTGTATCCAAACTTTGCTCGAGAGGTGAGGCACTTTGGACTCGACTGTCAATCATCTCTATCAGGTCCCCTTTAAGACAGAATTTTTACATGAAAGATGGTTTACTTATATACGGTCTAACAATAACAATTGAGAAAATTACAAGAACAGAAAGGGAAACTATATATATATATATATATATATATATATATATATATATATTGTAGCGGGCAGGAGAGGGGAGGACGGTCACTCGAGGCTTCCCTGCCGCTGCACTCTCGGCCGGGGGCGTCTTCGTACGATAGCTGTTCGTACGAAGTCGCCGGAGCCCCGTCGTACGAGCGTGGGGACGCTGGGAGGGGATATAAAAGGAGCAGCGGGGCCGCAGTTGTTCAGTACGTACTTACGAATAAAGGATCACTTGGAATACCCGCAAGGATGGCTATTGTGTTCTCTATCCAATGCCCTTAATTTCCTTACTATATATATATATATATATATATATATATATATAATTATGTATGGATGTATGTGTCCATGTAATGATAGTATATATGCTTGTCAAGTAATAACGATTGTGTAATAAACATACCTGCCGAGAGTTGCTTCCAAAGACCTGGATAGCCCCACGTACAGAGTCGTGAGAACTTCTTCTGTGCTGCTGCTTCATCTGGGAGCAATGTCACTAGGAGAGGTTCAAGTTCGTTTGAAGGGATCTCTGTGGGTTCTCTACACATACAATTAGCTGACCCATCACATGTTTTGCAATGCCATGAGGCCACTTCATCTGAGTCTGCAGGAATTCCTTGCAGTGTAATTGGCAATGTATCTAGCTGCTTCGACCGGTTTTCCCCTGGATTAGGGTCATCTCTATACTTCAAGCGCACTAGATTATCAACCATGAGTATGACGATACACTGTCTCAGACAAACTTCATGTGTCACCTCTGTTCCTTTGCACATGTAAGTCAGTGGTGTAGGCTTGCGGTACGTGTTGTAGTAAAGAAGGTCATCCACAGCATTACTGTCAAGATAGGTATCAGCTGCTCGCAAACACATCGCTGCACCTGACCCACTGGCAACCTGAAAAACACTTTCCAAGCATTTTGAATGCATGATCAGCTCAAGTGTATTTGCTTGCTGCAGTAGTCCTATGTACATGTGGTTATGATTATGTAGCATTGTGTCGTAACACATGTACATCTTTGTAAGTTTTGACTGAAGGTAGTTTGACTTCCCTTTTGACTCCTTGAAGTAGCGGATGTTGATAGATGATTCCAGAATGACCTGCACAATGAGCGGAACATCCATTATCCACTCTTGAAGCCAATCAAAGCTGTTAATACTTAATGGCTTTGGCAAAGACTTTGGAAAACAGCACTCACATTCCAACTGTGATTCATCTCCTTCAATATCACTGTCATGTTCGGGTTCCTGCGAAAGAAGAACAGTAGGTTTGGCCTTTCCAGTGAGAAGGTCATCATGCAAAATAAACCTTGCATACCCTTTCAGTTCTTTTCTGTAATAGGACTTGAATGTCTTTGTTCCAAGAAGGACCAACTTATCCAATCCCAAACTGTGATTTCTCCTGAGGTAGCCAGATAGTATTCTTTGAATATTACTGAGTTCATTCCGAGCGTCGCCCTCTTCATCCATACAGATGCTCACATGGTTTGATCTAGATGAGGGAATTGTGATAACACTAACTTTATATGTACAGTATATCTGAATGTCAATTTGGACTTTGCTATCAAGACACTCATACAGGTGCACCAGAGATCCTTTCAACACGGTTTTCTTTCCAGTTCCCTCTGATTCTTTTCTTAAGTTTCTGAATTGTATGGTCTTTTTATTCACAGCATACAGCTCATCTTTCAGTTGTCCGGTTTTATGAAGTAGTCTTAGATACTTTGTCCTATTTTTCAACTCAGCTTCACTAGTTTTCTGTGGTTCAGTGCCAAATGTAAGTGCGAAATGATGTTCAAAGTAAATGATTCGTTTCCATTCATATTCGCTGAAGTGCTCTTTGTACATGAACAACAGGGTTGGTTGACTGGTGTCATCTATTCTGAGATTGTTGAGATAAAAGACATCAAGCTCATCCTCTCTGTATGACAGGCTAGCAACAAGCTTGTAGAGCTCAAATATTGACGTTGGAGTTGCAAAGCCATCAACAATTTGTTTACAACACATGTGCTCCTGATGACAGATAATTGAATCTACTTCCTCAGCAAGAATAGAACATGCGGCAATGTCCTGACTGTATCTGAAAATGTATGTTAGAATACTACCAGATGTGATCCACTGCCTCTGAGGTACATCTGTACTGTTGTCCAGAATAGGAAATCCTTTGTAGCCTTGTATTCTCAACTCCACATTTGATTTCCTGAATTTTATCGAGTCTGTTGGAGATGCTCCTTTTTGGAGAAACTGCTGGAATGCAAGCAGCTCCACCAATATACCATGAGAGGCATGCTGCTGAACATGTGATGCCCCAAAGTGCTTCTCGAAGAGATTCATGCTGATGTCCTATAAAACAAGGGAAAACAGGCTATTAGTTTGAAATGTACAATAGAATGTATCCTCATTTCATATGTATGACAATTCGATAATTGTTTCGTGAATGTCATACAGAATCATGAGAGGGTCTTAGGTCTGAAAAAGGGGTTTCTGTGATAAATGCTATTTCTCACTTCACCAAATCTGTAATGTAACTGATACAACACTGTCAGATTCTCACCCAAGCATCCACTTTGGTGATTAGAAATATATAGTTACTAAATTTCAAAGCTTTAGACAGTAAACAAAAAATGGGGTATGACCTAAAAATCGGTTTTGCCCTAAAATTGGTTTTGCCCTAAAAATCGGTTTTGCCCTAAAAATCGGTTTTCCGTCAAAATCGGTTTTCCACCAAAATCGGTTTTCCACCAAAATCGGGTTTCTACCAAAATCGGATTTATACCAAAATCGACCTTTCCACCAAAATCGACCTTTCCACCAAAATCGACCTTTCCACCAAAATCGACCTTTCCACCAAAATCAACCTTTCCACCAAAATCGACCTTTCCACCAAAATCGACCTTTCCACCAAAATCGACCTTTCCACCAAAATCGTCCTTTCCACCAAAATCGACCTTTCCACCAAAATCGACCTTTCCACCAAAATCGACCTTTCCACCAAAATCGACCTTTCCACCAAAATCGACCTCAGGGTTACGACAGTAATGATAAGGAAGTGTCAATAAGAGAGGAAATTCCCACTATTGACAGTTCAGTGAAGAACTGTCAATAATGCTATAATTTACCACTATTGACAGTGTGAAAAATATCCCACTATTGACAGTCTGAACTGTCAATAAGAGGAAAGTTTTCCACTATTAACAGTTTGAACTGTCAATAGCTAAACCAAGGTGGGCCAGCTATTGACAGTGCAAACTGTCAATAGTAGAAATCAATCTTCTTATTGACAGTTCAAACTGTCAATACCAGGATATAATTCCCTTATTGACAGTTCACACTGGCAATAAGAGATTCATTTTCTCTTACCGACAGTTCCTTTTTGGAACTGTCAACAAGAGAATCTTTTTTCCCTTATTGCTAGTGTGAACTGTCAATAAGGGAATTATATCCTGGTATTGACAGTTTGAACTGTCATTAAGGGAACTTTATTCTGTTATTGACAGTTCGAACTGTCAATAGTCACGGCCTTTTTGGCCAATCTTTTTTTTTAACATGAATGTACTACACAACTTTTTTGAATCCCCCAAAATTGACCAAAAAAAAGGTAAAAACATGAAAATTTCTTCAAAATTGCATAAAAAAACGTAGGGTCGGCCCTCTTCTGATAGGGTCGGTCGGGTGACCTGAAACAAACCTTTTTTTTTTGGCCTTATGGTGATGGTTAAAAAACCGAACAGAAAACACATGTCGTTTTATAAGTGGTGTCTACATGTACCAGGACTGGTGCAGGCTGTGAGCAGGTTGCACCACAGTGGGTTATTTATAGCCATATAGATAAATACCCCTATCCTGTCGATCCTCTAACACTGTTTCTTTTTTTGGTCACCCCTTAAACATCTTACCATAAATACCACAAACATAGAATGATTCAGATTCCTGAATGAGTAGTAAATGAGAAAATGAGTTCTAAAAATTATAACTTACCTTAGAGTATCCCAGAGGAATCCATTGTGGGCAGAAATGTGGGTGTCATAGTGCATGTATATATGTGTGCAGGGCAGCTATAGGCAGCAGCATGTGCTGCATGTAGTGGTGTAGTAGTGACCCCCACCACCCTGGAGGCCTCCTGGAGTCTCTCTGAGCCCCAGACCCCGGTGTCAGATGGGGAATCCCCCAACACATGTTGTTCCAATTACGTCATGGGCCCGAGGTCGGGACCGGCCCCATGATGCAACTTTTCCCGGCCTCCCTGGTATGCCGTGCACTGAAGATTTCCTCCCCCTTTAGGTGAGTTCCACACAGTGCATGTGTGGACAGGTGCAGGCTTCTTTTCTTTTCTCCTTCTTTCTTTTCGACCCCCCCCCCCTCCTATCTACTTTTTTATGGGTTGGGGTATATGTAGGGTGGGTGCTTTAGGACAAGGGCCTCCAGTTCCCACATAATAATGGTCACTACCTGTTACTGGAACCCAAGAAATGTGGGTTGCTGTAACCGTCATGCTTCAGATTAGTCAATAGGCAAACCCGTGTATCGTGCCTTGTTCAAAGATGAAAGACAAGCAATTGTTTATGGGTTTGTGCCAACATGCATTCTCATCCAATGACTTTACACTGCAGCTCTGCTGCCATAAGAACACAGAGTACATCTGCATGATTTGATACAAAAGTACGTTTACTCATCAACACACTCTCGTCACAAGCACATGCAATGAATAAACACACATCTGGTGCACACGACACAGGAAAGAATACTTTATTTGTTATTTACTTTTCACCAAGTGGAAAGCTGATAGATTTTAGGAGCAGACAGACTGATTGATTTTAGAGCCTTACTCGTGTTTGGCTGAAGACGGTGTTTAATGATGGCCACTTTGCACTGCAAACTGACATTGCCCCTGGTTAGTGAGACAAAGTTCCACTGTCAAGGAACATCAAGAAACACGCGTAAACAGGCCAATTAATACCCAGCAATTAGTATCCCACAAAAGGTAATGATACCACTCTTACTACCGCCTACCATTCTCAGCATTTCCACAGTAACATGTAATGACCAGATTATGGTACTTTCACACTGTATTGTTTCAGCCTAAGACCAAGTATACAGCCTTGGGGCATACTCTTTGATGTACTGCTGAATCCCTGCCCCGTGTCGAAGGCTTTATTGATTGCCCGCTTTTGCATTGTTGTCCTTTTGCAGGTGATGCTCCAGGGCCTAGAATCTGCTTGTCTGGAGATCTAATTTCAGAACAAACAGAATTGTCTTATGTGTTCCATTATCACCATATTACACCATAGTCGTCAGACACAGATGAAGGGCACCCTTTCAAAGTTTCTGTGTAATTGTAATTAATTGATTGATTACCGCAATGAGCATAGTTTCCCATCAAACCCAAAATTAGGCATCGTTAAGAAATCTAAAAGATTGTTAAACTGTCTAGACTGTCTATCAGGTCGCAGAATACTGCAACTGTAACCTCCGTGGCCAATTATTTCTATGTCGGTTAAAGTTATTACAATTGATGCAGTTCTAAAGCCATGCTCTTTGTGCATAGTGGAGGTTTATAAATATAAATATAGGCCAATATTAAATTAAACATATTTCAAATTAAGCATATTTCATTACAGGAAAATAAAATAAATCAATAAAGCTGACTGGATGAATTAAGCATTCAAGTTTGAGGTGATTTGCTCAGACAGCTATCTTGTGACGTCATATGGTGTACGCCAACGTCATTGAACCACAAGAACCAACATGTCAGACACGACGTACAACCGTTATCTTTACCCAACCACCACAAGATCCATCGGTCCATGTGCTGATGATCTCGCGGCAGGTGCCTATAGGGTTGATTTTACACAAGACTACCTAACCCCACACCAGGTGGCTCTGAAGACTGACCGGACGCTGACGGCGTAGGGGCAGGGGGGTGTTTGATGGGAAAACACTGTGACGTGAGTGTTACGTCATGTGTGATTGACATGACATGGCGACATGAGCAGGTTTGGGTTGGGGTCAGCTGGGTGTGAGTACTAATCAGCAGATTAAGCTATGTTGCAGTTAGTCTAGTCGATCCGGCGACGTCGGCCATTTTGTATAAACACTTTACACAAGGAGGCCTCCTCGTATCCTGGGCTCCAGTTTCCTCGTGTAATGCTGGCTAATTTACCTTCAGACAATGCCACGACCAAACTTTGAAAGTGTACCCTCATCATTGAAGAATCTCATGATGATTAGGTGTTTGATTCCATAAGACTAGTGTTGACAAAGATAGTGTCAAGCAATGCTTTTACAGTATCTGCAAACTACCTAAAGATGCGTTGAAAGAAAACAAGACGTGTACATGGCACTTTTATGTACAATGCAAAGTGTTCCAACTTTCATGTCACCAGACCATATAACATTACTTAAACAAAATTCCATTTCAGACAAAGAGACTTTGTCCACCTGAGCGATTCTCCATAATGTTCCAGCCTTTCGTCTGGTATCGATAACACTATAAAATGGAATTCCAGTCAACTCGCCCACTCTCCAAGTCGTCCACTACCAAGTCGCCCACTCTCCAAGTCGTCCACTACCAAGTAGCCCACCTACCAAGTCGCCCATCCACCAAGTCGCCCACCTACCAAGTCGCCCACCCACCAAGTCGCCCACCTACCAACTCGTCCACCTACCAACTCGTCCACCATTCTATAATGGGGCAGGGGAGGGGGGGGGGGGTACTGCGACCTTATATTACCATAACCATTAACATGGTGCATCACATAGGCATTAAAATGGCTGCAGTATGATAAAGTATTATAAAGCATAAGTGTGATTTATCACATGATTGCCAACAGTCAATATTCTGTGAAACACATACTTCTAGAACCACAATTGTATATTTAACCAGTCAGCTCCCCCAATGGTAGACGAGTTGAGCAAGCCAAATGGGGGCTCATGGTGTGTGTGTGTGGGTGGGGGGGGGGGGGGTCCCAGGTCCTATGTCAATTTTAAGACATGCCCATGTCGCCATTTCGGTTATTAAGAAATGCCTAATGTCCCATGTCATTATCTAATTTTTCCTCCCGTGTCATGTCACTATAAAGCCCTGAAATGGCCCATGGGAGGGGGGGGGGGGTGAGTGGGCGACTTGGGGAGTGGGCGACTTGGGGAGTGGGCGACTTGGAGAGTGGGCGACTTGGAGAGTGGGCGACTTGGGGAGTGGGCGAGATGGGGAGTGGGCGAGATGGGGGGTGGGCGACTTGACCAGGAAATTTGGTGGGCGAGATGGTAGTGGGCGACTTGGAGAGTGGACGAGTTGTCTGGATACCATAAAATGCTATATACTGTTCTTGTTCTTCAGTTACAGAACTCATGCTTCGAAAGGCATGCAAATAAAGTAGTGTAAAGATTTATGTATGTAACTTGACCGGTGACATAACCATTGTTTGTATGCAAAACCTGTGTTTGGCAAATGATAAATACTTACAGTGATGTAATATTATGAGTGCATAATGGAGTTATGACACAAAATTGTAGTTGTATACATGTGTATTATGACACACGTGACCGCCAGTTATTATAGCTATGACATAACCCTACAATATTACCTTATAATTAGCAGCGACATATACTATACCCCATGCCTATATACACACATGGGATGACTTGGGGGTTCATGCATGCTGCATGACTTTGGTGTGCTGTTTATTTTGAATTCAAACTGACCATAGATCTGCTGTGAGGGCTTTAGATATACAGGTCGTCGAGTATTAAAGGTCGTCTACCCCTATATTTTTTCTATATGGACGGCAAAGTTCACTTCAATACACCACTGGATCCAAACCACTAGAACATAGCCATGGCGCTGGGTATAGGAATATTTAGCCCATTTATCAAACCACAAAGCACCTATATAGATCCAGATAAGGCAGGCTGAGGAGTCCTGATGGCATTCCCACTCATTTGACCCATCCTTATAAGACCCTGCACCCTCCCGTCTGGAACCAGCCTCCTGCCCCCACCCCACCCCCACCCCCACCACCACCACCACTGCCGACGGTACCAATTACTGGTAATGATTATTAATTGGCTGGCAGGCTGTGATTGGCACCGTGGTTGCGGGGTGGGCAGGCATTGTTTACAGAGGAGGGGCCCCTTAATGGTTCATTAGGTGTTCTTGTTTAGTATGTCTGCCTGCCAGGCGCTACTCAGGCGTGGGGCAGGCAGATGGGGCTTGATAAGGATTGAATCTCCTCCACGGGGAAGCTGTGAACGTTTATGTGCAATAAGTGCAGACCCCCAAAAGGTATCTGGGGTCATCTTAGATCGGCATCAGTGCTGAGTACAAGCATGAAGACCTGCAGTGTACAAGACATATGGTTTGACATGCAGTCATTTTTAAAAACGATGATCAACATGTGAAGTGAAAATTAGAAATTGACTGCCCCATGTGATGTGCCTGCCACAACACTGTTCCAGGTCATTGCACCTAGGCATGTCAAATTACACTGTGCAACGACGAAAAAAAAACCGGGGGCAGACCTACCTGACTAGACTAATTTGAGGTCACTGAATCCAAAAATGATGGTAAAAGATGCCTCATAAGTCTCAGTTTCAAGATATTCCAACCATGATTATTTGTCGGTCTACTACTGAATATATTGTCCGACCAATATACAGCAGGGACAGCATTCATAAAAAGTTGTCAATTTTGTTTGCCTGGCAGAGATAACATGACTCTGAAGCACATTTAGTGGTAACATACCATAAAAAAATGGATTCTACACTGTTTTGAAGCTAAATTAGTGATATTTTACCGATATTAATTGAAAAAATACCATAAAATATATAAATTCATCCTCAAGCGATATAATATTTTTTTAAGCTACTAAGATCAGGACTGTGACCCATTCTGACAAGAGGTACCTTCAGGGAAGCTATTATTACTGTTTTTAGCCCCCACCGGTGCCAGAATCCCAAAAAGAGTAATAAAAAGACAGAAAATTGCTCAGATAACCCTTTATGCAGAATACAAGGATAGATCATTGGTGCTACATCTTTAGTATTAAAATTCTATATCTATAATGGGTTTTTTAGACAATAATGGTACAAAGGCCAGTTTCTGTCTACCATGGTAACCATTGACGCAGTCAAGATATTGGATATTGGCTCTAGAATATTGGAAATGTCATCAATATCGCAAACCTCAAAACAGGCCTTGCAAATTCCTTTCAGATCCAATTTTCTACTAAAAGGTATCATTGTATGAGGATATTTGACCATAAAACCTAATTTTACATGAAACATTAGCCAGGTACATTGCTGGAATATGGTCAGAGGTGGTCCTGATGGAGAATACAATAGGAAGACAAAGCGACCTTTTTAAGCACTAGTTTTATGTTTCAAAGTGTTATTTTGGACCTATTTATTCACAAATAATATTTATTTCTGTAACAGATCAGTAATATATTAATAATCTAACTAGTTGAAAATAAGTTTTACATGACAAGAAGCATTTTCCTACTTTTTGATCAAATAGTATATATATAAGCTCTAACCGGGTATACAAATAAGACCATGTGAAAATCTGAAAACTGAGACTTACCACACAATTTTGAGTGCTATTTTTGAATTCCCCAGGTCAAAATACATAAGAATAATTGAGTCTGGTCCCGGTTTTTTTCAATTTTTGAAAATTTGTTGTACAGTGTTATCGTTGAGGCTTGATGGTGCCATGGTCTTCAAGAAGACCACGTATGGGGCGGGGTAAGAGGAGCAGATTGTTTTGATCTTGCAATGATAATAAGCTGTGCCCATAATAAGTACACAGTGGATGTATATTTTGGAATAACAAACTCTGACGATCCACAACTTACAGGTATATAGAAATGTATGGGACATAGGGCCAATTTTTCACTGCTTTTAGGTGTGCGACTCATAGCCTGTAAGTCCCTTTTACACTCAGATGACCTCTGGTTATGGCTATTCTCACACGAGAGCATCTGGGAAAATACTATACTAATAAGCTTATCTTCTGAATAAGGGCAGGCTGGTCGACCTCTGGCCAAGTCAGGCCCATGATCTCACTGATAACCCATCCCCAAGGGAAACCACTGCGCTGTTGGGGTCCTGTTTAGGCAATTATGATATCGGGGATCCACTGAGAGTTTGAAGGATGTTATATATTTAGCAGACCTGTCAAACTTGACATGGGGAGGTGTACCAAAATGGAGGACAGAGACAGAGCTATGTCTTATCGATGTGTGGTTAATCATTTGTGAGCAATTTGTAATAACTCGATAGTTATAGCGGACAAGAGCTTACATCCGAAATCGCAGCATCTGTGAATATGAATTCGGGTGATGCTGTTGCCCCTTGTCATGAAACCCGGCATGAAATTCCCCTTTAGATTAAGACGGAGTGTGTGTGAAAGGAAAGACACCAAACTGTTTTCAGCGACCCTTCAAATATACTATGTTTCGGTAACATACTTATTATGTATAAGTACACATGAGTGGTTTGGGTATGGGAATAGACACGGTTTACTGAGGTCCAAGAAAGTATAAAAGTCTGATGGATGGTCAGATCGTGCAAAAGTTCTCAAGGCCAGAAGTGCACTTGAGGATCAAAAGAGCAAGGGCACACTGCCATTTCATGACACACAGCCTTCTTACCATTATTTGACAAACTGACCACTGCCCCTCCTCAAGCTGCCTGGAAGGGTGGGGGTTAGAAGGGGTGCTGAAATAAGGTGTTAACGCCCCCACCCCTCCACACACATACAGAATGGGCTGCTGATGGACACTCAGCGCCACCCTGCTAGTGTGGGGATCCTGGGAACTACATGTATGGGGAATGTGTCTGGGATAAATAGATAATTTGGGCATCCACATGGTTAGTGTTAATGAACCAGGGTCCTTACTTAGGGCCTTACTGAAGCCTTATCTGAAGATATAACATAAAGCAGTGGTAAACTGGTGGGAATGGGAAGGTGAGAGAAAAAAACGTTTGGTAGTGTATAAAGAAACTTTGGGAGGAATAGATGCCCTTATCTAACTAGGAACAGTAATTTGTGAATCAGAATTTTGTTGTTGGATATCAATGGGAGAGTGAGAATTTGATGATGCAATATAAGGATAGAACAGAATTCCAACATTGCTCCATATGGTAGAGGTTTAACTCCCCGAAGTGCGGAAGTGTCATTGTTGTGAAATATTTTAGAAACTCACTTGCAGAGATTCTACCTTTCTGCAAAGATTTTAACCTGAATTACCCAACGCAATAGGGAATAGCATCATATAGACCACCATCCATCAATGTTCCAAGCCACGCACCCCCCCCCCCCCCTTAGGGAGTGTGTTTTAACAGAGAATGCCTAATATTTTTGTAACTTCTCAGCTGTGTCCAAGAGGACAACAGGGATTATGATGTGGTGTCCGTGCTGTCTCCTCTCCCGAGAGGATCCCTTTGTCTTCCCATTGTCGCACCAAATCCATACACTGGCGCCATCTAATTCTTTTTGTCTTTTTTTGGACGCCAGTCATCCCCCCACCAGTTCTGCCCCTATTCAGGCAAAGATTAACTTTGGAAATGCCCCCACCATCATGTCGTATAGGGAGGCACGCCTTGCCTGGACTGTGTATACATCTCACGTCCAAATATTGACCCTTGCGGCGCGTGGTTTTGTTTATAAACAGCGCCACCATCGGCAAGGGATGGAGTGAGTGAGCAAGACTTATGGTGAGCGATAATAGGGAGGATGGGTGATAATGGGTGACGTAAGTCTGGGTGACAGTCACACCTGTGACAGACCATTGACAGACACTACTCATCATGTACTCAATGGGCTCAGGCCACCTGTCACTATACAGCCACGTCTGGTGTATGTATAGTTGAAGAGCAATAAATACATAACATAAGAGAAACACAATAAGTGCTACATACACTTACTGTATTGAGTGACCAATGGCAGGTCCTAGTCGTCTTGTATTGATATGTATAACGCTATATTATTGCACATGCCAGAGAAGCAGATACAATCGGTGTGATTGTCTCCAATTTGGCTTTGCCACTTTTCGGGTCGATGTTTGCAATTGTATAAAATATATTTGTAAGGCAAATTGCAAATATATACTAAAATATGTTTTAATCATATTTCACAGACCTGTACTCTTCTGCAAATAACACATTGCGTCTTTCACCCAGATACCCTCTAACAAAATCAATGCCACAGCAATTCAGTGGTAGGGAGATTACCAGAGCATTTCAGCAATAAAAGGATTAACAGAGGATTAGGGATGAACATCCCAAGCACCATATAAGAGCATTCTATTCGCATCATGAGTTGTGATGTGCAGGCAGGTAGTGGAGGCGACAGGTGGCATCTTCTTGTTGCCACCTAACGGTCAGCATGGTGACAAACAGTCGATAACAAGATCAAAATATGGCCTAGGGCGCGTCAACACTCTGCAGCATTGGGACCAGGAGGGATTAGTTTTAAATCGATGTCAGCATGACGTAAGGGTGACGTCACGGAATGGGGTGATGCCAATGGATGACATCAATGAGGCAAGCAGACAACATGGACGCTGGTCAGAAATCCACACAACCTCTCATTATGTCTGATAATTATAGACAAAATTACTTCTAGTCCTTCGCTTCAGACTTTGTGACATGTTACGAGAGGAAGGATTCCTACAACGCCCTATTTCCGAATTATGTGTGAAAATGTCATATCATTTTCCTGAAGCATTGATTTATCCCGTGTTTATCTTCCAACATGTATTTGTAATTATGTCTCCTCACTTTCGCATTTCAATAGCGTCTATCAGGGCCAGCGGAGTAGCAAAGTGGTCCGTCAAGAAGAGGATTTCTTCCCACTTTGGACCTTTTCCAGTTTGACATTTTTCAAATGTAATAACCTTTGGGAAGTCGGTCAAAGGTAGGAATTCGAGCACCGCCCCAACCAACCCCAGATTGCCACATCACTGAGTCGTGAGCATCTGTACTGAGTTGAGGTCTACTGGTTTGATAAGTCCAACTTATGAAAATAATATTACATGTATAATAATCTTGATAAGGATAATCAACAATCTTGAGGACCGACTAGCTCGCTTGTATATAAAACATGTTCAACCCATTTTATGTTTGTTGACCTATCGATATGCAATACATTCTGGTAAAATGTGCATCATCCCCATGAGACCACCCACTCCCCCTAGGCCTATGCTCCTACATGTCATTATAAGGTGACGAAATGATGACAGCTTGCAGGGGGAGTCCTGAGATATACATCATACCCCCAACCCTACATGGGTCCCCACTGGGCAGTCTATTGTCCTCACTACATCTCCATTTAGCCAAGTGTCACCTCGAGCAATGAGCGAATCATCAGCATACACATAATGCCCATTGACGTATGTGACGTCATAGCCCTCTCCAACACCTGTAGAGCGCGATATCGGCGATAAATTCAAATGTCAACAATGGGACCAGCGTGACCAGCACGCCGGGGGACAGCGGCAGCAGCAAACTCCCACATCCGTCCCTGGGTCTCACAATGCTAATTACTATACCCATGGGAGTGGTGTGGAAAATTCGGCAAAACTCCACAGGGATCATGGAAGTTTCAAATTCAAATTGCACAACATTCCTATGGTGTCTGTGGGCGTTGCCCTTGACCCCCTCCTGCTGCATCCCCCACCCACTCAGCAACGGCCATGGGAGATTTTGTATCCAGAGAGAGTTATCCAGAGTTGGTTCTGAATCTCCAGCTGAGATGGATTGGCACACAATGTGTCAAATTGTGAATTTTGTATCCCTCACCTATTGAACAGAAGCAGATCGTGCTCAAGCATCATGCTGGTACTACTTGTCTAATTAAGGCCACTTTGATGATGGAGAAGACAAGGAGGGCGACAGCCTCCTTAATTGGGAGAGGAGGGCTGGCCAAACACTACAAGACACTACAAGACATAGGTGTATCTTGGTGGAGCATTGTCTTAGTTTCTTTGAGGTCATGCGGGCTTATTCTTATTGACACAATCTTCAGGTGAAGTATCATCTTAGCTTCATGACGGTTTCCTCTTCACATGCAGGCAAAATGTTCCTTGTATGAACTGTAATAACAGGTTCTAATACTATAATGCTGTAAGACTGCCTAGAAAGTTACAGTTGTTTTGAATTAAGTACATCATAATCCTCAGAAATAGATGGGTAAAGCCTCCTTGAATGTTATATAAATCCTGAAATCTCTCATTAATACTGATACACCGCTACCTAGAGGGGGATTTAGGCAAGATTATTCTCTTCAACATATTTCAACATTGTCAACATCAAAGGTTTTGTGAACATAATAAACCTTAATACTGGGTACCCATTTTCTTGTAGAAGCCCTCCAATTAATAAAGTATGCAGAAATTTCAAAAACCTTCCTTTAGATGACTCAATTTACCTTTTTGAAGGGAAGGGGGGAATCCCTTTCGAGTTCTCTTATTTTGTTGTTGTAAAATTCTCGTTAATAGGATTTTCCGCTCTAATTTTCTATCACGTTGCACAATTCAAATGTATTACATAATTAGACTTTCTACGCCCAACAGTGTCGGACACACTACATAGTAATTATATGGGAGTGTTTTCTATTGGGCTTCCCTCGAACACCAACCGATTTGACTCTCAATTATCACTTGAAAACAATCAAGTGTCTTGTGACCTACTCCCAAGAACTAAACCAAGATGTAACGTCCAGAAGTAACATGTTTCAATCAGTGAAAGCTTGAGTAGGTACATTAAATCAAATTCATTGTCACCTGATTATATCACATGATTGACTCATGCATTTATCAAACGGTTTCGGTACCCAGTGACAGGATGACAATAATTTGAATGTTGTGTAATCATGTATGAGTCAAATGGAAATCAAATGCCATCAAGAAAAATACAGTATATCCTAATACCTTTACATAGACACTACTCAATATTATTATTTTTTAAATCATCCCAGATACACATACACATGTAGGATTATATTGGTTTATAGCTGTGACCAGGCTGTTAATGTCACGCTATTATCATAAGTCCATGCATAGAACTCAGCACTCATAGACTTGATATGGGCTATGAGAATAATTATGTCACAATGTAATGATTATAAAGATGTCACATGTCATTTATTCTGAGGCTTTCAAATTAGATGCATGTCATATTACGTCTATATTCATTGTCTCCACATAGCACATTACAGCTATTAATTCCACCACTACTCGACCCACACCAGTGTATCGATCCCTAGCCCTTGTCTGGCACACCTACCCACTGAACCACATGATTTCAAAGGATTGACTGTTGCTACTAAATCCTATTTTCCATACTTGCCACACAGTATCTGTTAAATTGGCTTCAGGGCCTATTGGTCTTGTCCTAATGTATTTATCAGTGCCCTACCGTGGCTTACCACACCTGGGTGTGACAGGTGAGGCCTGGGCAGGGATTAATGACTAATGGTAGATTAACATGGCTTACCTACACAGGTGAAATTACGCATCACCTGTGGCTGAAGCTGTGAAGGGACCTGCATCATGGTGTGTCACAGCTGTGATACACCTAGGACACCCTCATACCCCTATCCACGATACCCACACCCTTATTGTGATCTGATTGATGCTCCGTTGTTCTACTGCTGTGATGTATGTGTTGAGGCCTTATATAGGTATGGTACCTCACAGCTGCTGTATGTAGATCTCGATCCCAACATTATAATCAAACCCCACCTTCACACACAAATTGAATGGAAGAAACGGAGACATGTGCAGAGATGGATAGACGATTTTTATTTGTTATTTCATTTGTATTTCCATAATAATGTAATAGATATATGATACAAGAATGAACTAGTGAACACACATGATTTCATCAATGATTTTAAAAAGTCAACACCCATGTCTGCCCCCCACACCCATAACTGTTCATTGATCACACCCTCAAATCCTATGCCCCCTTCCCTACTCTACCATAAACTCTCCCCACCCTTACCCTCTCATATTCCATCTAGTCCCCTTGCAGTAGTCTCAATAACCACCCAGGGGTGTGTTACATGACTGCGATGTCTGGAACATTGGGTTGGGTACAAGAGTCAGGGGACCCCCTGGTGATTGGAACAAGGACCCTACCCACCTGCACGCCACAGGTAAGAGGGGGTAGAGGAACACCTGAGGTGGGTGTGGTCCATGGTTACCTGTGTTACCAGGTAGAGCCAGTCCCATCTGCCAGCACACCTCCCCACACCTTGTCTTCTGCCCTTTTCTACCTCCCCAACTCACCCAACACCCATATATTGCCAGCTCAGCAGGAACAGGGGACTATGAGACAGTGGGAAGATTAGGAGGTGTTACGATGTTATAATGAGGGCTGTGTCAAACCATATCCATTGTGGTCAATTACTAGTATATTCAGTGCAGTTCTAGTGAATTTTGCTTTGACAAAAAGAAATGAAAACAATAATTGCATTTCGTATTGTATTCGCCCTTGATATATCTTTATTAAAAAATTGACATGGTTCCACTCTAGAATTATTATTTACCTTTGTTCGCCATTTCTCTGTTAATAGCCCTATACATTCCATCCTTCCTCCCTTATTAGATATTTGAACTTAAACCTTTCAGAATCTTAACCCACGATCTGCTACATCACCTGCCATCAACTGCCATCACCTCTTTGACTTCCTGCACCCATCTCCTTCCCATCCACACCATCACACTCTGGGCGTCCATGTAACCCATAGAAAAGACCCACCCCATATATTAAGCCCCCCCCCCCTGCCCCAGCTTCCCTGGCACCATGCAATATGACTCAGCGTTGGGTAAAGGATGTTAATAGATGACTTTGGCACCCTAGTAATTACAAGCTTTTAGCACCCCTCACATGCTCCGTATCTATGTGTTGGCGCCCCTAACGGAGACTCTTAGATAACTAATGGTAGTCTCTGTACTCGTCGTCATGGCGACGTCGTCACGGAAGTGGAAGGCACGTCATGTCATGGGGCGTCATGTATAGAAATCATGTGAAGGTAACATCATGTCACATGGTATCACGTGTCTTTGATGTCCCCGCCATGTCAGTGTTAGGGTCCTGTTGTAAAAACTGTTAGTCATAATCAGGGCCACGTGACCTGTGCCCCTGTGTGAAACAGGTGAAGCTGGAAGTGTGCTAGTATTTTTGGTAATTGTATCGAAGTGTATAACCACGCATGTGTAGGCCTATATACTGTATATATATACAAAAGCACTGTAGGACATGCACTGTGCGAATTGCATACATAGCATATTACATATACTTTGTTATCACTGACTATATAAAAGATGCATTCGTGTCGAGGAGTACAGTTTTGCACTAATTAGGGGTTTTGGTATTCGAAATTAAGCATTCAATAAGTATCATCAAAAGTAATATTCAATAATGGAGATAACATGTGTGTTCGTCAAAAAGACTTGGCAATGCAGTTATATACAATTTACAACATAATAGCTGCTTAATATTTGGAATAATAATCGATAACCCATAATTATGGGATACAATATAAAAATGGACAGAATAACTAACCTTCCCTGTGTGGCCCTCCCTTTTTCTTTTTACGATTTTAAACTCATGAGTTTGCTGAGTAATTAGCCTACTGTTTCCTTTCTGACCGCCAAACCGCTTCTTGTTAATTACCGAAGTACTGGCGCCAAGCAGTGATAAAATTGCAAAACTGCAAGGCCAACAATGGGTCCCAATAGGGGGCTTATGAAAGCCAAACCGTTCCTATATCAAACCCCAAAATCTGAAATAGAATCCGTCCCCAAGAAAGCTGAGAAGTCGAACCCGTCATCTGCCGTCATGCTGCCTTGGTGTCTACGTCCTCAGGTAATTGGCGTAACGTCACCGTCACCGGGGGATATGTAATGCCAGCTCAGCACGTTTTAAAGTCCCCCCTCCCCACCTGCAGGGCTCCCTGAAAAGGGCTCAGTTGGGGCGCAGGTGAGCTGTAGCCCTCCGGTAGGCTTATCAAGCCACCAGAGGGCACCACAGGCACCGTGGGAGAGTCCCCTCCAGGTGCTGGGGGACGCTGAGGGGTGCAGGTCTTAACAATACACCCAGCTGAGGATTATCTACATGGACAAAGCCACACCCTCCCCAAGACAATGCCATGAGGGCTGTGTGAACAGGGGGTGGCCACTGCATGCTACAGGTATAGTCACACAGATACATACTGTTTCCAATAGGGGCCAAGCCCACGTGTAAATATGGGAATATGTACAGTGGCTATTGTAGATAATTAAGGCCAATTAGCTGTGTGATCACCTGCTAAGTATTTAAAACAAGGGAAGCTCAGCTCTGCATCTTTGCAAGGGACCAATCATTGGTGACTAAATAGATAAATGCAAATTAAGGGATCAGTTATACTAACGGTCATTTGTATTTTCTACGTCTTAGGACTGCATTTTCATGAAACTGGGAATAATGGAATGTAATGAAAAAACTATGTAGTGTATGAGTCATGTGTTGTGATTTTCGAAAATAATGGTGCTTTTGCATCTAGGATTCCCTAGACGCGTCTAGGTCTTCATATGGGTCTACTTTTTTGGGGGGGCGGGGTAAATTTTAATATGAAAAAAGGTAAATTGAATTAGTTGGATTATCCTATCCAATAATTTTTAATTCATAAATATATAGACAAATGCCAATGCCCATTGATACCATCTCTGTTGTATTTCATAAGTGGGGGCTGGGGCCATATCCCACGAAGCCGCAGGCTGAGTGGGATATGCCCCAGCCCCCACGAGTGAAATACATCAGAGATGGTGTCAATGTAGTTGGCATTTGTGTTTATTTTTTATTTGGGGCCATATTATGAAGAAAAACTATCTTTTCCTAGCCCATTGAATACGGCCACATTGTATTCAATGGGGGGGGGGGGGCATTGAATACGGCCCTTCAGTGCTAAAGCATAGGAGATCTTGTATTTCCAAAAAATAAAGAAACAATCCTCAGCCTAGGTCGGTCTATGGGAATTATGCAGGCTTGCATACGCCAATCCCATTCATTCCCACGTTTTACGCAGCGCCATGCCTGACTGACCCAACCTATACATTTCCATAACGTTACATCAGGGCGTTACCAAAAATGTCATAATTCTTATCCTTTATGCAAAAATATCCGGGATTGTCAGCAACAGGTCTTTCATGCATACACCCCCTATTGAAACCTAAAGCCATGCATCTTCAGCCCATGGAGTTCAAGAGACAATGGATAGCAAATCATGTCATAATCTTTTGATGTGCCAGTCTCAAGAGCCGCATCATTTCCCTTGATCGGGAACGTCATAAACCACTCCAGCAACCAGGAAATGCTTTCACGGGTGACGCAACGTCATCTAGGAAATTCCTCCCTCCACTGACGAAGACCAATGACAAATTATCCCCCCTTGTCCTCTTTATTTAACACATTAACCTGGGCGTTCTCACGAGGCCAGCGTCTTGGCGGAAGGAAAAGGGGAAATGTCAAGGTCTTATTTTTTTCTTGTCGGCTTGTGTTGTGATTTACGCAACTCCCCGAGAGGGGCGCCATTGTCTGTTTTGTTTGAGCGATATAACGGGACACAACCAAATGTTTGAGCGGAACAATTTCTGTAACCACCTGCCAGGTGTCACTGCCCATAATCAGGTGTGTTACAGCATTATAAGTATAGGGTTTGGTATTTTCTCATGGCAACCTATCTATGCCTAGATATGCCTAATTTGTTAGCATGTCATGGTATAATTACCGCAGGTGAAACTTATGCATTATTAAAATGAAGTCGCCGGAATTTATTTCTTCAATTCTATTCACTTGAATCAGGCCTATATTAGGCATATATACATATCATACCTACAAAAATAGGTTTTATTGAAAATATAAATGATTCATTGTTAACCAACTAATATCTTAAAGGCGAGGATGACGTGCACGGTCAAAATAGTGTACGTCACGGTAAGTCACTTGGGGATGACGTATGGCAGGACAGGCATTCAGTGGTGTGATGCACACTATTGGGAATGCCCCTTGAGGATAGTTTTTGTATGGGTGGGATGGATATTAAGGGATTTATATTCAGGCATGCTGAGGACTCTGGCATGTTACGTAATTCTCCATAGACAAGTTCATTGACGTCGTTCCACTCTGTAGGTATTACATTTTCAATAGTGTCTCTGAAACCTTTAGTGGCAATCTCATATGTCCATACTCTTCTATCCACACCACCTCCTCAGCGAGGGTACAGGTACTCCTGACAGACTATACTTCAGATTTCATTAGTTATAGAATCATTGTCATTTCCCTCAAAATCAGCAATGATTTAAATCTGATTCATCTTCATAAAATAAATTCTCAGATTAAGGGACTGTTAGTTATTAAAGCATAGAAGGAAATACCAATAACATTTATTGACCCCATAATTATAACTCTTAAAACTTAACTCTAGTTCGACCTTTTAATTTACTAACCTTGTTTCCTTACGCAATATGCAGTATTGCATTTTTTAAAGGCGAAGAGGTTCAACCTGAGTACACTACACATCACTGTCTAATGACTAAAAGGGATAAAGCCCCTCTTTCCTTTATTCAAACGGCTTCTTTCCATCAGGAAGGCTGCATTATTTTGGAGAGCAGTCAAACAAGAGGGCACAATGGTGTCTTAGATTGAGGAGTCTAAAGGCAGTGAGTGGGCATCTTGGAGGCGTAACGGTCGGCCAGGTAAGAGTCCCTCACCTGTTGAGGGGACTAGGTGGTCGGGACACGTGTTGGACGCGTGCCTCTGCCTGCTGATTAGGTCATAATCCTGCCTCACCTTAATGGGTGGGGCCCTACTCTATTAACCCTTTCAAGGCAGCATCATGTTTTAATGCAACATGACCTCTTGTTGTCATGATGCAGGAATACAGCCCTGCTGTTTATGTATCATGCTGACCCTATGGAGTTGATTCACTCCCGAATGCTGGGCATGATGCACTGATGCAGCGTCAGCGAGTCATCTGTCGACACTGTGTTGGCGCGTCATGGCGACAAACGAGCGTGCATCATTGAGGCATCATGCTGGCAATAAAGGGTTAAAGGCTGCACGTAACCCTATACTAGTAAGCCCTACCGATGCTGCTCTCAGGTATTACAGCCCCACGATCCGCCAATCAAACACGCACTGCCTCCTCATAGACTACAATGACATTGTCAAATCACTGCAATGGATGCTAAGAAGCATCAGGTGGATTAACGTTTGAATTTTCCTTATGGGGTATTTCCCCGGGTAATTCTCTAAATAACGGAAATATTTTGTAGGTAGTAGGTACCTTTGATAGAGACATTTTGTTCTGATAACTTTTGGCAGTTTGCAAAAAAAAAACAGAAAAAAAGCTGACCAGCATCTGGCCTTTCAAATTGAGGATTGCTCAATATATCATCATTTGATACCTCATAAGAAGGATTTTCCATGCCCCACCTGCCCCTTCAGAAATTTAGTGACCCGGCTTTCCCTGGAGGGAATCTTCCGCCTAGAATATTGACATGTTTACTCATGTGTACTGTAAAAAAGATTCCAAGTTACATGTATCAAAATGAGGTGGCCTAGTTTGACGTAAGCAATTGGCGTTTAGGCAGTATAATTATATGAAAATGATAGTGAATATAAAAGTATGTACACAATTTTAGACCTACAGTGACTTCTAAAAAAAGTAACCGTTACATAAACGGAAATATCTTTACAGTGAAGTTTCAGGTTTGGTCTAGTCAGATATGTGCATGCCCTATTGCGTTAGGGCTTATGGCGGTTTAACCACACCTTACGTGAAATGGCAGCCAGGTTCGATGAGGGCAGGACTAAAAGGAGAGCCACCCTTGTTGAGAGATCGCCAAATAGCTGCACACAGGGAGTCCTCAACACCCTGCCGTAAGAATCCCACCTCTCCAGACCACTCTCCCCTCCCTGCCTGACCCGGGAGGATCCAGACATTGTCCCTATGTGTACCCAGCACACTTCCTCCTCGGCCAGCCCGACCTTTAGCTAACAATTAAGAGGCACAATAGGTGGCCTACCACAACCCCCTGAGGCCATGGCCGCGGCAGGCCACCGGAGGGACCCAGCCCAACTGGGGTGCTGGAGGATGTCTGAGTCCACATCTTGTGCAACCCTGAGTGCAGAAGGCAATGGAGGGCTGCGTGTTTACCCTACTGGAAGGTATTACACTCCAACCCCAATGCGGAACGCTCGGGGACAATTGCTAGCGGTTTTAAAAGGCCTCAGAAACCACGCCTGTCACCTTTGTGTCAGGTGTGAGCCCGGGGGCCTGCCCTGGGACAGGTGCCTAACCATTTAATGTCAGCATGTTGGTGTAATGCATCACCCCTCTTGACGTCATGATACATGAGAGCAGTCTTGGTGAGTTATTCGCCAGGACTGCATCCATGCATCATGTCAACTTTACCAGGTTATCAATACACCTCCGAAAGATGAATGCAGCCTGACGAGTATACTCGCAGTCATGCATTCATGTACACGATGTATCATAAGGAGGACATATGAATGCACTATGTGGTCTTTAAAGGACCGAGGGAAAGAGGGTGGGGTGGGCAACAGGAGGGCATTGTATTTGTATTTGTCATTTTTTATTTGGCTAAATAATCTTTACAGAACGTGGGAAGTTTTTCATTAATTAGCCAATAGGGCACCGACCGACAGAGGCGGTGTGATAGAAAAGATTAGCAAGTAGAATGTCTCAATGTCCATATCAAAAGTTCATGTTACGTATTATCGGTAGGTACAATTACTAGAATAATTATATGCCTGTACACGGTCATAGACCCTTAGTGACCATTTTTGATGGCCTCCAGGAATTTCCTGTGGTCAGTCATGTGTTGCATCTCAGGGTCAAGGTCGTTCCAGGGACCCAGTCCGCGGTAGAGAGGGCTTTTCTCATATATGGCCTTCTTTGGTCGCATACTTCTTAGTTTCACTTGTGCATTGCCACGGAGGTCGCGGGCTGGCACAACCACATTGTTTTCGTCCAGGGACGACTTGTGTAGGTGTGATAGGAGCTGGACACGTCTTCCTGTATCCAGCCGTGGTACCTTGTTCCTGGTGTGCAGTCCGTCAATACACACACCTCTGGGGTCCCTGATTCCTTCACAGATTCGTAGGGCGTCGTTCTGGAGTGTCTGCAACTTTCGCACGGCCCACACAGGCCCGCCCTCGTAGGAGAAGCTGCAATATTCCATGGCTGTTTTTATCATATGTGTGTAGACTTCCACAGCAGTCTTCTTGTCTGAGCCAGATCTTATCCTCCGAAGTTGGGGCAGACGCGCCATGACCATGTTGATCACCTTCCGCAGGTGTGGGGCCATGCTGAGATGACAGTCGACAATAACGCCAAGGTAGTTGAATTGTCTGACAGTGTTCAAGGTCACATTGTTCATGCTCAGGTCACACTCAGTGAGGTCCGGGACTGAACGCGGCGAGTAGGACCATAACACCTGTGTCTTTGTTGCATTTATGGTTAGTTTGTTCTCCGCACACCAGTTACCAACCCTGTCGAGGTCCGCCTGCATTAGTGCCGTTGCCCTCATGACGTCTCGGCATGAGACCACTAGTGCAATGTCGTCCGCATATAGGTGATAACTGGCATTTTGTAATACTTTACACACGTCGTTCACATATAGGACGAAGAGGAGCGGACCGACTACGGATCCTTGGGGCACGCCGTTCGAGACCGGCTCACTGTCAGAGAGCTTGTTGTTGGCGCGCGTTTGCTGTCTTCTATCTGCCAGGTATGAGGTTAGCCACATGAGGAAGCCGTTCTGCAGGTTAAGGCGAGCTAGTTTGCGCAGTAGGATCACGTGGTCGACCGTGTCGAACGCTCTGGGGGTCGATAGTGCTGTTAAAGAATGACTATACCATCACCAAAAATATGCCATAACTGTTACTCTGCCCTTAATGTTCAGGGTGACATGCCCCTAGTCCATTTACCTCTCCTTTTCATAATATAGATATGGCCAATAGAGCCAGGAGGTCTATCAAGGTCCCACGATCCCACAGTGCCTCCAGCCCACCAATGCCTTACCTACTCCATGAGTTTATTTGCAGCTCACCCCCAGACTATACCTGGGTGTATTATGTCATGCTGGCATGTTCCATAGCCAGGTTTGATTGGTTTCACAACAGAATTAGGAGCTAACATAAAGGGAATCCCTTCAGTGCACACAGTCTATGTACAGGAGGAGGTACACACTCCTTCTGCTGATGACCCCTAAGTGCCACCGTCAACAACTCTTTGGTTTACACTAAACATGTTTGCAGGGTTTGTTTTGAAATGATTTACTGCTATTTAATCCAGATCATGCTACCCCCCACAGCCCTGTATAGAAAGAGGTGTAAGTCTCCACAAGACGTTACATTAGTGTGGCCAATGCTGGAATGTGTTGGGAATGAGCCGCAGTGTTCAGTTGGGATATTAGTAGACTGATATTAGTGACAGGGGTGTGGGACAATGGTCAGGAAGCCTGCAACAAAAGTTCCATATAGGATGCACTTAGAAAGGGGTTGGATTCGCAGGAGGCTCATTAATAGGCCGGAGACCCTGAGGTCTGAAAGCACCCTAAAAATGACCCATTCTCTGAGAAGAATCCTTTAAAATCTGGGATTTATATTAACTGAATGAGTCTAAAAGAATATATAGACAAATGCCAACACCCATTGATACCGTCTCTGTTGTATTTCACGAGTGGGGGCTGGGGCAGTATCCCACGAAGCCGCAGGCTGAGTGTGATGCGGCCCAGCCCCCACAAGTGAAATACATCAGAGCGGTATCAATGTAGTTGGCATTTGTGTTTATTTTTTTTATTTGAAGCCATTTAATGAATGAAAAACAACTTTTTTTTAGCCCATTGAATACGGCCACGTTATATTCAATGGGGGCATTGAATACGGCCCTTCAGTGCTAAAGCATAGGACATCTTGTATTTCAAAAAAATAAACAACAGAATGCAAGATGGATCAGATAGCTTATTATGGGGTTTAACGTCTAGATGAATACATGTAGTGCATGTTTCTGAAAGTATGCCTCAATTCTCAGATTGTAGTAGAGAAATAGAACCACTAACTTTAATGTAAATGTGCTGCAAAGCCTCTTCAAAGTATCTAGGCACTATCAATGACACCTTTTTGTAAATCCTGAGTTGAAGTACCTGTGGAATCTTATCTACCTTAGATAGGAAACCCACCCAAACACTCCTAAAGTGCTGATATCCCAATTGTGTCATTTTGGAGGATGATTACCTCTTATATAAAAATGCAGCCATGGAGACTTTGTGTTACACCTATCACTTGGGAAACTAAAAGGCACATTGATCATGCATGTGCTGGGCTCAGGCTTTGTGCGATTGGACCAGAGAGGGCATACATTTGCATATCAATAAGGCATAATGCCTAGAGACAGTGAGCCAAGGGAGTGTTCATTTTTCACAACGAGGGGGGGTTGGAGGTAGTGGATCAAGGGGTAAGGGCCCTGGAGGAGGGCTGGGGTTTACTTGGACCCCTCTTGGGGGCAGAGCAAACAAATTTCACCTAACAGGAGTCGGCTGTTCTAAAGCTGAATCCTTTAAGGGGACATATGAAATGAGTGCCCGGCAGCCCCAGACGGATGATATCGACAAGACCCTGTTTTAACCCCCGGATTTAAACCTATGGAATGGGACAAGCGGGTGCCCAGGGTTGGTGACAAGAGACAAGACATACTTTTTAAAATTAACTAGGGACAAGACTCAAATACTAAAATGGCCAAGGGACATTGGCCTTTCTCGACAAAAATCGACAAGCAAAACAGCTACCCTCGTCTGGGGCCCTAACATGTGGACCCCTTACTACACTCTCCCAGGGGTCAGAAATAAAGTGCACGTACAGAAAAATCCAATGACCACCCCACCCCCTCCTCGTTGGTAGCAAATAATCAGTCCCTAGCCCATGGTTCTGCCTACTCGTGACTTCCCCAGGTGGGCGGGAGACAAGCTCCTGTTGAGGTTATCTGGAGTGGGTACTTTGATAACGCCAAAGGTATACGTCGTCTATCTCTGACCACTGTCTATATAGTACTACACCGTACATATCACTCATTGAAGAATAGCATCCACTACTATACTCTAGAGTGAGTATGAGTGGCTGTTTCCCGCTGCCCACTCAATCACCCATTCATTGGATCATTCATCCGTACAGAGAGATACCGAGCTGAAATTGAGACACTCTAAGTAATACGGTTCATTCAGGGTTCAGTTTTGTTTTCTACAAGTAAACTGTTATTAAAAAAAAGGCATCTGCCCATATGTGTGTGTTCAATCCATAAAGGAGAGACAATACAGAACAACACTGAACGTAGATGGGACTACACAAAATAAATGCTAATTGTGTAATCACTTATCAATGACTGTAGATGAGAGATTATAGAAAGTGTTTTCCAATGGCAGTTAGGATCTGCTGCACATTACAGTTGGGGTTACATGTACATCATATCTAATGGGATTTTCTTAATAGTTCAATATCAATTCAATTAATACAATCATTCGCACAGTAAGCTTGCTGTGCGTTCCTGGGTACAAAATAAATTAGTAATTTATACTGAGTTTAGATCAAAGATGGTTTACTCAGGATAGGTGTGACCTAGCTAGGGTGAACATTATAATTTCCACTTGTTACAAAGCAACTAAAAGAAGTGTGATATTTCTCATTACCACACGATGGGTGTTTATATCAATTTCCCCCATCAGGAGAACTATCTGTCGGCCTCAATGTTAATCCTGTAATTAATGAAATAAATGAGCATGATTAATATCATAATCAATTTAAACAACCTTTTTAGATGTAAACCTCCATGAAAGTCTCTTTATCACCCAGGCTGTCTCACCTTGAATCTTGGAGGGTGATCCACTATTGCCTAAATGCTGTCCAGTCCTCAAACTCCTTAAAGTGATATCCCTGAATACAAATGTAAATCATAACGATAAGTAGCCTTGGTATGAATTTGGCCTTTATCCTGATAGTATGATGATTCAGCTAAGACATATCGTTATAAGAATTATTATGCCTGATAATGACAAAGAACAAATGGACTCAACCTGTTGATGTCTGATAACCTAGGAATGGAACCATCTTAGGTATGTCCTTCATCCCTTATCATCACTCTGTGTTCTCTTTACTTCTCTTTAAAGACTCTCTTAATGGTATATGTACCTCATAGAGAAATAGTCTAGACGACATCATCTGATCATTGACCCTCATAATGCACTTCCTGTGCATATCGTAAATTGCAGAAAATTTCCCGACGCTAAAATAAACATTGATGAGTGCAGCTAGATTATTTTTTTACACCATTGGGAGGACTATCAGTTGTAAATAATAGAAATATCCAAATGCATATTCACAGATTTTCCCCATTTAGTTAATACTATTATTGTCCCAGATATGGGAGAGACATATAGTTGTACTATGGTGGGGATGGGTAATCCATGTCAATGGTTAAGCCAGGATCAGGATTATCACACTAGATACCAACCAGCTGTACAATACCTCCTCCCCACCTCTCATATATAGACCTCAGCAGGTCCTCCAGACTCCAACCCCTCATCCGGCCGGAGACACAGTGGTATATATAACCTGTATGACCATATACAGGAGGGGCCCACACAGGACATACCCCACCCCATCCCACCTATAAACCTGTCATGTAACCAGGGGTCAGACAAACCTATACAGGATTGACCATTGTACCCTAGACTGCAAATCAACCCTATGTAATGGGATGTCCTTCAGGTCGGGTCACCTTGTCCCAAGTCTGCCTGTTCTTTTATTCATCAGAAGAATTATGTTATTCGTATAAATAAGGAGTGACTAGATCAATAGTTCAGATTTGTAGTTACTAGTATTCAAAAATGAAGCTCTCTAGTTGTTTCTGACATTTCTTTCTCTTTTCATAACAGCCCTTGTATTCCATCTGAACAACCTTCTGTTCATTGTACATACACCTGTTTAACGTTATTTTTCGACATTCTGTACTGCATACTACAGGAAGTGTCGTAATTTGAATGACAGACATTTTCATTAAAACCACCTATTCTGACCAGGTTATACAGCTCATATTTACTCTGTACTTTTCTGATCCCCCACCCTGTTACCTAGCCAACTATAATATGTTGCCTAGACACACCTTGACGCAAGGGCACTGTGTTCTCCTAGACACACCTTGACGCAAGGGCACTGTGTTCTCCAAGCAGAGTCATATATTGAGTGATCATTAGGATTCAGGACTCAGGGTGGAGAGTGAGCTATACTCAATTTGCTGTAAAGTGTTGGTGTTGTGACGTGGGGCCTGTACAGGTGATTATTATGGCCATTGCCTGGATGGTATGTTGACTAAGCCCTCCAGGCTTGCCTCCCAGCCACCCACCCAGGTCTGATCCCTAATTCACCAATCTATATGCATCCCACCATACTAGGTTATGATTTAGGGCGTTGGGCACAAGGACGCTGGAGCAGGGGGCGCACTTCAAAGATGCCGCCTTCCCATGGGCTGATCCCCACCGATCCCAGGTGTGAAGGAGGATCCAAGAGGGCTGGGCCTAAGGTCCACAACTCAGGACCACATATATAAAATAAATTATCTTTGAACTATGTCAATGGTGTGTGTTTTCATATCAAGCACAGAGGCATTGTGATCCCTGGTTCTATTGCGAGGTGAGTAGATTGCCCGAAGGAGTTTACAATCGGCCAAAGGCAATTTCATGGTGAAGAAAGAGGCTTTGAAAAAGTATTGGTCCTCTTTTGTGACAACTGCGTTTGCAAAATACCTCGTACCATGTGCTAAGTGAGGGGTTATGTGTCATAATAATAGAATAATAGAACTATAATATTGCCAGGGGCCATTTGGTAATAGAACCTGATGTGGCAGAAGGCTGGGAACTCCAGTACAGCGGAGCTGGCCACCGCTCGCATGAACTCCAGAAGATTGGTATTCAATGACATAACTGAACTGCAACATGAGTACATATAGGTCATTATTCAATAGACATGGGTATTAGTGATGGTGTCACAAAACAAAGACTAATTCACATTAAATGTATTGAGTTGGGTTTCTTGTTGTTCCTTTCAACACAAAGGATGAACAGCTATGGACCCATTTTGGGTTATCTATTGCATATAAAATCGTTGCTTGATGAAGGCATCAACTTTCTCTCTCTTCTATATGTGCAATATTGGAGGCTATATACAAAATACCGCCAAATACCACATACTGAATCAGCATCTTTGAACGCGAAAATGGGAGCATCTCAGAAGTAGTGTTTAACAAGAAAGGAAAAAGATGAAATATCATCTTTCAAAAGGAAAGTAGAGATGCTTGACATGATTCCCTTACTATGCACTCTGAAGTGTTTGGCTCTTTCATTTTTACATTGTAATCTACAAGGGGTACTCTCCTTTGAACTATACACTGCATAATCATGCAGATTCCGTGACGTCATTAACCCTGTATGGATGGCATGGTCCTCAAGGCTTCATGATTGTATATTTTTGTCGCATCGCCGGTGCTGCATCATACCGCCCATTTGGGAGTGCATCAGCCCAGTATATTGTCAGTCTGCAGCCCCAGTTGGTAATTCATTCATGTATAAACAAAAAAACGATTCCAAAAATAATAAAATATATTATAAAGTATTTCAACCTGCATTTCCGCACCATTGTTGGCAATACTGTATGTTTGGCACATCACAATGTGCATGATAATGCTGGATAGAGAACTGACAGAAGTATTCCCTATTGGACTAACCCTTCATGCAGCACAACTCCTGTCAGATACACGTTAGCTGTGTGACAAATTGGTCCTATATATGACATGTACCCCCTTCTGCATGAAGCAGCATGGAAGGTGGAGATGGGTATCTGACAGATGGCATCTTGTTCTGTGTGAGTACACGTGAAATGCGTGCAGCCTGGGGATGGGGGATAAACTGTACAGGTGTGTATCTACGGGTATGTAGGCGTGGGAGGGTGGGGGGGGGGGGAGGGGGGTCCATTGCATATGGGTTGGGGGGGGGGGGGCAAATTGTAATTAGGTAGGACGTAGGAAGGAGTGCATGCATTTTAATAAGCTTTACATTATGGGTTCGAGCAGTTGTGACCTAGTGCTTGGACTCAATGTCGTGGGACAGCATCCTCTAGGGAGGGGAGCTAATAGTTATTCTTGAAATTATATTTGTGTTTTAAAATTCCTTTGTATTATCCATAATGAAGAGTCTACATTCAATGATTAGGGGTGGGGATATCATGCACAAATCATAGACACTTTTTATCTCACCACAATGCCATATGTATGTAGATCGACATCTCAAACGTTGGTAAACGTATTTACATCCCAGCAAATGAACAGGTGCCAAAGCTAGCTTGACAAAGCTTGCATGATTGTCTTTGTGTAGCGTGAATTAGACAGGGGAAATGTATCATCTCAGCCTGGAGAAGTAAATTAATACAATGCACTAACTGCACCTTCAGAGAGCTGTGTCTAAATGATGCATGCAACCGCTCTACATGTGTCTCTTTTTATTTTATCATGCTATATATGCCCTTGTCTATATCCACCGCCACCCCCACCCCCCACTCCACTACCTCCAATGCATGTCCCACACGTGCACATACCATCAGAACCCACACACCATTCAGACCCTGCCAGTTATTGATACAGTGTTTCCTGGAGGTCTATAGCATGTTGCATGCCCCTTGGCCATGCTGTTTCAGATGTGGCTGATCTGGCACAAAGGGCCTTAGCATGTCCTCCACATTCAATGAATGCCCACCACTTACCCTTTAAAGGCCGCATAGAGCTTTTATGTGCGATGTCCTGGATGCCATGATCGATGAATGCAGCCTTGGCGAATCTAATCATCAGGCCTGCATTCGCCTGGTAGTGTACCCACTCAATAGGGGCGGCATGATGCTTGAATGCAGCACTGGCGAGTTACTCGCCAGGGCTGCATCCATGCATCATGCCGCCGAACAAAGTTTATAATGCATTAACGCAGTAGGCCTACACCGTCCTTAAAGGGGTATTACCAAAGAACAGCCCAGAACCCATACACCACCTATATGTGCCGCTGTTTTCACCTGCCATTCTCATGTGTCCCTGGTCAATTAATGAGTCAATGCTTTACTGCTCTCTGACCAGCCAGGACGCGTGACTACAGCCTGTGAAGTTACCTGGAGGCTTTGATAGACATCAATGGTGCAGTTTGTAGCGTGTAACTTCAATTGAGAAGGCTTAAAACATGGTCCTTTTTATGACTATGTGTATGGGTTGTTGCAGTATGGATTGCCTGTAACATGAGAGAATGACATAAAGTTTGAGACACCTTTCAATTTTTAGTGCATTGTATTGATGTGTGAGGTAGTTGATATTGACAAGGGGCATAATGTCTGTGCCATGAAGGTCTATATAAAACTCGTCAGTCTATCAAGGTAATTTCAATTTAATGGGGTAAACTCCTGTGCCTTCTGGTCCTAAGGGTAGACTTTCCATGCAGTATAAATCATAATGCATGGTTCTTATGGACTTTCTAAAAGTCATCAGTGAACTGCATGCATTGCTAGCTAATGCATCGCATTGTGTATACCTCCATGTATGTCGTTCCGCATAGATGCATAGCTGAATCTATTCATAAACCATGCATTATTATAATATCGAAGTGAAAGTGTCACTCCACTAAATGGGGACAATGTTATCATAAAAGATGAAACATGAATCTTTTGAATGAAAAGAAGATGGAGTATAGGTTTCATATGTATTAAAAATAATATCGTTCATCTTCATCATTCACATGCACTTTAAACACAATTTAAACAAAATTCAAGTAAAAAACAATACATTTTTAATAACTTGAACTTTTGTTTAAATAGGATAAATCTCCCGATATGATTTAAATCAAATAATTCATTGGAGTGCAGATAACATGTGCCATTGTGAAAGCAGGTATGAATACACGTAGGCCTACATTTACTCATGGATCAACGTCAGTCTTGTCGTGAATAAATGGATTCCCAGATAGGAGATGATATCGGACAGGAAACCCACAGTTCGACAGGCGTGTAATCAAGTCCTCTAAATCTGATTGCAGCTAGGTGCATTATCCCCTCATGTGTGGGCGAAACTGGCAAGGTCTGCAAGAAAGGTAGTCACCAATTTGTAACATAAATGTCCACCATTGTCAGGTATTTATAGCGTGTTACATGTACATATATCAGGGGACACGGGGTGGCCACCCTTTGATGATATAGACGGGGGATACACAGCCTACTATTAAAGGCAATTTTGGTGATCAAGTGATCAAATTCTGACCGGCCCTGGAAGAGTATCAATGTAGCATTGTGGTGTAGGCACACTTAGATGCAATTGTCTCCAAGCATGTCATTTTTGTGCCACGCGTCGCTGGTATTGAAAGATCCGTTTTGAGAGCGCACGCATGCGTAATTGAGACGCATGGGTGTCGTCTGCTATGACGTTCGCCTTCTTGCCGGAGGAGACTCGCCGTCATGGCGACCGGAAATAGATAGGGTTATGATCACCTTTGTGGAAAGATGTCCTGGGTGTTATGTTCCCTTTCTGTCAGGTGTCACTGTGTTATAGGTGAGAGTCTAGGCCCTGTGTATATTTAAGTTACATGTCACTGTGACGTCTGGGACGCGTGCCACTTCGCATGTTAAGGGTACTGGGGGTATCTTCCCTAACACCCCCACATCCACCCTACTATACCCCCTGCTACATGTCTCAGACGCTGCACCCTTGAAGACTGTGTAATTGTCTATGATTCGACACCCAATTACCAAGACATCCCTCCTTGTGATACAGCACTGTTGTCTGTGGACCTGTCTGTAGCGCTGTAATTGTTAACCATTTAAGGGTCGCATAATGCTTAAATCATGATCATGATGCATTCGTGAAGCTCTGGCGAGTCTCCTCCCTAGGGCTACATGAATTCATCATTCAGACTACTCGTCGGGAGTCCCAAAGCTGTATAGTCGGCATGATGCAGTAGATATTCTGATAATTAACCAATGCTGTATTCATACATCATACCATGCAACAAAGGACATAGGCCTAAAGTGTTTAAAGTTAGTACATCCGATGTTTGGGACAAAAAAATAGATTTTCCTTAAAATGAGTCAGAATGTTCCCAAATAATATATTTGACTTCCTATCTGTTCTATTCCCCCTAATTCCCTCTGATTTTGCCCTGATTCGATTTTATATGGTCATTTTGGAATAAAAGCGTGCACGCTTTTATTCCCGCCATTGAAAATACAGTAGAAAAGCCCATGGTTGGGGGACATAGGATCCCTTTGTCACTTATTGACACCCATTGATGACATTTCATTAACCTCTATTCTCTAAATATTATACCTTTATAGTGTTTGGAATGCATTCAAGTAAGATTCAGAATTTGAAGAAAAGTCGGATATACCCACGTTAAAACACCATGCGGCCCTTAAAGGAGGATTTATGTGCGGTTAATGGCCTCATTGTTGGTCATTTTCCACCTTGGCCCTAGATCATGATGGACGTAACATGCATTATCTTTAACGAGCCCGGACCAGACAGAATAGCATTAGCATTATAAATTTGCCGATATTGGGTCGTACATGCCTGTGTACTCAAGGACCCTGATATCATTAGAATATGGGGGTAGAAAGAGATGCTGGCAAACTAGGGAAATAAATCAAAATCAATATTGTGGATGATGTATACATACATGTACTATGGCCTATGGAATAGCACTATAATTTGTTTATCTCGACATTGCTTACATATGGAAATATGTTATTTAAAATTGATATAATGTCCCTATGGCATTTTCATTACTATGAGACCTGCGGCAGCTGTTACCACGCAGTTGAATGGACATGGAGGGAGATAGATACCATGTGCTACCTGTATACAGATACCTATAGATAAGGGTGATGACCATCCACATTCTTGTCTGCCTCTCCTCCTTGTCTGACAGCAGCACTGATTGCACCCTGGAGGAGGGTGACCCTGTGGATCCCCCAGGCAGATAACCTCTGTTCTCTGTCCTCTGGGTATCTGTATTTCCAGGCCAGCGACTTTGCAACCATGGATGTCATCCATCATGTACTTATTAAGGGGAAAGAAAAATGTGAAGAACCTGATATGGAAACACTGTCTGGAGCTACACCTGATATACCATCATGATTAGGACATGTATGTAATTCACACTTTTATACCATTGGGCCAGAGATGAGGATGAGGGGAATGGGAAAAATCGCATAATGTTGTCTTGAAATAGCAAAAGCCAAGTTAGTGGAAGTCGTGTGTGGTCAGTGCTGCGAACTATTGTTCATGATTCTGTGGGTATAAAACTAAACACAGAATATAGATCAGTATAGGTCTGGGTATAGGTGGCCACAGATGAGATTTATACCTCTACCTTATAGTAGTGACTACCTATAGTATAGTGACACCTGTGGCCGCCAGGTGTCTCACCCCCGTCTCCACCCTAACAAAGCCTGCCCGTGTGCTGTACCCCCTCCGGTTGCCATGTCAACCTGTCACTGTTTCCCCCACCCCTGCCCCCTTGTCCCCCACCCCCACCCCCACACCCCCTGGCCCCTTCTCTTTTTGCTGTGGTAGCCCCCTCGTCTCCTGTCACGCCCCTGGAGACTCGTGCCGCCACGTGCCTCATGTCAGCCCCACAAAACACACCTGATCATGTGACTGATCATGTGACATGCTGCTGGCTCCCTCTAAGGGCACCTTCTACTTAGCTTTAACACTCACCTGGATCCTATTTCGATCCTCCCCTCTTCTATACTGATCCCCCTGTATAAGCCAACCCTTGATCTTCAATCTAAGCAATGGTTACCCTGTACATATTCCTGGGTATACCCAGTCATTGCTGCAAAGGGTGCTCATTGCTAAGGGTATCTGCAACCTGATCTGTACAGCACCTGAGCCTGCCTGTACACACCTGCAGGTACACATGTATATTAGATTTTCTACTTGGAGCATTGTGGTACCCAGCTGTCCTAATATGGTAATTTAGGTCCTTTCCTAATATGATATAATATATGTCTTTTATCCCTTACCTGACATTTCCCTTACGCCTGTATACATATTCAGGGCCATGACGATCCCAATTAATCCCGTGTTTTCTTTTGATACCAGAATATTATATATAATATTCAAAAAAGGCCATGGAATTGATTGGGATCGTCGTGACCCTGAACCCATAGTGCAGGTTATGCCCAGACTCTGGAAATGGAGAGATACCAATAGTGCATAATATTCAAGTTTATTATTCATAAGGGCTTTTTCAACTCCTCCAGCTCAGACTCCAAGTCTCCCCTGACACTTAGATCGTGCACCCCCTGTAGGGCATGGCTCTGTTATTACCAACGACACACACTGCTCCCTCCCTTCTTATTATCATCAAAATTTGTGGCGAGTCAGAGTGAAAAGCTGGCCTTTCTTGCATGTTGCCGATGATGAAAACCTTGCCTCGTCTTCTTCAATTTATCATGTCACCCTGGCACAGAGGCCACCTAAGAATGGTGTTTTGTCCAGATTCCTATAATGACGGAGGGGAAGGGGCCCAAAGCGCAGCCGCGCTGACCTTGGTGACACCAAGTATAGGTAATTTACATAGATCATCACGCCCCCTGGTGGATGATGCAGGGATCAGACACCCTGGTCTTCTAAAGCTTTTTTTTTGCTTCTAAGGGGAGAAAGTTCAAATGAATCTTTAGCAGTTGCCCTCTCATAAGGGTATAGCACCGTGGCAGGGAAAATGGTATGTATAATGCATGTACCTGCCCATTTACTGGTGATTTTCAGAACCCACGTAAGGAACGTCAACGTTTTCAAACAGCATTATTAGAGACAGCCTACCTTAAACCAATTCTTTTCAAATATATGATGTTTATTAGCATATTAAAAACTCCGACAAGGCAAAATGGAAATGCTGTTCAGGTTATAAGATGTGTTTATTGAAACATGCATTATATATTGTGAAACATCGATATCAAGTTTATCCATCCTCATCCTACCACCACAATAAAGCACAGACAGAAAGGAGCTCATCATTGCAGGACCTTGGCAGCTCTATCAGTCTATGACATGTATATATGTCAGTCCTAGCTCTGGGTCGGGCTTGGTACATGCCCTCTGTGATATTTAGACAGGGATAGGGTTATCAGCAGATTGGACACTTCCCCTGCAGGGATGGGTTGAGCTGATAGGCCAGAGATGGACTTGACTGTGGTATATTTATAGTAGGATAGAAACTGCTCCCAGTACGTGGGAAGGACCAGACAAGATGGTCATTCCTTTATATACCTTATCTAGTACCTACTCAAGTTGTTGGGTCATTGTACTGTATGACACCATATTATCAATGATGCAGGCTTTGGAATTGATTATAGTTTTGCGAGTATAACGCGAAGGACATAATTATTATTTGGGTATAAGTCTAGACTGCTATAGGTATACTTGGATCTCTGCACCATCACTAAGATTTATTTTATTCCAGAAATCACCAAACAAAGAATACACCAACAAGTGAATACATAGATACACAGAGTCTTTAACATGACTAAATAACCTTAAGTCTGGATGGGATATAGATAGAGACCTGCGGGGGACATAGCCCTGGCCTGGGACCTGTCTGGTATGTCACATTAAGGCCCTACAACTGAACTTTATTAGGCAGTATGAGACAAGTATACTCGTGTGAATAAGGAAACCGCTGCTACTAAGCTAAACCTGTCTGCCCACTAACCTTATTCCTTGTGGGATTTATGTATAGGCAACATGTAGGCAACAGAAAGCCCCGTCTTAATCCAATATGTATACCCACTGTAAGGTCAAGGGTCTTAGGGTTACACTGTATCCATGCAGATAGACAGCCAGACAACATGGGCATAGGTAGAGGGCAGTATCCATGTACCTGCAAAGGAGTGATAGGGAGATGACGGAGATAAGACAACCCTGTATTCTCTCCTATAATTATAGTACAGTTTTTGTTGTAAATTGGAATTATGTGAATATTGGGTCGGTTCCATGCAATGCATAAAGTGCTATCTCCACTACAAAAAGATGTATACTAGTACTTAAGGAGAACGTATCACCAATGGAAATATCACATCGAATCACTAAATATGAAAAAGGTGGTATCCCAGGACATACATGATTGCCTGCTTATGTGTTACTAATTCCATTTCTTTATCCTTCATTACCTTCTCTCAAAATGCTGAATAGGCTCATTTTGTGTAGAAATGACCTTGCATCAGATCATGGCATTGGACTTAAGGTGCACCTGTTGCATGTGAGGTCCAGGGTGCATTGTGCAAATCACCGTGAGAAAGATTAAGCTTCTACTGATACAGGCCCCACTCATAATGAGCTCAGTGGTCTATACCTGATGCGATTACATAGGCCCCATCCAATTCACAATAGTTTATGATGAGAAGAAAGTGATATTACTTTTTTGTGACTAACTTTAAAAATCGAGGCATGTTTGTGCCTCTACATGGGTAAAAATCGACACGTGCGACACGGCGACACGGCCCTTTTAGGCCCTTTTAAAAATCGACAGACACAGAAAATTAGGGCTAAAAATCGACCTACAGTAATTTTTCTATGAATTCTTACATATGTAAAAATCGACACAGTGACACGGCCCTTTTGCTAAAAATCGACACGGCGACACGGTCAAAACTATAGGGACCCATGTAGAGGCACATGTTTGGCAACAATTTTATATAAGCACTGAAGAAATCAAGTAGACTTCTTTTACCCTTAAACTTATACATTCATGTATTCAGAAGACAATTATTTATATAGTTTATTGATTGCATTCAGATTGTTCTAAGCATTCCTAATTTGACCTGGTGGAATGTATAGGAGTGTTTCCTTCATCCATTAGGATGAAAGGGCCAATTGGGACTTTACTCTATTAATTGGCCGATGTGCGATAGCAAGCCCCAGTAGATGAAAGCACTACAAAAAAAACTAATGAATCGTTCAGAATTCTGATGGACCTGTCCCCCAGCATGCACCTGCCTCGCTGTGACCTGACCTCCACAAGGGTCGGGGTCACCAAGGTCACGTCATGCGTGGGTGGTAATGGAGGCTGGATATGGGATTATGGGATGGCTAGACTAAAGTCTATACTAGTATATAATATCTAATGTTTAATCTATATCTCCATAAGCACACATTGCTCACTGGGGTATACATATCTCGCTTTAACCTTGGTAATTTTGTGCGAGTTTATATGATAACAAGCATATTTGGAGCTACATGTATCATGATAATAGACTTCTATATACAGAATGCAATGTGTTGGTACGTGACTAGATGTGAAGCATCGAAATCCCATGGGGGTTCCAGTTTATCTAAATAGGATTCAATTATTTGATATGTATTTTAGTTATAATACTAGCACACCTCTTTGTTGTTGTAGAAGTATAGCAGATATAAGCACATCATAACATTGCATTAGGCCTAGGATATTAAACTAATGGGCCATGGAGCCCAACACCATATACATGTAGCCCCAAATTCTAGGACCGGAAGTTGCGTCAGTCACCTGCGTCCCACCAGGTGTCCTCCCAGAGGGGATCACTTATTAAACGTTGTCAGCCCTACGTCCCAGGCCCTGCCTCACCTCGACGTGAATTATGACGTACAAAGACACCATAACAAGCCCCTAACCACCCACATAAAGGCCAACCAGGGGCGGAACAGCCCCCAAAGACCCCTACCCCTTTTCCTTCCAGTCAACAACCTCCTTTCTGGTGCTAGGGCCTAGGCCCATCCACCGAGGACCCACAGCACAGACAAATGCTAAGATGACAGGCGAAAATTAAATTGTGTCACCACACCTTTAATGGTGACCTTGTGTGAGGTCAAGGTCGGTCATCGTGTCCTTCACCCCGGGGTGCCCTTGTTATTTTTTTGGGGTGTGTGGCGGTGGTGGTGGGGAGGGGGTGGGATTCAAAATTATAATGTATGGATATACAATTTTTTTCATCATGTTTTCTGGTGAGGAATAACTGGCGGAGAACATCAGATTAACTATTTTGAATTAAAAAAAACAACTTCTGTCAATGACAATGTCACCAGCCAAAATTTTGTAGTGAAATACAATATAGGTAATAATAAGTAAACGTGAACTTTAGATTACTCTCCTCATCATGAGCCGATCTGTCATTATCTGAGAGTGTCAAAGGTCTCCTGCTGTAAAGATAAATACCAAAAACCTTTCCCATTACACAGCTACATCCATTCTTCTCCCCCCGTTGACTCAGAAAATAAAGGGTGAAATTATACATTTTAAGCAACATGAGTGGCCATCGACAGGCTTCAGGGGACGTCACTATGCGGCTACAGATGAGTGGGTACAGGTGTCTAAATGTGGATCCTGTACTAGGATTCAAAGTTTAAAGATGGAGGAAATTCACACCATAGGTGTGGTGGCCGGCTTCTATCGAGGATTCTTGATTAAATAAATATTAGTCTTTAAAATTAATGATAATTTATGCAAAAAGGATGCATGAGTAAGTGTAAAGACGTCATGATGCATGAATGCATCGCTGTTCACTTGAAGAACTATACCGTCATAAAATGATAAGTATGGAGAAGTCATGAAGCACAAATGCATCACTGTTCACTTGAACCACGATACCATCCTTATAGGGATATTGTAAAGGAGTCATGATACATGAATACATCACTATTCACTTGAAGTCAAACATTTTTAGGGCTAAAATTGTAGGCCTAGTGCTGAGGACTATAGGTGTAGTGCTGGGGACTAAAGGTAGGCCTAACCCCCCCCCCCCTCGACCAGCACCTAAGAAAAGATCTCCATCCCCCTCCCCCCCCCCCCAACCGTGTAGTGCTGGGAACTAAAGGGGGGGGGGGGGGGGGGGGTAGATCCCCATATCGCATGGGGGGGGGGGTAGAACTTTAATAACAAGTCGGATTTGGTGGTGTGTGTTTTTTTTTTTACAAAAAAGGGGCAGAACTTTATAAAACAAAACAAACAAAATAAAAAACAGATTCTTTTTTACGTAACTCGGTAAATAATGGCCCTACGGAGGTGTAACTCTGTCTATAGACTCCTTGTGTATAAAGACAATGCAGCACCGCCAAACACCGCAGAGAGCTATATAGAAAATAGCAGACGACTTTCTAATAATTATGAGCGCCTTGTGGGGTCTTTGCATTAGGTGTTAGATGCAAGGCAGTCTAACTAATGCCAATGTTTGCTCAAGGTGTGAGAGCAAGTGACAGAGGGGCGTCACAAGGGGCAGGGGGCGTCACAAACAAAAAGTGGAGGCGCTGGGACTAGCCCATTGTAACAGGTAAGGGGTGGAAGGTGGGCGTTACCAAGATTTCCCTTCTCTTTAAGCCTGTGCGTATAGCTGCCTAAATCCGCAAATTGCGCATTTATTCACCTGGAATAGTCCATTATTACACCAAAGGGGTGAAAGGTGTGCGCAGACTTTCTACAGGTTTGCGCCAAAGGTCCCTGCGGGCTCTGCTGATAATATTATTACACCCTTTACAAAGCAGTCTGATAAAAGTACTGGGGTAGCTGTATTGGGGACTCGTATGTTAGTGTGTATTTGTACATAAGGGTGTAGGCGCTGCAGGTAAGACAAACACAGCCCTGTGACGGCCTAGCTTGGTGCCAAAGTCGTCCTCCTGCTATAGCTAATTGTACAGAAGGGTGTAGGCGCTGCAGGTGAGACAACGACGTCAAGTGCTCAAGTACACTCCAAATTCGGTAAACAAAGTTGGTCTCACCTGCCGCGGTTTGTACTGCTAATATGTGGAGGGTGGGGTGTGAATAACATATTAGAGCTTGGTACCTATTCAAAGTTCAGCAGACCGGAATGAGCAGTGCATTCTGGGTGGGAGACGTGTGAACAACATATAGGTTGATTGCAGGTAAGGTCTTATGCGTGAGGGGAACGGCGGACGACGCGGGGTTAGGACCACTCTGGCGGAGTGCAGTGCTGAGGGGTGGCGGACTAGAGAGCATATGTATGTATGGTGCAAAAAGCAATTGACCCAATGCTAATCCAATGGACGCGCAGCTCCTGTTGAAACCTTACGGAAAAGTGAACTCCATAACCATGGCCGGGGACTCCGTCGCCGGCCAATAACAGCCCTCATGGTTAGCAGTAGGATTAGGCGCCCCTGGCTGTAATGTTAATCCTGATGGAGCGGGTGGCGCCGCGTGGTGGTGACAGGTCGGATCCCTGCCCTACCTGCCCCCTGGATCCCACCCCCTGTCACCATGGTAACAATGAGGGATCACCTACCTGTCTATACCCTGGGACCCCTGACCCTGAGCGTGCGTGCCTGTCCCTGTGATCCCTGGGCTGTGACTACTGGCACGCGCATCGCCCCAGGAGGGTGGGAGGGTCACAGGTATAAAGGGTATACAGGGGAGGGGATCTCTACCTGTCAGGTAATACATATGTACAGGTATCCCTGATCCAACCCCCACCCACCCAGCAGGGTGGTCTCCTGCAGCACCTTATACCCCCAGCCTCCCGCCCCCCTTCCTGATACCCCCACAGCATGATCCATGGTGGCTCCTGGCACGGTGATTAAGCATGGAGATCTTAATGCTGCTGTCCAACCTCGTGACAAGTATGTATACATCACCTGGTATAGTGTTACCTCTGGCCAATTTATCAGTGAGCCTATACCCTGGGGATCTCCACGTCCTCATCGACCCCCATGTCCCATTGCCTTGATATTGTCGTTCATTATAAAATTAAGGTTTTGGCAAACAATTAAAGGTGTATACCGATATAGCAAAATAGATAGCCTGAACCTCAAAGTGAATTGAATTCCTGTTAAATGACTTCAATAGGGGAGTTCAGGGGCGGACCCAGGAATTTGAAAAGGGGGGGGTCCACCAAACACCAAAGTACCGAAAAGTGACGCGCCGCGACTCGCGGCGGATCAAATTATCATTAAAATAATTTAAAAAATTTTCCAAAAGGGGGGGGTCCTGACCCCCAGAACCCCCCCTCTGGATCCGCCCCTGGGAGTGTATCATATTCAAATGTGATTAACCTGCATTATGAGACTTTATACCATACAAGCATGTTTAGTACAGGTCCAATATGATTTGAGAGAGAAGAGCACAGGTGTGAGATAGCCGTTGCAAAGTTAACAATACAAGCCTTCTACTTTGACTTTTGCATCTATTTTCTTTTTTTTCTTTTCTTTTAAATGAACCCCATTTCCTTTATTGATGTGGTTCTCCGGTATCTATGACTATACATGACCCTGTGACCCTATACCTAGTAGTTACACTCCCCATTGGACACCTACATATAGCTATAGGTAGGTGTACCCCTGTTTGATGATTAAAGGATATTATTACCATACAGGTGAGTGCAGGGGTGTGTGACGGTCTGAGATCGGCACAGGTGTCTACTGAAGTACACCCTCCAGCAGCACCCAGCATTTTAATGCGCCAGGGAAAAGGTGAAAAAATAAGAAAGAAACGGGGGTTCTTCAACTGTGGTAGCTATAAGATTTCTTTTCATTGACTTGGTTCCTTTTGACTCCCTACAAATTGCATTACATGCAAGGCACCACACAGCCCCCCCCCCCGGTCTTTCATCTTGCTGGACATGCAAGCATTGGTGAATTCACGCACACATACCAATGTAGCAAAGAACAAGTAATTTACTCATGTCTGTTAGGGTACTATTGCAGTTATTGTAGGCTTTTTCCTTCACCTTTCTCTATACCCCAACCCCTTTTTGTATATATTTTCTGTTCTTTTTTCCTTGGGTGGGCTGGGCACGCGCTGAGTGCAATAGTAGACACCTGTCAGGCAGTGGCAGCGTGAATATGGAGAAATATAATGGAAACTGTTCGTGGTGAAAAGATCAGGGAGTTGTGGTGGGTAAAGCCGCCAACCCATGTGAGGTGTATGAAGGTGAAATAGGAGGGGAGTGTTAAAAAGTATACTCTGCTACTCAGAGAGCAAGAGCTACCAGGTGTAGACTACAATACATTCTCGTGTATACATATGTGTACTTAAAAGTGTCATGGACGATATATTTCGTGGTTGCCCAGGTGCCTTGATGAAAACATATTTAAGAGATAAGGGGTAGATAAATAAATAAATAACATGTAATATACAATATTTCCACCTTGACTTTTGGTATCTATGTCTAGTAGTTCTGAAGAGCCCTTATTCTGAACGTGTCAGTCGGGCTGAAAGGTTATCTGGTACTGCATCAAGAAAATAAGGAGATATGTAATATATTTATGGGAAGAGATATTGAAACTGCAAATCATACTTAAACGCAAAAGAAGAAGAAATATAGTTTTATGTGAATAAAAATGATGTAATGTACCCATAATTTCATGTGAATCCGCGGAAGAGTCCCGGGACAATCATTAGAATTTAGGCCATGTTCTTTTAATCATTTTAGTGTTAGATATTTTGGACTATCAAGCAGACATTTCATACAGCATATATGTACCAGCACGCAATGCATATACAATGTAAGAAACATCCATTGATAACATGCCTGACCAATTTCTTGTTGCATGTTTGCTATAGCTTAGGGTAATTACATTTTTGTAGCTGACTTACCTGGTCTATATGTAACACCTGTCCCTAACAAATATAACTCAGGTGAGTCAATTAGTAATTAAGTCACTCTACTCAGTAACGTAAGTCCTCTCCTATTCCTCTTGGATTTATGACCTGTTGTTATGAGTTGATTCCTATTGTACATGTACATGTATAGGGATAATTTGAAGTGTAAACGCATTCATATATACGTGGGTCTATAAATCAATATGATATTAAACATGCACATATATTTCTCGGATTCGGAGATAAAAGTCAGGCACTAATTTCTTCATGTGAAGTGAGTGAGCCAGATGGCATAAGTGAATAAAGAGACACAATTTTCATTTGAGTTATTATGCATTATTGCATTAGTGGTCAAGTTCGTGTTGCACTATGATGATAAGACTCAGTAGAACCCCCCACTTCTTTTAATTCCCTTTTGCATCTGATTATATAAGAGACATTATTATTCAACGCATGCACTTGTACCCCTACCCACCTGCTCTAAGTATATAATAATCCATAGCAAACACGGTTAGATATAACGTCTATACATATTCATGAGGACACAACAAGGAGACCCGTATCTACCACTGCATTACAATAAGAGATAATATACTCCCATTTTTGGTTGTTTTTTAACTTTTATATTCTCATTTTAAGCTTGCATTTCCTCTATAAGATATAGATGTCTGCGGGTGTCCGCCGCAAGGTGGCGTGACCTGTAGCTCTCACCTGTGTCTCACCTGTAGCGGTGCCCCCTGGTGGGGCACGTGCCCGCATCCCCTGCTGCCCCCCCCCCCCCCCCACCACCACCACCACCACCCCCATCCCCACACACAGGGACACCTGGGACATTTCCTGGGGGCTTCTAGGATATAAATTTATAGTGGGGCCTAATGATAAATGCACCACTATCATTATGGTGTTCATAGACAGGGGCATACAAGAAGCCTATTAATCATATTGCAATGACACCTTGGTTTATGTATTTAAAGTATTGCCGTAGAGCACCACAACCCACCCCACCCCCATGAAAAAAGATGACATTTGAACCGAGTAGTGTTCCTTTGTTCATTCTTTTTTTTAATAATTTGCTAATTTCGCTTTGAATAATGTATCATATTTATTGACAAAAATACAATACAGATGTATATTTGCATTTATTCTTTTGGTATCATGCTGAAATATACAATTTGATGTTCCCCTTCAGGTGTTGGTGGAATAGGAACATGTTCCCCAAATCAGCTGCAAATGGGACCACGCCTCGTTATGCTGATATCTGAGAGGTGATTAGTGGGGAAGGCTCGGCGGAACCTGTATGCAAAGTAGGAGCATGATTACTTTTTTTCTGCAGACTACTTTGTATTATGTGAGCCTTCATATCAGAGTACAACTGCGGTTGGGAGGTATTACTATTAGCACTAGCTGAGTGCAGAATATCCACCTGTGTGGAAATGTGCGGTTTGCCCCAACCAGATGGGAGTCAGAGGGAGAATGGGAGAAGGTAAGAAAGGCTTGGGGTGGGGTGGGGGTTTACTATAGTATTGGGACTCAGCTGTGCATGGTGGAGGGGTAGGTCTTGGGGGGTAGGGTAGGCTGGCACACGCCGTCCCCAGAATGCTGGCACCACATTGCGGTAGTTGTCCCATGTGAGGACATGCAATCTAACAGAATATTCCCTAGTACACATGCATGCATGTCGTTTATAGAGACCTATTTCATGTTTGTACCCTGAATTAACCCATTGGGCCGGGCAGCGCCGTCCCTCCACGCCCCACCCCATGATAGAGCGCTGACATCTGGCTAGTACAATCTGCTGTTTAACCATCTAAGAGAAGCATAGTGCTTCTAATAGCAGACTGTCCTTTTGCCGCCATGATTCATTAATGCAGCCCTGGCGAGTAACTCACCCGTACTACATTAATAAAATCATACATTCACAAGGGGTCGGCATGGTGCACAAAGGCAGCGACGGGCCTTATTTGCCGATGCTGCATTCATGCATCATGACAGGAAATGAGCATCATACCTGGAGACATCGTGCCGTCCCTAGAGGGTTAATACTGCCTATACTCACAGACAAAGCACAACCTGTGCCAATCATTGACTCCACCCGAGACATAACGTTTTCACCCGTGTAGCACTATGAAATGCCAATGTTGAAATTGCAGAAACATTCCTTATTCACATGTTAGTTTGTAACAGAGGGGCACTGTGTATGTGGACAAATGTTTTGAGTGTGGAATTATGCCCATGGTTGACTTTGACCGTTTTGAAGCTGCTGAAGTTATTTGGACTTGCCGGCCTTGGCCAATTATGTGGCTCAGTTTTATACTTTTTCATAAAAGTGAAATATCTGAAAACCCTTTTGTCTACCCAAACTGTACAGAAATTTGAATGTCAAGTTATGTATGTCCCCCCCCCCCCCCCCCACCTTTCCATATTTAGAGGAAGGGGGTTCACGGTGGTATCGTTTTTTAGAACTTCTTTTTTAAAATCAGTTACGTTTATAGCGAGATATATATCTACATTTTGGTCTACATTAGAAAAAAAGCAGTGTGTTCCAGTATTAAGTGATATGAATCGAGAAAAAAACATTTAATTGCATAAAACGACCTGCTCCTTTCACCATGAGCGCAACTACTGTTGTACACATCAAGAGCTTGACAATTTCAGTTTTAAGAAGGCTCACAAACCTTTCCTCTTTTTTGTGATGTTGGTTGGAGGCTATGCCATCTTCCACCTTGCCCTCCACCTGCTCAGGAGCCATTCTCCACCATCACACAATCCATTAAGGTGTCCCTACAACCCAAACCTTAATGATAAGTACATGGATAAAGTTCAAGGTGAGAGAAAAAAATCTCAAGGGAGACATTAAAAGATGGGGTTGAGGCGAGGGCGAGGTATGAAGAACAAGGGGACATATGCTGCGACCTATTTTTCATAGAAACCCCAGATAGCCCTTATTCTCGGTGCGGTGCCCCTTCTTTCTCCATCCCTACCCCTCCCTTCATCCCCATGGGGTATCCGCCAGGCCCATACCCAGGTAACGGGGTCGGGAGATTTTTTTTCTGCTTATAAAAAGGGCTTTGTTGGTTGGAAGGGGATATACAGGTGGGGAGGGGTAACTTAGGGAGATTGGGGGTTAGGTTGGTGTCTAGTGTCTGGGGTATCTTGTACCTACCCTTTTTTATCATCCTTTTCTATTTTTTTCTCCCCTCCCCCTGCTCCTATACACAGGTATATATGTCTGCGGCTGGGGAGGCAGAGGGTTGTTGTGGTTATTGTGGGGAGCCGAGGGATCGCCATTGTCCATGTCTATATATCACAGACAGGAAACAGTTCCCCGCTTTGGCACTGAGGGCGCTGCGAGCTCTTTGGTGTGCAGGGCCCCTTGGTGCAATGAAGACAAGGGCGTTGGTGGTGTATAGGGATGGAGACGGGGGAGGTGCCATGGCAACCGATCGGCAGGTGGATGAGGACAAGTTGCCATGGGGACAGGTGGATGCTGGAGGCAGTGCCACTTCTACCTCTACCTACCTCTCATGTTGGTCCCAGCCCTCACCCCCTGAAATACCCCTACACCCCCAACCTCTCCCAATCTCCCACATGCCCACACCCATGGGCCCACACCCACCACGCCCCCTCCCCCCACCACTCTCCCAAAACCCGTCCCCATCTCCTCCTGTCCATCAACTATCACGACAATCCCATGTCGGTTCTTCTGTTGGACCGCCAGCTATTGTCCAGGGTCTGTCTCCCACCGAGCAGTAGTTATTGTTTTACGTTCAACCCCCAGCAGGGGGTTCTTTGTCGTCCTAAAGGCCTGCTGATTTGCCTTTTATCCTTTGTGAACCCTTCAGGTCCCTTTGTAGAGAAAAACTATCTAGCCGATCAGTGCCAACGCTATGCCGTATGGAGCAGGGCACTTCAGAATGGTTCACACAAGCCGATACAGGCTTACAACACGCAAGGACCTTCTCATTTTATGATTAAAAATCACCAAGATAACTGATAAAAACTTTTTTTTAAACCGACAAAGGTGCATGACAACTATTGGACCCTGACTATGTATATGCTCAGTTAATTAGTCAACGATCATAAAACGTTTGTATGGTTTCAAGCTGAAGACAAAGCCCTTTCATTCCTATGAACTTGATTTTTATTAGATTTCAAATAATGACTGATATTGAATGTCTCGGTACCTTAGGCGTATAGGGCGGGGTTCAATTGTGATGAAAACCACAACACTCTGTTCAGTTTGTGAATCAGTAGATCATTGGTAACATCGCAATAACAGTTCACCTGACCCAATGACCTGTAAGGGGCGGGGGTGTCAATGTATGTGTGTATTTGGTGTAGGGGGCATTTGGCCACTGCGACATCTAGCTGTGGCGGCGATTACCTGAACTACAGAAGTCAACCCTACAGAAAAGCTAATTGATTTACAGAACAAAAACTACAACCATTAACCTCTGTGGAAGAAAGTTCAGATCTCCACATTCCCACCATACCCGCGGAGGGAAAGTGACCCAAGCCATACAAACCTCCCTCATATCCTGAACGGGATCTAATGGGCGGGGGACCCTAGGCTCTACCCCCTACCCTACAACCCTATGAATTTGCCCTGGGCTAGAGCTGGCTCCAGGCGATGCTAAACGACCTCGTCCAGGCTGGGGTATCCCATAGAGGTCGGTGTCTTCAAAGATGGCGGCCGCATACATAGTGGTCTGTCATCAGAGGGCTCTGAGAGCGGCCAGAGGTTGTCATCATTTGGAAACCCCTCAGAGGCGCATGCGTAATGGCCGGGGCACTTATGACGCTAAAGTACGCCAGGATGTTCATTTTGGAGAAAATAGCGGGTTTAGTTCTCTACGGGCCCGGTGGAGGGCGGGGCAGGCGGCCCCCGACACTGGTAATTAGAAAATGGCCGCCCTGTGTCTTGGCCGCCGCCAGACTCTCTATGGTCAGATGATACCAAAATAGGGATGGGGTTTGCTATTATTCGGATACACATACGAAAATACACGCACTGCGCGCACCGATCGACCGACCAGTCTGGGCGATATTAGGGCGGGGCGATGTGGTCAAATCACTGGGCGCGTCTCTAATTGTCGTCTGCTCTAATAGAATCTAGAGGAGAAAATAGCGCGGAAATTGAGGAAAATGTCTTCTGACACCTCCCACTACGCCTTCCGAGGGTCCTTAGCGGTCAGTACTGAGCATTCACACTGATCAAAAGTCGGTGATTCTATAAGATTGGGTTTGTTGATAAGAAAGGGAAAGTTCATTTGTTAAGTCCTTATTGAAGTGACAAAAACTAAATGACAGGGGTCTTCTGCTAGCTCCAAGTCAAATAGGTTGATGCTTGATTAATCCACCTCTTATTGTAGGGACAGTAGCAATTATAAAATATATAGGTCTCAGGAGGGGACATTCACTATTGCCCTAAGCTGTTCTCAATTTTCTGAGAGAGATCAGTCTGGGGATATAAGGACTCTATTAGGAGGAGCAGGGTTTTGTCTTTTCATCAATTACCTTTATATATGAATGAAAAGCGTTGTTTGGTTTCGAGTTAATAATATGGGAAAATAAAAGGCCAAACAAAACCGAATTGGATTCTGCATACCAACATTTCCAGATAATTTAATCAACGTCCTTCAATCCAAGGGATTCAAGCAAATGGGCTTCTGCGCAGTTAGTTCGCCAGTTCCTGATCTTGCAGCTATTTTAGTGGCCATCTTCCCCCACCATCTTCAAGTAAACTTCTGAATCATCTGGGGGCCATTTCCATTTTACCCTGGGGATATGTGTGGCAGTGTGATGGGATGACTTAAATAGTAAGTAGTATAGAGGGTGGTGATGGGTCCAGGCCCCGGTTAGCCCAGGTTTTGCCATTTGGGAGATCAGAATTCACTCGATTTACATATTCATTGGGGAGTTTACACCATTATATCGGACCACTGCCACGCTGCTGTGGTTTTTATTTCGAAATAAAGAATCAATTTACTCCTTAAGCAACCTGTGGTATTCAAACTAGGCACAGGGGACACATTTCATTAGAAAGTGTAACTTCTTTACTGACTTGGGAATCCCTCCTGGGAGTGTTCTTTGGATGACCTTACTTGGGAGGTAATTGCATCAGCAGCAATACTAGCTACTCTATAACCTGACGGGGTATTCCCTCAAGCACACGAATTGGAATTTCATCACATACATATAATCTAGCAAATTCGATTTTTTTTTACAAAGATGCAGCTACTGGAATGAATTGGTGGAGGGAGAAGGATCCATTATCCTAGGACCTCGATCCGTATGAACTTCGGTACTGATACTTTCATACAGCTAAATCTCTGAAAAGGTAAGCAGATCCGACGGTTGAACTTGAAAGATCTCTTAATTTGAATGCTGCTATATATTGGCCATCTCTGAAGAATTATTGGCTGCATTAGAGAACTCATTCTTAAGGATCAATAGGCGGGGATGTTTTTACTGGCCTGGGGATATAGTCTATCATATATTCCAATGGCGCCGCTGAATTTGGACATCCTCCTTTCGTGAGGATCAAAAGAGCGGAATGGTCAGCCAAGACAAACATAGAAAGGTAAAAAGCCAACAAAATGGGGTCAAAAGATCAGCCTAGAGATGGGCGGAATCCTTGATGTGATAGTAGCGCTAAGCCCTGTTATTAGTCCACATTGGGGTTTAATTGGGGGAGATGGGGCGGAGGGAGGGTTTATCTGTAAGGCCGGGTAAGGGAGGGGGAGGGATCGACCACACCCCTCAGACAGGCGGGTTACACAAGGAGTGGGAGATCTGTGGGGTTGTGTATAGGGAGATGTCTGGGCAGGCCAAACAGACCAGACAGGGTATTACAGGTGCAACCAGCCGACTAGAATTAACAGAGGCCTAATGAGCTGTATTTACACACCTGGAGATATCCTGTCCACTATACCACTAGAAAGGACATGTATAGACCTCAGTATTGTAATGGTTAGATTTTTGCAGAAGTCCACCCCCCCCCCCCACCCCCACCATCTTGCGATACCGTTTTCAATGGATTTTCGTCGTCTAAGTCTAAATCCGTGTTTCACAGAGAGAAGTAGAATCACTGTAACTCTCAAATGGGAGTCTAGCCCCGATCACTGAGGTAACTCTCCCCACAACTCTAAAGTGACTCCCAATCATTAGGGAGTCTTAGAAAAGGAGTCATTATAGATTTATTTTAGAGTCCTGCTAATGTTAAGGAGTCATGTTAGAGTCCTGGGGAGAGTTACTACAGTGATCAAGTCGGAAGTCACAGTGATTCTAGTTCTTTTCTGTGTATTGATGTGCATCTCTCACTGAATTGAGTTGAGTTGAGTAAGTTTTTATTGCCTGAATTCCTCACATGAAGTTTTTCAAACAAAGCCAATTATAAATAATGTTCAATATAACAAAATTAATATGTTACATATATAAAGATTTACAATATGTTACATATATAAAGATCTACAAGTGGGTAGTGAAGTGAGTTCGTCGAGGGCACCAGCGTTTAGATAGGCAGTTTCAGGCCAATACATTTGACTACTAATATTTAGCAAATTCTATACAATTCATTTGCGAGGTAATTACCAACCCGAGGATCACTCTATAAAAACATGTCATTATACCGTCTATACCTATAGCTTTCATTTCTAAAGTCAAAACTGTTTATGAGGGGGGGACTGATATTGATACATAATACAATACTTTAAATTTGGGATATTCAGAATTTCTTTTGATAATTTTCAAGTGACAGCTGAATTCCAATAGGTGGTGCTATCCTAGGTTAGTTAGTGACTATTAGTGTAGCTTGGGCTTGAATTTGACAAATAAATTTGAATTCAAGAGAAACAAACTGTCCAGATATCTGGGGCGGGGGGGGGGGGGTTGTTGGATTTCTGGAGTTCAAGCTATGTTGGATGTACATTATTGCACCGACTTCAATATAGATTTTGTTTTGTCAGCATGTGTTTCTTACTTTTTCTTCTCCTCAACCCAAACTATATAACCCAGTGAACGGGAGGCGCCAGTGCGTATGCATAATGTATAAGGGCACCTACCTGAGAGATCAAAGACTTCACACCTGTATACAGGCAGAGGTCAGGATCCAACCCTCCCTGATTTACAACCGGTCTACCCCAGATGGACATCCTGCACATTAAGGATGGACGAGTCTGCTGGTCCTTATGTAAGGTTTTCTATGGGCAATACCCCAGTGTTTTGTCACCAAAGAAATAACATACACAAAGTACCATGAAAAAAAATGAACCCCAAAAGTGACACACCTAAATGTGCAATATTTCATTTCCTCTACGAAGGCCCATCAATTATCACTAAAGATTTAAAAAGAATAGTCTTGGGGTTGATGGTGTATTATCTCATGTAAATGAGATACCCTCAGGGTATAAAGACTCCACCATCAATAATACACACACCCTCAGGAATTCGATCTTGATCTTGCATCACCTGTGACGTCTGATTAATAGAACATCTCCTAAAGATGGGACATCCTTCCTTTAGTTGGCAGCTTCTTATTGAAAAGCCACCCTGCACTCCAACCCTCCATACATTAGCCTAGAGATCTTCACTGGCGACCGCAACGACCTCTAGTGGGCGGAATATTGCCAGTGCCCCTATTATCGTTCACCAATCTGGACATTCCTCTGCCTTTATTCACGTCTCCATTTCTTCATAAGGTTTCAATGTGTTTAAGGAAGTTGTACTTGGTTTGACCCTATCAACCTGTTATTAAGAAGTACTCTGGGTGTAGTGGTGTTCTAGTAGTTCTGCACTTGTGTGCCCTATAACAGGTTAACAGTGGGGCTTTCCATCAGACCCCAATACTAAATGATTGCTATCCCTTGGAGTAATTACTCGTTATTATTACCTATCTTACACATGTATAAATGGACAATTTTCTTAACTTGTCATATAGTTGTTTTGTTATGATGTATCATCAAACGCTATTCAAAATTCAAAGAAAATATTAGGTTAAGTGATAAACTAATGTTTTAACTAGAAAACAGCCTAATGTTTATCCAAAGCATCTCCTTATCTAACCAGGTTTGAGCAAAGGATCCATTACACATCTGTGAGAGGGGATGTATTCTAATTCAGTCTAAAGACTAGAGTAGGTCTGGTAGAATCTGGAGGATGTGCTATAACCTAAGGTAACATTGACATAGGATTTAGCCAGGAATGCAGTTGGGTACAGGTAGGTTCCTCTGTGTCAGGTAGAGATAAGGCTACCTGGAGTGGAGTTAATCAGTCCCCCTAATGATGTTACGTACATACAAACACAGCACCAGGTGAGCCTAATGACTAAGGCACACACCAGCCTACGCTACCAACTTTTTCTGCACAGCCACAAGGATAATCCCCTTAGCCAACAGCACTGCTTACAAACTGGGCAACACCCAGGGGATGTTTTATTTTAAAACCAATTTGTGAATCAGAGACCCTTGAATTATCTATAGTGGCCACAGTCGTAAGACACTCCTGATTTTGTCAGTTTTATAGCAGAGTATTGTTTGGGTTTGGATTTCTGTGTTAGTAAGCCAATCAATTCTGAATACATTACCTACTGAGTGTACCATTTTTACATAATTATCATAATTATAGTGATTGGTTGTTGTTATCATACTGTAAGTGCAGGGAAAATAGAATAGCTCTACAGAGAATTCACTATCTTTCTCGAAATTATTCACATTCCTGAACTATCAAAGGTGTTACCTACTATTTATGGCATACTACATGTAAGAGTTTGCCGCTTCCTACACTAGTAACATCACCTATTACCACACCTGAAATCACAGGTAAATGTTCCATACCTACACACCTCCCAACCACCTGCCGACACTCCCCCCACTGGAGGTGGGGGGGAGTGTGGGCATTTGTGTTATTTTCTCTCCCTTTTGATTCTTTCATAGAGCGAGTTTACCCAACTTTGAATTAGCCGACTGGCACACTTCAGATCCTCACCTCCGACTAAAATGCCATTGTGGCTTTTAACTTTGTCTTTACCCACCCCTACCACAAAGCATACCGCCTATGGCCCCCAAGGGTCATTCAGAAACATATGACCAAACCTCTAGCGGCTTAGAACGGTGTATCTCTCTGGAGTTGGGTGTATTTTTACAGAAGTGGACCTCCGACAAAAGGGCCCTGTGTCTGCTACAAAGGCACCCACAAAGACACTGGGTCCCTGCACGTGCAGGTGGACCACTGTCTGTGTAACATAAAGAGTGTTGCGCAATGTCTGACTATATTCACCGACTCTGCAGCCTCCGGTCTATTTGTATCACTTACACATTGGGCTAGACCTTAAGAGTCCACATCAATGGAGATTAGAAATTCAAAACTGTGCAAATATTCCCCCCAGATTCACTCGGCGGGGTAAGCAACTGCCCCTGGTCTGATTTTTCACCCGCTGATCACACCACATCTTGATTGGTTTAACACAAAAGAGATTATAGTCCAACAAACTTGTAGAATCATTTCGGAATTGGGGAGATTAACGGGAATTTAAACCGAAGTAAGGGGTATGAAATTGCTTTTATCACTATTGATTGACTAAACATACATTTTCTCCCAACAAAGATGATCGTGTCATCCTTGACAACAACAATACCGAGAAACAGACGACATTTTGTCAGAATTCACTGAAGCAGACGACAATTCTTCTCCATTGAGAAGACACCCGGGGAAGACACCCAACACAGTGCAGCTTGTGGCCTTTATCTGAGAGTGACTGTAGTTAGTACGGATGTTGGTATTTAATGGCTCGTGAGGATCACACCGCAGGTGAGTCCACACTGCCGGCTGCTTTGAAGCCCACCTCCCAAACGCCGCGACGTATACCGATGACGTAGCATTACCATCTGTTACGTCACACGTCGGCGTCTGCAGACAAGTGAATGCACTGCCACGAGCCGGCAGAGATTAGACAATGGCGGCAGCCTAGACTGCGTTTTAATGGCTGCTAAACACTCTGATGTATATACAGTCACCTTGTACATCATCTCAGCAAAGGTCAACACCTTCATAATGCACCTTCAAGGTAGCGCCAATTAACCAGAGAGCAGGACAAAAAGCCCTGCTAAAACGGGAGCTGCCTCCCTAGTAGTAGTGTTCACAAGCATTTACATAAGCTCACACTTCAATGTCTGGTGGAGTATTAAAAGTTCAGCTATCCAGAGCTGAATTAAACACGGAGCTCCGTCATATGTATAAATGGTGTAGATAGCAGATTAGTGGTTTTTGCCTAAGAGTGGAGACATTTCAAATGCTGATATTTTACATTTGTTGGTAGGAGTTTTACCCCTCAGTGTGGGGACATTTTAAATGCTGATATTGTACATTAGTTGGTAGGATTAATATTGAAAACCAGTTTAATCAGAATCTTTCACATGATGTAGTTATACATACACACACAGAAAAGTGAGAGTCACCTGAACACGTATATTGGCTTTAGTGGGGTATCCTTTGTCCTAGTCTTGGTATGACTGGGATACAGGTTCTTGAGCAGGTGTGCTGGCATGCCTACAGCTCGGTATATGTAGCATGCATCACCATGTGTACACGTGCTGGGTGGGTACTTCAGGTAACAGACATCACTCAGCAACTTATAATTAATAGCCTGTAACATGTTACATTCATTCAGAATGTGCCATATGTATAATGGTGTTTGTTTGTGTGCATGGGGGTGGGGCACAGGGAATGACCTCCATGCATGCCAGGGGACATTATTTCCTGACGAAGGTAATCATTGAATGTGGATACCAGATGATGATACTGTGGCCAAATACTATTGGATTTACATTTGAAACCGAATACATGCATATATACGTATGTAGTGCCGTATAAGTATGGGATGTATTCACATGGGTGCTTAAATAATATAGGAAAGTAATTTATCAATCTATTCCAAAAGCATCGATACATTATTCTTTGTTTCCATCAAGCTTTCTTCCCTCATTTCTTTCATCACGTCTGTCTGTCTTTGGGTACGCCCCAAGGATGCCCATTCACCTGTTGCCAAGTTGTCCCTTGGTACTGGACAGTGGGAGCCTTTGATACACTACCCAATACCACAGGCATATTGTCCTGTGTCCAGAACTGTTATAGATTACCACACTCCTACAGTGCCTCCCTTTACAATGCCTAAACGATCTGTGCTCATGAAGCCCATACTGTCAGACAAAGCATTGGGAGGCACAACCCTAACACTGATTGAGCAGGCAATGAAAGCACCTGCCGCCAAGATACAGAACCTTGTCCTATTCACCACCCTGACCCCTCAATGTTATAGCATGGACCTTGGGCTTTGAGTCCGCGACCTTGCAAAGCATTTCTTTTTTTCTGTATCAAACATCGAACCCTGTATCAATGGTATATAGGATTCTGTTCTTTAGGCCAGCCGGCCATGCAGTCCCCCACTGCAGCGCCCTCTGTGAACGGAAGTGTGTAAAAAGTGCATTGTGGTTGTGATTATGGGGCTGTGAATCAGTAACGGTAACAAGGACTTAGGGGTGTTTGTAAAGGCACACCGGAAGTATGCAACTGGCATGCGCATTGAGCCTTTCACTGAGAGAACACTGGAATCCCTGCGTGTATTTATATTAATAAGTGGTTTCTAGAATAATAACATTGTGGCATAATGTAAGCATTGCTTTTTCCAAGCTCTCTATGCCCTGGCTGGATTCCATTGTAAACCGACCCAATTTCCCTTGTCGCCAATATTTTTAGAGATCTTGATTTTTACAATGGACTGTGCTCTCATATGTAAATTTATGTAGATCTGACGATACTCGAATATAGTACCTCTCACATTATAGCAATGGTTGGGGTTTTGCACCAGACGACTTTTTTCCACCAGACTATCCTCAGCTGACTCGGGAGGTGTATGCCCCCAGCATGGACACATAGGCCCTACTGGTCAGTTTCACTCCCCTAAAACTAGATGTATCGGCGCCTGTGATTGGCTAGATCCAGTGGGATTTGTTTATGTAAACAGGGCCCCAAGTGGGCCGAGTTACACTAGCGCAGAACGCTAGCATTAGCATGGAAGCATGTCAATATTTATCATGGGACACCAGTCGGGATGCTTCCAAGCCCAGAGTTCCCCTGGTGACAGACTGCTGAACTGCTCTGACCTTGCAAATGACCGTGACCTTGGGCATGGATATCCTCGTGACCCCAGAGGGTGCCGGACAGTTCAAAGAATGCGTGGGAAAAGGCATGTTTTGTTTGCAAAGTCGATCTGAGGTTAAACCGAAAAACAACTGATCCCTGCCCAGTACAGACTATGTGTATTAACGCCCTGGGTGGCTGCGGCTTTGCACTGACTGGATTGACCCCTCTGTGTGTTCCTGCTACTGTGGTGGATTATATACAAGATTTAGTCTCCCCTGTGATCCTGCTGTGATCATGTATCTCTTGTAGCACACCTGAACACTAATTCCCACCTACAACTGTACCATTTGACCCCTGTCCATAGAAAAAGAAACAACGACGTAGCTAGCGGGATAGATATGATAGAACAGCAAAATATAAAAATAATTTAACACCGATTTGTTTTTAGACTGGATGCGTGTCCTTCGTCAGAAAATTTGTGAAATTCGGTATTATTTTATAAGCACACAAAGATAATTCTTTGAAAGCTTTGAAGCGCATTTTCCTCTTATTTTCTCTACCGTTTTTTCATAAAGTTTCTCTTTGATCATAATATATTTTAGTTACCTCAATAAAGGACCGCTCTTTTATTACCTAATGTACGCGGGATTCACTGACGTGAATAGGGTGATGTACCCAAGCAACCTTGCCATGAGACGCCGACGCATGCGCAGTCCTTCATAATGATGAACCATCTCCATGGCTCTGCAGCCATTGGTACAAGCCACATACCTGTTGCCATGGTAACGGATCATGTGACCAGACCCACCATGAACGCCATTGATCCCTGGCCAGCCTAGACTTGAGATGACCTTGAGGAGACCTCTACATGACCTTGACTTGACCCTTGACCCCAGCAGGTAGACTTAATCCCAGGTTTTCACGGTTGAGGCGCTGAGGACAGTGGCATGGGAGATGATTATGTGGCTGACAACGGGTTCCTGGTAGAGGTACATAGTTCTAGCAGAGCAACAGGTCATGTGGGGAATGTTGATGGAGCGCATTGTAATGATGCTGGCACAGCGAGCAGACGACAGTAACATATTACAGCAGACGACAGGCAGCGTCTCACTGCTCGTGCAAATTTAATTACAAAGTTAGACAATTTGGCTTTTGAACGTTTAAATAATTACATTTAAATGATACATGTTTGTGGAACTATGTCCATCTCAGACCTAGACCAAGAAAGCAAGCAAGGAAGTAAATGGATATTTAGAGGGTTAGGAGAACATTCAGGTAGCGTGTAAGAGAACCTCAATTGTAAATGATTCTCCTCCCAATATCAGTCTTTTATGTGCTATGCGGCACACGAGGCAGCTGGAGAGGCTCTCCACATTAAAGCTGATATAATTAAGCCACTTTTATCGAGTCTAGACCATTATATACAGAAAAGCTATACTCTCATTAAAAGGTCTATGCCCTCCAGATGGCAGCAGATGTATCTAGACAGACGGAAGTGCACCAGCTACCACGACAACCACCCTGATGTGAAGACGACCGCTCATTAGACAGTAAGGTGGGAACAAAAGGTGTCCCCCTGGTAGATAGGGGAATGGTAGGGTGTGACGGGCCCTCCTCTTCCTTCCACCTGTACAGGTGTATGAGGGTGGGGGCAGGTGGGAGCCGAGGGACAGCCGTGAGCCGTCAAGACACGGCACCAGGGACGTGTCGTCATGGCAGCAGTGCAACTGATATACTGATAGCAGCCTTGGGGTCTGTGAGTGGTGGTGAAGTATAGTTATACCTCATTCAGAATCATCATTGCAGAACTATTCCATGTGCCTGATATGACTATGCCTATGGTGCAATATTCCAGAGCTCTACCTAACTTGGATGCACTGCACATGCTTTGATCCCTAGATGTTTGCACATGTGTCATGTAGACATGAGGGGGGGGATGTTCTGAAAAGATCACATTTATTACGTTGTGCATTGTACATATTACGAAAGTCGCTTAGTGAAGTCCCCATGTAGTATGCACCATTAATGTTAGAATCATGTATAGAAACCTATGTACTTCAAAGCACCTCTCTTTAGTATCACTTCATGGCCATGTAGATGAAATTATGTACTGTATAACTCACTGAGTACGTGAGGTTTAGTATCAGCATATGGAAGGTCTGAGTGAGGTTTAGTGTATTGAGCGTGTAGAGTGCAGCAGATGTACACTGAATGCCTGAACAGGTGGAACTAGACAAGGGTGTGGCTGAAATACCTTCACCCTCATGGTATGTACCTACTGGGTAATTATCAGACAGGAATTCATATAATATGTAATTTCTACTAAAATTATAAAGTTTGTATATGAGAGGCTCATGTCAGAGCAGGACATGGGAAAATACATTGTGTAACAGCCAATTCCGGGTATTCTTTAGGTACATGTACAGCGATATGGACGACTATTGATAGATGTTACATGTAGAAGACTTTTAAAATGGTACACTAGATTATCCATTATGAATTCAGAAAATATGTACACGGAATCTTAAGTAATTCAGTTTTAACCCCTTCCACACGGTAGGTCAATATATTGCACAAATTTGCATTGAGTTACAGGAAATCCAGTGGTGAACGGGTTAATGTACAGAAAAACATCGATTTTTATGATGACTTTGTGTATTCCAATAGATCAGAGTTGAATAAAAAAAAGATCTATTGTTATTAGACAACTGTATAAGGCAAATAAGAATATTTCATGGCACAGACTTTCAATGTACAAATTGCTAGGTTGAAAGGATCCAGATAGAAAGTGTAATCATTCTTTTCATGATAATACATAATGGTTATGCACGTTAGGACCATGGAAACAATTTCATCTAATATGAGTGAATACACAATAGTATGCTAATTATTCCATGAAGGGGAGGGGGTAGGCCCGGGGAGTTAGTAACGATTTCTCTTTCCTTCTGAAAAAAAGGGAAAGTTCCAGGTGTTCCCAACAATGAAGAGATGGGGTTTAGAATGTTAGAGAGCGGTCAGTCGGTGGTCACCTGTGTGGTCGTGTAGCCTAACCTGCCAGGATACCACCCGGTCAGTGACCACCCCTCCTAAAATACCCTCAATTACCAGCAGAAAAATCCCTCAAGCTTGACCCCAATGATGTGAAGGTTGGAAGCCCACTCGATATGATATATCATATATACCTATTATCCCAAGGGTGGACGGGGGCCAGGGTTATAGGAAGGGGTAGAGGTGAGGGGTGGGGCATCGGTCAGTGAGGTAGTGCCTCACTGGAGGGGCTATAAGGAGGGGGTGGGTGTGGACAATGTGTGGTCAACACGTCCACAATATAGTATACAATATGAAGCGGACAAGGACAGGGGCACCAGGCCTCCCAAAAGTACCGCTGCCAGGTATTATGAGAAATGACATATGGCACACAATGCCACTGGACGTGGAAGGTTTGGACAATGATCACAATGGTGGAGTGACCACTACCGCCACCTGCAGGGAATATGGGACACGAAAGGGCACCTGTGGTCACTCCCTCCACCCCAGGCCCTGCTGACTGACCAATACCTGACCTGTTGGAGAGATGTTTTTTAAGTCATATCATGAGTCCTATTGCCTGCCACTATAATTTACAGGCGACAGGCGATACCGAAGAAAGAGAAATCATGAGAACTTTTCTCATGAGAGAATATATTTTTATACACATGTACATGTACTCATCTCCAAAACACACACGCAAAAAGAAAATGAAGGGGATGTGTTGCAAAAGAGGTACCTTGCATGTAATGTCCATATTTTCTGTGCATGGAATATTGTGATTAGGTCCTAAGATTCTGCAATGGGACCTATATTATATGACCTCCCCAGAAAGTTTCCTCCACGAACTTCAATGTCAGACATCCTGTGGCTGGCAGCCTGTAGTAGAGTGGTCAGCAGCTGACCTTGAAAGTCGCCCCAAGGTCAAATAGGTCGGCCCAAGGTCACCAAGGTCGGAGTAGAGACCGGTAGGGTGTGGGGCTAGGGGAGGGGGCCAGGCCACAACAAACGATGACCAAACAATCGCTGTCCAGCAGGGTGCCCCTCCCACCTGTCCGCAGACCCAGCCCTGTGGTACCCCGCCCCACCATCCCCCGCCCACCCTGGCACAACCTCAAAGGGATTATCTTCCACTCGATATCAGTAATCCAGTTGTGCTTGGTTTTCATGGTATAAAAAAACTGAAAACACCAGTAGTGTGGGAGGGTGGGGAGGTGCGTTGAAAGGCATGGTCAGTGTGTGGTCAGTGGGGTGGTCAGCAGGAGGTATACATAGAGGTGGGTGGCATTGGGGTTACAGGGACTGGACACAAATGACAAGGTCAGCGTTTTTATTGTGGAGGTTACAGATGTGTTATAGAAAGTTAGGTTTTACCACACATAAAAGGCACCCGATACTGTGAAAACCCCGCTTTGTGAAAATAAAGTCTGGCACAGCCCACTCAAACCCTCTGAACGCAGGAAATCTTTGTATCCGGTCTTTCATCTCTTTAAAAGGAGAACTTTTGTTATCCCCATGAATGTTGATTTTGTTGATAGTCAACCTCAATCCACAGAGGTACATTTGCCGCACAATATTTCACAATCGTTTTTGTAAAAAGAAAATTATTTTTATTTTATTCTTCAAATTTTAGCAGGTATAATGCAGTTATCTCATTCGAAATGCCACCTTCATTATCATCATGCGTGTCATGTTGACTTGAATAGGCGTGCATTGCCATTACTTCCCAAAAGATTTGCATCATACATTTTACATTGTACATGTGTGTTCATGCCATTACCAAAATATACCCTTATCCATATGGGTTATAAATCTACAGCATAAAATGTTGGCTGAAACATGAATTCATACTGATGCACACATGCATTCCTCTACATAGAACACTGCGTGGGAATTTTCACATCAAAGGGGCCCATCAAGGAGAATTATGAATTTTCAGGTAAATATGCAGGACACCGTGCCATGTTACTCAGGTAACCACTAGACCACCTGAGGATTAACCCCTGACCTCCGCCTCCCAATCAACCCCCCCCCCACCCCCAGTACACTGCCACGAGCTGACCACAGCTCATGCAGCCCTCAGGCCAAGACAGAAATTGCCAAATTCAGGTAACTTGGTCAAAAAGGTTGTGGTAAGTGGTTTGATTTTTTACTTACCAAATTATTTTAGCATAATTTGCTAAATTTAGTCTATTTTACGGATATGTCACAAATTCTGGCGCTAAAATCCCTTTTCCACTAAAAAGGAAAAAGGCCCAAAACCCTTCAATCTAGGGGGCCAGAATAGGGCAGGTCGTGTTACCAGAAAACAACTTTATTTAGGCCCCGACCCAACCAGATGCTACACCCACTGTCCATGCTGCTCTATGCCTTTGTTGACCTCCACCCCAGGCCATGCTTCCCTGCATTGTCCATCAGCCAACACTTGCACTGATCCCCTCCTGCAGGGGTGGTCAGTTCCTGTGCTGGTCAGTTCCTGGGGTCATCACCTGTAGAGTGGCCAGCCTCCCATCTGCCCGGCCAATGGGGCGGTCAGTGCTTGACCGCTCCATTGTTCCCGTCACCCAGTGATGACCACCCCAGGAAATAGGGAGGGAAGAGTATCCACTCGCATCACTATTTCCCTATGAACACAAAAACTGGTACTTTCACTTGGAAGTCCTGGTGCAGGGAAATGGGAATAAAATGTAATTATATTAGTCATGTGGTTGCATATTAATGTCTCTGAAGCACATACATTATTAAGGGTGTATTATATCATAAGCAAGAGATCTAGCATGGGTGTAGCATCAAGGGGTCAGGGGATGCTTACCCTGGTCTGGATGTACACAATGGTAGTGTCCAGCCTGCCTACCCTGAGGTGAGGTCTGAGACTGCTGACCCCCACCTGGAGGTCGCAGTATAGGGTAGGGCACAGCGTCCAGGCTACGGTGGTGGTTGTTGGGGGGGGGGGGGGGTCAGATACATTCACCTGCATCTTATGCCCCTTCCAGAGGGTTCTGCAATGACTAGATATGACTGCAATACACTAATATGTATAGAGTGATATTTTGTTTGCATAGGTTCATACACAATGTACAGGAGCATGCCCCTCAATTTGGTCACTGGAAGACAATTTAGAACTCCAGATTTCATTTACAATTTCATCTGTATATAGGTATCCAATATTCATTGCCTCTGACAAATGTGATTTCTGGATACATGTACATTTCTAAATTTTATATCACCAGCCTGCATGCTATCCCCTCGATTCACACAGAGTCAGCACAGAAGAAATCTAATGTTGTGAGGTGCACCTTATCATTCCATCTGGTAAAGTCTGTTTGGGGATTACTGGTCCTGTCTATATACAATGTCTCCTTGTGGAGGATTTAGAGTTTACCAGATTATATACATCTGTAGCAAAATCCCATTCAAAAACAGTGGCGGCTCTTTCATGACAGAAATAAGCTTTGGGGTTATCAGGTCATAACTGACCCTAAACCTGGTATACACACAGGGTATAGATAGTGGACAGGACAACTCCCATTGCCGGATAAAGATACAACCTTCTCATTTTTCACTACTAAGGAAGTGACAATCCTTTTCTATACAGACAGGTAGACAGGAAACTGTCAGATATATACTGGTCATTGTTACGTTCCTTTGATACTACATGTGAGTATTACTATTTCGTAGTGCTGTTTAAATGTTATACTATGTGTTTCTTCCTGCCTGTAGACATGTGCAAGGGATATCTAGCACCGATCAATATCTATACCAGGTAGGCATCTAACAAAATAAAGGATCATTAACGCGGATACATTTACACAGATTAAAAAATTTAAAAAATCATTTTATACATGTTTTTCAGACGAGTTGATCACTTGCAGACGAGTAACTGAAAACAGTCAAAAATTCAATTGGAAATAAAAATAGTTCTCTTATTTTACTATCATGGTTACCGGTATTGTCATCAGGGTTTCTTGATCATGTTGTATCGTCCAATTGTCAAACCAGGGGTATTTTGTTAGACCCTAACCTACATTGCCCACCTGGATCAGCTGAATAGAAGGTCTTTCTGTATAGATTATATATATATATATACATATATATATATATATATATATATATATATATATATATATATATATATATACGCTTTATACATGAATTAAATGTAATTCTATATGCATATTATACTTTATGATTATGATGATATATATATATATATATATATATATATATATATATATATATATATATATATATATATATATATATATATATATCATCATAATCATAAAGTATAATATGCATATAGAATTACATTTAATTCATGTATAGAGCGGCTACACCAAGGCTAAACTATTGGTAACTAGTACAGAATGATGATGAGGCAATGTATCCCTATAGCTACAGGCAACAAATCCCTATACATGTAGCTGGTGTCCACTATGCATTCCTTAACACCCCCCCCCCCCAACTCACCCTGGAGGATGTTTACACCTCGTCTGGAGGAGACTGCCCCTGGATCCTAGCTTGATCTCTCCTTATCAGCTCAAAGTCTGGACCTCCAGGCGGGAGGAGGCGCCTCCTCTGATTAAAATACTCTTTCAATGAACGGTTGTCCAGTTGCTACTCATGGGGAAACGCATGACGGGAGACTATTTTGAGACACCCTATGGTCAGTCACTAACAAGAGGGAGGGGGGTACGGGGCAAGTAGGTCACGCCGCTGTTGGCACTATGGTCAGTAAGAAACATTGTGAGACACTTTATAGGGTAGTGTGTGTGGGCACATAGCAGAATCCGGAGCAGAATCTACTGTAGTTTTACAGCATTCTACTGTATATTCTACTGTATCTAGCGCCGGAGGCGCTAGTTTATTACATAAAGCATAGGCCACACACACCACAGGGGCTGGAGGAGGATGGCCGCAGTAATGACCTAAAGAGTAAGGGCATCCTCCTTAGAACCGCCGTGTTTGAACCCTATAAGGCCAACGTAGGGCTTTAATCAGAGAGCGTTAATGCACAATGCCCTTTTGTCGATATATGTAAATATAATTAATGATGCATGAAAATCGCCAATTATGCATTCATGTATCATGCCAATACTGTGGGGTTAATGCACTCCCGACATCATGGTGACAATTGAACATGAACGTTGAAGCATCATCCTGTCATTATAGGGTTAAGTTGACAGTGAGTTAACAATTCTGGGAAGACTCATATCTGTAGCCTATACACCAATGTCCAGATAGGGGGTGTGGTAGCGAGTTGTGTATCAAGGGGTGAGTGGGCGTGTGGATGGGTGCTTTGACCACCCCTGGGATCGAGCTGCGATTTATTTGCCCTTTCACGAGGGATAGCATTTTTAAGGCCCCTACAAAGGGCCCTTATCAACATTCCTTATCTTCCCTGGTAGCACCACTGTCGTTCGGAGGGCTTTCATCTAGGCGGCTCAGGGCTTCGTTCTTTGCGCATGCGCCATGCGAACATTAGGTGATAGCATGGCAGACGACAAACAGTGCACAGCATCTTACTCTCCAACAGAGGCTTTGTATGATCTTTGGCACTATTAGTATGAGCATGCCGAGAGATATGTTTGGAGAGTCCTAGAGGGCTTCAACCTAAACGACTTCCGTAAAGCAGCTGTCAAGTGGGGGCGGCAGATTTAGGAGACCCATGGACATCTTTATGACCCGTCAAAAGGTCAGGTAAATTTCTCCATGGCTGGCGGCGACGATTCTGGCAGAGTAAAAGAGCTCTACGGTGATGCCTCCGTCAGAGATTCTAAGATAGGGCGATGCTGCGTCCAGCAAAGTGGACAGTGGTCAAGGCCCACTATGATGGCTGATTGGCCACTCTCGGTGCCCTCTGCGAGGCGATGGTCAGTTTGATACCGCTTGTCCACTATTGTCCCACCCCACCCTGTGACACCACTGCAGCCTCGCATGTCGCTGACCACTCGGACATTGCATGCTGGGGCCAGGCACTGGACAGTGGTCAGTTCTTAGCCGCTCATTTTCCGCCACCTTACAATTAGCCCAAACTTAGTGCCCTGTACTTTAGGGGCAGTGGCCGCGCCTTCCCCCGCCTTGACCAGCCTCAAACATGAACGGTGCCCTCCTGAGGAATTCACTTTGCTCCTAAATCATGCCAGCTTTGCTGCGGGGTGTTTTGTGGACGTAGAACAAGAGGAATTACTCATGATACTGCATTTACAGAACCTTTAAACCCTTTACACTGCATGCACTGTTCTGTGTCCGTGACATTTTTCCCTTCTCCCAATAAACATGAAAGATGGACACACACGTAGAAAGACAATTATTCTTTAATTTGAGCGAAATGACCCTTTATACCCAGCAACAGGTGCAGCAACACTAGTAGTTAAAACTAATGTCCTTTTCTTGTTGTTGATGCAGGGTATCAATGTGACAGTAAACCCAAAATACTGGTGGAAAGTGAAAGAAAACAGGAGAAACATTAAACATGTTAGTGAGATCTGGGCCACATTCTTGGGTGCAGACGGAGTATGTGTTTTACAGGTGCATGCTGCCTAGACTTGACAGAGCTGGGGGGGGGGGCTGCACACTAGGCTGGGGTGGAGGTGATTAGTACTACTTACCCTGGAGGACCGTGGAGGACCACAGTGGGTCTGAAAAGCCCTCCAGGTCCCCACCCTTAAAACCCCACCCAACTTCAAGACCCTACTCCTACCTGCCCCCACCCCACCCCATTTCTCATCCCAACTCTACCCACCCCACATGTGAGTGGTCACTTTTGCCCATCTATCACCCACCTGTGCCCCCCTCCTCTCACAGCTCCCACCCCTCAGCCACTCTGGTACCATGAGGTACTATACAGGCTATTGGTCACTTTCACCATGGGCCAGTCTAGCAAGCTAGTGGTGGTCAGTCTGGGTGAAAAACACCTGCTGGACAAGACTCCATGGGAAAGTGGAGTCTAATAAAGTAGGGCTTCAATTGGGTCTGAGATGCTAAGAATGGTAATCATGTGCCTGGGTCTGCTACCATTTCTCATCTACTTTACCAACCAATTTAGCATAGTCAAGCCCCATTTTCACCCGACAAAGAAGATGAATAATAATTCATCCTTTTTTCTTCCTGGAATCTGCCAAGAGATTTGATTGATCTATATTCGGAGGGACACGTGAAATACAGCAGAATGCATGGGATACGTCTAACTAAATCAAATAAACAACCATTATTATCCTTCTTCTATTATTTTTGGCCTGAACATGAATTAAATCCACATATCACAAATTGCTTCCTTTGAGATCTAAGATTATTGTTTTAAAAGAAAAACATGTTATGTGTCATATCTGACATTGAAGGGGAGCTAAGGGGGCTAACTGGAAAATTTTGAGTTATATAACAGGCGATAACATTCATAATAGGAGGATGGTATGGTCTCTATAACAATTAGATAACATAAAAAATAGAATGACACACAATACATTTATCAAAACCTAAATACATGAGTAGCCTATGTAACACAATGTATAAGCGTATAGAGGCAGAGGTCACTGTGTATATAGTGAATAGAGACGTGTAGGGATGGAGTACAGTTTAGGCACGTCCATCAGCCTGGTCAGTCTCAGCAGGGGGTGAGGCATGGATCCAACCCGGATCACATGAAGACAGAGTGCCCCTAGGTGAGGAGTGACCACTGCTGACCACCGGTCACCTCCCTGCCTTATCTGCCGGACCTACTCCTCCCCCAGCCCCGCCCCCAGCGGCCCAGAATTAACCCCCTGATCAGTGAGGGATCGGGGAGGGATCAGAGCAGGCAATGGATGGATGCTGGTACCTTTACTGGGTGAATATATTGCCAACTGATTAGGTCCACTACATCGTATTTATTATACACCTGTGTCCGTGAGAAAAGATTTCTCCAGACAGATATCCCCCCTTAGAATATATATTTCAAACTTGATTATTAAAATTTACATATCGATTATCATTGAATAAAATGTGATATTAGACCAACATGGTGTAACTGTGCATATCTAAACTATTTAGAATTAATCATATTCAATTAACCTACACTCACTGAGTGCTTATAGTAGAAAGCGCCCTTATGTATTTTACACATCTCAAATTAATTGATATGTCAAGCACTAAGATGGACAGTACTATAAGTCACGGCTGTATACATGCACCGTAGGGGAGCGGTCTACAGGTCTTTAGGAGGGTGGGAATGTAGACCCTTGTTTGTAACCTGAGCATTGACAAATAGGTGTTCAGCCATGTACATGCATCTTGTGTGTACCCTGTGCTTGACCAGTGTCTCTAAACCCTAGGTGGCGGATCATGCTGTTCATGTGTTGGCAAGATGGATTCATTAAATTGCAAGTCCTTGCTGCTTTCAGTATCCCAAATTCCTAAATCCTGTTGAAAACGTCAGTAAATTAATAAAATAAATAGATTGATGATTAGGGCTGCAACCAGAGTAGAAACACAATTCTGGCTAAACCTTTGTTTGCCATCTTCACTCTGGATAGGGCATACTTGGGGCTGTAGTCGGGGGTGGGTGATTCCCATGGATCCATGAGGACCCAGAGTGGATGGGATCAGGGGGCGTGGACTATGCTGGTCAGCGCCCACTCATCACCGCCTACCTGAGACATGGGTCATTGTCTTCAGGGTCAGGTGAGACACAGGTGAGATACACTTGACCACAGGTGTGGTCAGTGCACTGCCCCCTGTGCTATCTATCAACCACCAGCATGGCAATGGTCAACTGGATCCGGGCAGGGCCTGGTGCTGCCAAGGCTAAAGTGGCCAATTGGCCGGACAATGGAGGATCGAGATAGGCTTCTCCGATGTCCCAAGGTCGCTGCAAGGTCTGGAGGTCAGCGCAAGGTCACCTGAGGCATGAGGGTGAAGGTCATAAAGACATCAAGTGTGGATCAACTTGGGGTCAGTTAGGGGGAGATCAAGTGCTGCGGGATCCAGTCAAGGGTAAACCGATCTGCCTCTTGTCTATGGCCGCATACCTGTCGGTGGAAGACACCCCCTGTAACCATAGCAACTTGAGGGCTTTCCGGCCAGACCTATGGCGACCAGTGGTCACTCTTTCCATCTCCCTCTCACTCCTGGGAGGTGGTGAAAATGATGATGGATGTGAGCGTGGATATTGAGGGTCAGTGCAAGTTCAGGGTCGGGTATCATTAGGGCCTAACAAGCCGGGAGGGAGGCCAGGCAGTGAGTGGCCAGCAGGCAGTTGGAGTGGTCAGTGCGCCAGGAGGCATTGGTCAAACGCCCTCCTTGGATCTGTACCTCTCAGACCCCACACCATTCATCATAGTCAGGGGGGTAATTTGTCACGGCGCCTGCCTGGTGCTGAGAGCTGCATGCCTGACCCTGGAGGAAGTCACAAGATTGGTCTGGTCACCCACTCACATGGTGCTGGAGACATGGCATCCACCCATCAATGGGCGCTGATTGGAGGGCGTGTGGGGGTTCTTGACATGAACAGAACTGATTCCATGGAGGCAAAAAAATGATAAGGCGCCCTGGTACTCAGTGGTGTGTAGTATGAGTGGTCAGTGTGACTGGTCAGTTCACATTGCGTGTTGGTCACCTGTGTGTGCTCCATGGTCACGTACAGCCTCACCGAATCCCTACCTGTCAAGATGACCACAGACTTTCAAAGATGGCGGAGAAGCTATGCCCCACATGACCTTGGATGTTTGCGGGGGTCAAGACCGGCCTTTGGTGGTGGTCAAGGAGGTGGGTCATGATGGGTGAGAGTGGTCATCATGGCTGTACATGGAGCATGGACTGGACAATGTCCACAGCCTGCATGCATCAGTCCCTCGTCAGATGGTCATCTCATAGCGCAGGGATCGCACGGCATGACTGACCATGTGGCTCATGCCTCTCAGGTCACATGGAAGGGCCATCTGCACATGTGTGCTAAGGAGGCTTTAAAGAGCTGTGTGGCATGCATAAAAGGGTCATGGTTCGTGTGGGAAGGATTTCCTCAAAAACACCTCCGAAAATATCTCCTGCCCCTAGCAGTAAATGTTTTTTTATGAATGTCGATCATAGCCGAAAAAAGCAAAATATACCATATATAATAATGCCTTCATTTCTCAAACTATAGACCATAGTTCATCTTACAAATGATAACCAATACATGTACACATGTAGCTGGCTCCATAATCTATACCGGGATCTACAGTACATCATCTTTGTAACTGGGGGGACAGAGAAGTACATGATAACTGAGATATAACTTGATAGCATTTATCTCCAGGTGAATGCCTTAGGTGCGAAGGTAGTTGTCTAGTTCTGATTTCTGAACCATTCTGATCCAGATACTTGACTTTTAGAGGGTACTACAATCATGCGATATGATAAAGGAAAGTCCTCCAAGGTACATCAATCTCATATATTGACAATACATGGGAAACAAGGCTACATATTCTATATATAGGCAGGCCTATGCCTTGATATCAAGAAGTTACATGGTTACAGAATGTAATCTAAAAAGTATCTCCTTACAGATGGAATTTCACATTTACAGGGTCAATTGTAAAGGGAATGCCCCAGACCTACTCGTTATGTTTGAGAAGAAAAAACAGAGATCTGAGGACGTTATACGGAGCAAATAGCTCAGGTCCACACCCAAGCTGAAGAGGTACTTTATTGAGGAACAAACATACAAACGAGCGATAATAGGGGATTTCTTATGTTAGAGGGCGACTTAGATCAAACCCCCAAATGACGTCATTAAAAACCACAAAACAAACATGGCGGACATACAGGGACAATCATATAAGGCAGACGCCAGGCCTCTTCCCTCTGATTGGCCATAAAAAATAACGGTGGTGGATGTTGACTGTTCCCATTCGACATTGACTCTCACACCCCCAAGGTGAAATATTTGGCGTGTCAAGAGCCATAGCCTCAATCCTTGGGTCAATCCCGAGGTGTCCCTGTGTCCACACGGTCACAAAAGTGGCCGCCAGTCGGCACCCCAGTGCGGATCCCATTTCCATTTTCTCTGGCTCCCATTTCTATCATCAATCAAAATGGCGGTGTCCCTCCTCCACCTATAACATCCTGTGTATGAGTAAACTCCTCCATGGTGTCTAAGGTTCCTCTATGAAATGGTGGATATCATTATTGAATTGGTTTTCTGTCGTTTGGCAATGATGGCGGTGTCATATTTCACGTCGATCACTGGGTACTGTTATCAGTGGAATTCATCTTCTCACACACTCCTCTATTGATATCATCCCCCAATGCTACCCTGTAGTATTATGTGCACATCAAGAGGTAGACTTGCCCAAGTCTTTGATTCTAAATAAAGACAAAAACTACACATTCTTTCAGCAGTGGGAGCAGCTAGGGGAGGGGAGTGGGGGTGGGGGGTAGAGGGTGGTGGAGTAGGAGCTCTCGCTGACCCAGGCCAGTCTAATCAAGAGGGTAAACTATGCCCTCAAAAAGAGCATCTATACAGCAATATGTATTTTCCCCATATTCAATATTTTCCCCATAAATAACAACCATTATTCTACATTTATTTATGTCATGTATTAGTGGTATCAGTTAACAAATCATCATTATTTGGATCAGGTGGGGAGGAATTTAGGGAAGGGGAATTCAGAACCCCCCCCCCCCCCCCCTCCACCTTGCGTCCAGCCTCTCTCCCCCAGTGACTATGGTGAGGGGAACTGGAAGTTGACTGGGGGTAAACAGGGGGACATGTAAGAGTGGCTAGTACAACATTTGAGTGCACTTCGTGTACCCTGCCTTGTTTGGTCACCTTGTTCACCAATAACCCCGGCCCAGTGTGGACCCTATGGGATCGGCCTCAGGTGAGTTGGGGTAGCCTACAGGTGGGCTTGAACTACAGATTTACATGCAGAGCACCGGAGAACCAGAATATAGTCAAGCGGTCTGAGGGTTGTATGCCATTTTGATATTGAAAATTGCACTTCATGTATAAGTGTGCCTTTCTTCCTTTCTGTTTGGTGTTGGCAGTGAGCCTACAGATCTCCCTGGTGTTGGCCTTGCGAGGGCCTCTTGGTGCATTGGGCTATTGGTTGAGTGAGACTGAGTCAGTGAGTCAGAAAGTGAAAGAAGTGAGTTGAGGTATGAGTGAGTAAAATAGTAAAGGATGGACAATGTGATGGAGGTACCCAAGGAGTGAGTGAAGGAATGAGTGAATCCATAAATCACCCTGCCCTGACCCCCACCCCCGCCTTCCCGCCCTGCCTGCCTCCCTGTGCAGCTGCCCCATGCTACATGCTACCATAGTGACCACCACACCCTGTCCCTGCCCTTTACCCTCCCCACCCCGCCCTAATACACATACACCTAGTTAGCATCCTCCGGCCGCACCCCTTGACCATGGGTCAGCGTGGCCGGCGTGTAATATGGTGAGCCTTTGGCCGGGGCGGGCTGACCACTACATCATAGCACCATTACAGTGCCTTACCTGGTCAGCCTGCCCAGCAGAGGTCAGTCTTTGATGTATCTACCTGGATGGCGTTTACCTGAGAGGTGACCACTCTCACCTGGCTACAGGTGTCACGACCCCCACCTGTCCAACAATACAGGTGATTATCAATCAACATCCACCAGGCCAATCTGTGCAGGTAACGCCGCCTCCTGCAGAGATACGGGAGCTGGATGCTGAGTGATGGGGACAGGGTAGGGCATGGGCAGTGGGTGGGGCATGGGTGGGGTCTTTTAGACAGAGTACTATGCCAAATACAAATACAGATGTGACCACTGATGCTCTTTATTTTGCATTTTTGGTTCTCAAATTTCGTTTTTCCGTTTTTTCTTACAGAGAGGATCGACAGGAAGACAGGGTGTTGGCTGAAGGCTATTTTCTTCAAAGCTTGAATGATTAATGTCAATCAGGCATTGATGCCAACATTAATTAAGATACATTTCCTATTAGAGTGAGGGTTTAATATATGCTACTCTTCTGGTGAAACAGTCTCAGGTGGGTTACCATGGTAACACAATCCCCCTCTGACCATGCCGTTATCCTGGGCCCTCCTGGGAAGCTGTTATGTCCTTCACCCCTCACCTCTACCCTCCTCTACCCTCCCCTGAGTCACCCCTCCCCAGGTTAGCCGCTCCAGGTGGGAGCATCCCGAGGTGACCAATAAATCCTCACCATGAGTCCGTGTGGGGTAGGGCACCGAGGGCTGAGGAGGGGGTAGAGGTGGGACTGAGCTGGACAGTGCTGCGTAGATGGGATGCCAGGCACCCTGGTTCCTGCTCAGCTTTTGTGTGCAGTGCTTAGTCATTGTAGCATGGTGTAAGTGGAGGGTACACAGGTCCAGGCATTGTGAGGGTCTTTAGCAGGTGCCTATGCACTACACAGGCGGTGGTCAGCAGGGACCCCCTGGCCACCCTACTGTTGCATGCATGCATGTCTGTGTTTTATGCTGCCCCATGTGCTGACCGCACCCTCTAAAGCCCCACCCTAGACCTCCCGACTGCCCACCCCTAGCCCCAGCTCCATCATGCACCCTTTGGTCACTCTGCGACCTCGGCCTATTGTCTGGCATGTTGACCCATTCTTCTCCTATACCTGCATTGTCCACCCCAGCCTCCCCCAGGACACCCCCATGGCCCTCTGTGACTTTCCCCTTCTCCCCTGCCTACCTGCACGACCCCCCCCCCCCCCTTATCCCAGCCTCCCTCCCTCCATCACATACTTTCCAACTCGTGAACAGAGCACTTCACAAACACTGGTCAATACAAAAACAGTGACCCTTCCTCCATGATTTATCTGACCACTTTCCCATCAGGCCAGCAGTAGCAGCAGCACCAAGTGAGAAACATAGAGAGTGTACAGAGATGGGGGGAGGGGGTGAATTATGGTACCCCTGGTCACACCCATACAATACCAACCCACCCCTGATGGATGTAGACTCTATGGAGAGGGCACAACACGGGATCAGAGCCTCACGACAATGTCACATAACTTATGTCTGATTTATGTAAGAACCCTGACCACATGATCATTATGCCCACCCTGAGCATGGCCAGGGAGGTGACCTCAGGGTGAAATGGTCAGCGCTACTTGAGAAGGGTTTTGTGCCAAGTCCAGTGTAATTTATTGGGGCCTATTATAACTCAACTATAGATCACCAGAGTAGGGAAAGTGATACATGTTTGGTGTCATAGGGTGGGATCACACCAATATGTCATCCATTCTGTGGGAGGATAGCCACACCTAGGGTGAGGTCATCAGCCATGCTTCTCTCCTTGATCTGCACAGTACATGATTTATGTCACATTATTCTACCTGTATTCGAATTTGATGAGAATATTATTCAGAAATATATAAGAGCATCATGCAAGAACATGTTCGTGTGTTAAATCATTGATCCCTCTACGATTTCAGTTTCATGAATTTCAGTGATTCTTTATCATTTCTGGTTGGATTATGTTATTCGTTTATTGTCTAATACATACCTTACATAGTCCCCTCCATGACTAACTGAACACTGTGGTATTATTACTTTCTATTTCAATTATATCTCCAAATGTGCATGGGATTTGATGAGGTGTTATTTTTATGCCCTTTCAACTTCATTGTAAAAAGGCGTTTCCATCCACATGACTGGTTGACTGTGCCCTGCAGCAATAGTTCCTAGTTCTCCCGATGGTGGCGGTACTGGTACAATGGTCAGTCAGGTGGTGCTCCTTGCATTTTGGTGGCAGGGAGGATTCAGATGGAAAGTAAGAAATGGACTGCAAATTATTCATTAGAATGTGATTAAGACTTTGAAAAGAATTATATGGGCCTTTCAGTTTATGTACCATGTGTATTCGGTGCGATTACAAGATGTTGGAGGCACACTCTCTCTAGACCCATACTATGGGTATGTATGTCTGTTGCTGTTTTTTCTTCTTGTCGAAGGTAGGGAATTAATACCGTTCTCTGTTCAGGGGATTCATATTAGCATAACATGCATAAGTTGTTCTCTCAGATTCAGAAATTAGGCTGGGCATCATGTAGTAGAGATATCATATATCATCCCTATAGATGCAAAACGATGCAACCGAGCAGATCACATCTGCTTTGGTAATTAATTACATGATAGCAACGCAACCTTTTCAAATAAGTAAAATGCATGGAAATTATAGTGATTATTATAAAGGTCGATGCACGTTCCAATAAGAATACCCCAGAGTTTGACTGCCCCTGCTATTACGGCGTTGTTGGCAACTTCCTGTGTTAATTCCCAACTGGCTTTCTATATATTACGACAATTGAGGTTTTATTCCGATGCCACAATAAAACGGAATAAATCAATTTACACCTTTTTTATATGACAGTGGCTTTGCCAATGATGCGGTGCTGTTGTATGAAAATACACTGCAACACTCGACGTTTCCACTACCTGAGTCATGAGAGAATATTGAAGCAGTGCAGTGTGATTGGCGAAAGGTCAAGTCATAATACGTCAGGTTATGAGGGGTGAAGACAGAAGTGCTAGGTAAGTACTGGATATACTCCTGGGGGTCGAGAGGCAATATCATTGATATAAGCCAAGGCCGAAGGCCGAGGCTTATATCAATGATATTGACTTGAGACACCAGGAGTATATCCGACATACAGCCCGCTTTCATAGATTGATTATGTAAAATAGCCTGATTACAGCTCTTTTTCCACACATGTGGCCTAGGAGGATATCCTGTATAACCCTCCTAGGAGGTTATATGATCATCAAACATATCCTCTGTGTGTTCTCATAGAAATACAATGATCAGAGCACATGCTTGAAGAGTGTAGCCTCATTCTGATACAGCATAGCCATATATAAACTTACCATGAACCAACACTCACAGGTTGTCTCTGAGGTCACAATCCTTGAGTACATGGCACTTCTGGTTTAGACTCCCAGACCCTGGGCACGAATCCCATGTGGAGCAGAAATTTTAATATGCCTGATACACGTTTTTTTATTTCTTTGACTATTCAGCTATTTCAAGAAAAAAAGAAAAAAAGAAAAAAAGAAAGAAAACGGGGGTGCGGGGGCGGAGCCCCCGAATTATACAACAGCAGCACCAACATAACAGCACTCTTAACTCAATCTAATGGGACAATACTTCACCAACATAGGCCCTAGTTAGGCAGTTGGCTTTTCTGATATTTCAAGAAAAAAAAAAGAAAAAGAAAAAAACGGGGGTGCGGGGGCGGAGCCCCCGATTTATACAACAGCAGCACCAAGTAAACAGCACTTGTCTAATGGGACAATCCCTCACCAGCATAGGCCCTAGTTAATAGGCTCAAACACATGTGACTGGTTGGTCCTGCTGCTAGCATACAGGGTACTTCTCGTTGGCATTGGGACCAATTGGGTTCGAACCCCTCAAATCTTTTAAATAACATTACTCATTGAACTAAACAGGCAGAAGCACTACATATACTATTGGCTGTTTAGTATCATTGCATGAGTCACGGTGGAGCAGTCGGTTAGCTGTTGGGCTCAATGTTCTGAGGTTGTGGGTACGGATCCTTCTAGATACCCAGGCTCTCAAAGAGAAAAAGAGCTCTTAAATATAACCACCTCCTAGGGGTGTATTAGGCGATAGACAGTGAGGGCATCCACGGTAGCCACTAAACTGCCATAACCGGCCTCTTATGGACCATCAGCGTTAAGGCCTTTATTGCACGGAGACCGTTCTTTTCGCACCCTAACAGTCGTAAAAACCTTCTACGCAGAGTTATGTAAAATGAACCAAGGTTACTGTTTTTATGGTGGGGTTTAAAGGTGGGAGTGAGAGTTGGGGTACTGCAGTAGGGTGGGGTTTAGGGAGGTGGTCTGGGAGGTCAGGGGATGGTCAGCACCACTGTGTCAGGTGGGAGAACAGGTGTGGTAGTAAAGAGCTTACAATAATAAGCCTCTACCTAATATCTCCGCCCATCCTGTGTCCCCTACCTACGTCCTAATAGATATGCAGTCTGGTGTGCACATCAAAATTACCACATATTCTAAATTAATCATCCTACTTAGCATTTATCTGTATCCCTCTTCCCCACCCTTGTCCTTTCTTTCTGTCTGTCCTTCTTTTTTTTCTCATTTATGTTAGGTTTCCCTCAACTATCTTATCAAGCTGTGCGTTAGTTAATCCAATGGGCGAGGATAAATACAAATGTAGAGGCATCATTCTCTAGAAGTACATGTGTTTTATGTCCTGAAGGGAGGAGACGCCCACAGCAACCACCGAGAAATCTCCCATCCCCCTGTACTGGGGAATAACACCATGGGGTCTATCAGGCGCCACAGAGCGGATAGTTCACAAAAGCCCCGGTGAAGGCGCTGCGGTCGATGCGCACAGGTGCCACGAGTTTTGCCATCCCTGCGGCAGTTGGGGTGGAATAATTAGGAATAAAGTGTTGTGGCAGGAGCAGACTTTTATTGAGGTGGAAACCTCTCGAATGGACAAAGGTTTACAGTTGGCGAAATTCTTAAATCATTGAACCGAAATGAATGCCGGGGCCTTGGTGCGATTCTCCCCAATACTAGCTGATCTTTGGTCAACCGAGGACCTATGTATCAATGCATAGGCATCCTTGCACAGAACATATTTAGGGGGGGGGCTATATTATTTCTGTATTGAAGCTAGAGACGAAAAGTCCACATAACATACATACATACATACATACATACATACATACATACATACATACATACATACATACATACATACATACATACATACATGAAAAACAAACAAAAAGGCTTATAGAAAAGTCTGAGATGATAGGGCCCCTCTGTATGTCTTTGTCTTTTTGGGATGCCATCCATTATTGCAATTCTCCTCGCGGTTGAAATAATTACTTCAGCCAAACTCAAACAGCTCATACCACTGGTGCCCCTATATACGATGTAATACCTGGGGTATGATATATTGTTTGCTAATTAGCAATCAATCATTTACTATGTCACTGTATAATTGGACCATATCGTGCGTTACGTCGCCTCCCCTCATATGGCAGGTAGCGACAGCAGCGCCCTCTCCCAGGTGAACAAAGAACTAGCACGTCACGTGACCACGGGAGGCTGCCGTGCAGAGAATGTCCAGCCTGAATCCTGGCGTGAAATCCCTCAGTTTGTCAGCTAACTGATGACAACAACTCATGTCGTGTGTCCAGTGGTCATTACAGCCCAGTGGTGGTCAATTCGTCAATACAGGTGGTGGTCAGTTGTCTGCAGGTGTAAGACAATGTCCACTCCTCTACCTGCATGGGGTCTCAGCGTGTTGTACTGGGTTCTGTCTGGGTCTAGATCTTTCCTCCCAAACATACTGTAGGCTCTATAGTTCTAGACACCACATGAGGTATGCTACTCATCTAACTCTTGATGTCAGATGTAACCAAGTGTCAGTGTCTACTCACAGAATCACCTGCCTGACTAGACAATTCTTTATGAATGACAACATAATATTAGGACGTGGTAATTTCTTTTAGCAACAGAAAAACATCTACCATACCCTCTTCATGTTTTCTAAAGGGAAAAAATCCCTGGGTGTATTTAAACGTGTTAATAACTACTTCTAATTACTAAATTGAACAGGAGACCCCCTGAGTCTTAGTTTACTCCTTTCCTAGTTTCCTGTTTCTGCCCTGGGGTTATATATGTAGTAATTTTCTCTTCATAGTCGTGTACCCTAAATGTCAACTTCTCATTATGCCATAACATTACTGAACTTAAAAGGTTGATAGAGTACAGAATATTAAGCATTTCCTACTTTCCAAAGTACCATTGACAGATAAAATGCCAGGCAATACATCACAAATAAATCACAGTTTCAAATGTCAATTCCTGACAGTTGTGATGATGTGGGACATTATTATCTGTCACCAGCTTCTTGTGCTGTCGTTTTATTGCAAAAGTCGAAACGCTGGATTGATTTTATTACCCATCTACAGCAAACAAATAATGTAGACTGGCTCTTCGAAAGTTCTGAAAGAAGCATTCTACTTAGTCCAACAGCCTTTGTAGCATACAGACCAGCTAGACATTCATGGAGTAACAGTTGACATTTAATGGTAGAGACAATTATGACCTTTGGTAGCATTTTCTTTTCATTCTTTTCGTGTATTTTTTTTATGAAAGAAAGGCGTAATCGATAGATAATGTCTAAATGAATGGAACCTGTCAGAAATAGATACAGAAGTGCACATAAACATAAAATGTGTCAGTATAAATCACAGGAGGAGGAGGTATTGATATATGGAATCTGTCAGTGTGATATTAAAGGACAGGTACATGATGAAATTCTGTACTTCTTTGTTGTCCTTTGTGTGGGAGTTATTGTGAATAAAAGACAATAGTCAGCCTTTTTTTGACATTATTGTATATAATTCCCATTGTATATAGTATCACAGCTTTGTCAAAAAGGAAATATAAAGAATGTCCAATGTATTTCGGTGGCCATATCAACCAGGGCTGGTTTAGGGCTATGAGTAGGCTATGGCTAGGGGTTTGAGTAGAAAGAGGGGTTTGGTGGGTCATAACCAGCAATGGGGCGCATCCCTGTACATCCCTACTTTATAGGGGTAAGGGCACTGGGGCCATCCATGTCCTCTCCTCTACCTGCATGGGGTCTCAGCGTGTTGTACTGGGTTCTGTCTGGGTCTAGATCTTTCCTCCCAAACATACTGTAGGCTCTATAGTTCTAGACACCACATGAGGTATGCTACTCATCTAACTCTTGATGTCAGATGTAACCAAGTGTCAGTGTCTACTCACAGAATCACCTGCCTGACTAGACCATTCTTTATGAATGACAACATAATATTAGGACGTGGTAATTTCTTTTAGCAACAGAAAAACATCTACCATACCCTCTTCATGTTTTCTAAAGGGAAAAAATCCCTGGGTGTATTTAAACGTGTTAATAACTACTTCTAATTACTAAATTGAACAGGAGACCCCCTGAGTCTTAGTTTACTCCTTTCCTAGTTTCCTGTTTCTGCCCTGGGGTTATATATGTAGTAATTTTCTCTTCATAGTCGTGTACCCTAAATGTCAACTTCTCATTATGCCATAACATTACTGAACTTAAAAGGTTGATAGAGTACAGAATATTAAGCATTTCCTACTTTCCAAAGTACCATTGACAGATAAAATGCCAGGCAATACATCACAAATAAATCACAGTTTCAAATGTCAATTCCTGACAGTTGTGATGATGTGGGACATTATTATCTGTCACCAGCTTCTTGTGCTGTCGTTTTATTGCAAAAGTCGAAACGCTGGATTGATTTTATTACCCATCTACAGCAAACAAATAATGTAGACTGGCTCTTCGAAAGTTCTGAAAGAAGCATTCTACTTAGTCCAACAGCCTTTGTAGCATACAGACCAGCTAGACATTCATGGAGTAACAGTTGACATTTAATGGTAGAGACAATTATGACCTTTGGTAGCATTTTCTTTTCATTCTTTTCGTGTATTTTTTTTATGAAAGAAAGGCGTAATCGATAGATAATGTCTAAATGAATGGAACCTGTCAGAAATAGATACAGAAGTGCACATAAACATAAAATGTGTCAGTATAAATCACAGGAGGAGGAGGTATTGATATATGGAATCTGTCAGTGTGATATTAAAGGACAGGTACATGATGAAATTCTGTACTTCTTTGTTGTCCTTTGTGTGGGAGTTATTGTGAATAAAAGACAATAGTCAGCCTTTTTTTGACATTATTGTATATAATTCCCATTGTATATAGTATCACAGCTTTGTCAAAAAGGAAATATAAAGAATGTCCAATGTATTTCGGTGGCCATATCAACCAGGGCTGGTTTAGGGCTATGAGTAGGCTATGGCTAGGGGTTTGAGTAGAAAGAGGGGTTTGGTGGGTCATAACCAGCAATGGGGCGCATCCCTGTACATCCCTACTTTATAGGGGTAAGGGCACTGGGGCCATCCATGTCCTCCTCCAGGTAGGCATCATAAATAAGAGACACGTGACCGTGTTCAGCTCCTGCAGGGGTTCTAAACCTGGCCCTATTGTCACACCCTGCTACATGATACAGGGGACCCGTGTGGGGTGGGGGTAGGCAGGGGAACATGGTGCATGGGGTAGGTAGGGGCGGCAGGAAAGGGGTGGGGTGGGGCACAACACCTGTCCCCAGTGCTCTCTGCTATCGGGTGACCGCGTGGACAGGTAGGCCGACTAAGAGGCAGGTGGGTGGGGCTTTTAGGCAGCAGGCAGGGTGGGGTTGGGGTATGTACCTATATTCTGAGACTGCCTCACCTGGCCAGCAAGAGGTGAACAGGGCCACCTGGACCCCCATACCTCTCTCCACCTAGCACCACTCCCTCCTTCCTCTACCCTAACCATTATTACATGCACCCCCACCTGACCACCCGGGTTGTGCCCAGTCACAGGCACAGGTCACCACCCCAAGGATCAACCCCCATAAACACATCACCTTATCTAAAGCCCTCCATGCAGCCTTCTCCCTGCCACTCCCACCACCCCCATGGTCATGCAACCCATGTAACCCTCCCCCACACAGCAGAACTGGACATCAGAAGGCCTGCTTTAACCAGAGAAAGTAGATCTCCATGGCCATGTCTGAACTATGAACCTGGCTGTCTCATAAACCTCCACATGGCCTGTAACATGAGAGACGTTACCCTCCAACCTCCAGGGGATTAATCCTTGAGCCCATTCCACTTAGCCACAGAGCCAGACCTTGGGTGGGCAGTGGCAATCAGTATCTGGAGACTGGACAGGTGTCCTATATACTTCCTGCCAGATAGAAAAAGAGTTGTCATACTTTATTAGCTCAGGGTTGACCAGGGGGGAACAGGTGCCAAGTGAACGTCTCTAAATTATTCCCTCAGACTGCAGGCATCGTGTGTCAGGTTGTCTCCAGTACTACAGCTATTTGCTGACCACAGATACATTGTGGTTTACCTCTGTGTCTTTAAACCATTTCAGTAAACACAGTGAAGGATAGAGCAGTGCTCTGTGAACAAAATGTTGACATCTGAATAAGTCTTACTTTACATGTAGATGTACAGACTCCATGCATATTGACCATGGTAGTGTATGACCTTTGTGTAAGACCGGCAACATAGAAATCCCTCGCAGTATAATGTTTTTACTTCGTAAGGGAGGGTTCATTATTTATGGCAGGGGGGGGGTGAGCATTTGAGGGGGGGCAATTATTTTTAGGGGTATTCAAAGGGGGGGGGCTTTTTTTTTTACCCTATTCTTAGGGGGGGCCTTTTTTTTAAGGGGTATTCCAAAAAATGTCACGAATTTAGTAGTTGAAATGTCGCGAATTTTGGTAACAGCCTGTGTTATATTTTACCAAATTATGTCAATATTTTCAAAATTTTCTAAAATTTTCCTCAGACTCCTAGCAAATTTCTCACTGCATCACTTTTGAAACTCAGAATAGCCCACCGTTTTGTCAGTCTTCAAAAAAGTGCCGGCTTCATCTAAGCACTGAGGGTAAGGGAGCTTCCAATTTATAAGCACTGGGGCCCTTAAACTCAACGGTATGTAAGTCAAGTGTCTGAGGTTTGACTATTATCACTCACCAGCGAGTATCATGAGATGTTTACACTAAGACACCTTACGAATGGATCTATTTGTTGCAAGGTAGTAAATTGTAGGTAAAAAAGTGCCCAGGATTAAATGCATACAATTAGTAGACACCAACATCGTTTTTGTAATAATGTTGAAAACGATCCAGGGTGAGTGGGGGGCGCTTTTTTTTCAACCTATTCCGAGGGGGGGGCCTTTTTTTTCAACCTATTCCGAGGGGGGGGCAATTATTTTTGACGTATTCGATTTGCCAAACGCTCACCCCCCCCCCCCTGCCATAAATAATGAACCCTCCCTAAGGTTAAATATTGATGCAATCGTTGAGATATTGGCATAGAAGGAAGGTTAAACTTTCTTGTCGATATCGCCAAGAAATATACACTACAATATTACTTATTCTTTCCTTTCTTTGCTCCGAGACAATGCCACAAAAAGCAGAATGTGACATGAAAAGTGCACTGGACGACAGCAAGGCATGTTCCAGTACATGTATACACATGTCAGTACACGACCTGCATGCGGCGGAAGCTGGAACCAACAAAGGTCACCAAGATGACATTGCAGACAGTGGCCAACATGGCGGCATGACAAGTTCATCAGCTGTCCACCATTGGCACAGTACGTACACCGGATATACACAGGTGGCTAGAGTATACAATTGATATTGTCTGCATCGGTTGAGACGTTGTAGATGTCCATGTACAAAGAGTGAGCGCAAGTGCTCTCAATTCTATACAGTCATGGACAAGATAGGGGGAGGTCGGTTATACATGGTTCACCAATTGCCTGTAAACTGATGGGATAGATAATGAACGTGTTTGGTTGGGATATATGGCCCTGTATGTATAATTCAATAATCTCATCAGCCTGAGTATCTTCAGTGATTCTTCATTAAGTCTTTGTTCCACGGTGCACCCACCTCCAATACCTTGTACTAAAATACAACTTCCGGTGAATGAAAAAAGAAGTGGCTTGAATGACAAAGCATTAAAGTCGTGCAGAATGCACAAGCAACCTGTATATACAACCAGGAATTTCAGAGAACATTTGGGCTATCTAATTGATTGAGCATGGACTGGAAGGCACCAGCAGCAATAGATAGGCCTGGCAGTCTGTCGTGGTGAGGATGACATGCAAGGCCTCTGCCTTGCTGCTCCAACACAATGCAGCTAGTCTGTGGCACAACATGGAATGATGATTCTGGGTGCGTCCAAAGCGCACACATGATTGGGGCACAAGCCGCCCACCTGTTATCTTGTCGTGGGTGTAGCATGATGGCCGAACCTGTCTGTGATGAGGCCAAGAAAAATATATCATTGTGTTTGGGTAAGGGAGTGCTCATTTTTTAACAACAGGGGGGGGCGGTGAGATTTCGCGCGGAGCGCGCGAAATTTTTCACCCCCCCCCGCTAGAGGGGTCGAAATTTTTTACCCCCCCCCCCCGGCAGGCCGAAAATCGTGTGCGTTCGCGCCGCTTTGTAGCATAGTAACGCGCGGGCTTTTTCCCTCAAAACAGGTTGAATTTTTTTCACCCCCCCCAAGAGGGGTCTAAATTTTTTACCCCCCCCCGGTCAAGGGGTCCAAATTTTTTACCCCCCCCCCAAATCCACCCCCCCCCCCTGTTGTTAAAAAATGAGCACTCCCTAACTAGACTATAAAGGATAGGATAGGTAGGACGATTTACAGGGTGCTGAAGTGATGTTTATTACAATTGAAAGATAGATCACAATGTGTGACTCTTCAAAAAGAACCAAAATACTAGGGCTAAAAGATAGGGTAGTCTGGCTTATTTTTCTAAAGGGCTATGAAGTGATGTTTAGTAGAATTGAAAGATTTGCAACCCTAAGTACAGTTACCTTCAAAAAGACCAAAAAGAAACAGGGCCAAAAATGGGGTCGTCTGTGAAACCCCAAAACATCTTATTCTTTAGGCCTGATGGCATGTCTCTGTAGGACTGTGTCTGTGGGGGTCGTCCTCCCTTCTGTCAGGGCACCATGATATCCTGCACCCACGTCATGGGGACAGCAGATTGGGTGCAGAATAAGTCATGCGAGGCATGACCACGTCACCGATACACTCCATTTAACCTACCCCGATATGACATACACCTGTATATGTCTCTATAAGTGGTTGTGGTGATCAATGCAATGACACTCAGGTAGGGTTTACACATAAAGACATGTAGACAGAGAGGGATGTTGAGGGGAAAGTCATGTGATACTATTATGCAGCAATAACAATTACATATTGCATTTATCCCCTAGCATGTAGAGTTATGTACATATTATGTGAATATCCATACATACATATAGTGGGATGATAAGTCAGAGAGTATGGTAATATCCCCGCCCCTCCTCCAGCTCCTGTGGCCTGCCTTGTTCTGATTCTGAATGTCTTACCGTGCCTCACCACTCTGGAGGACGGCCTGACACCTGTCAGCCTCCAACCCTTATTAGATAAGAGTAGGACCTGGAGTGTGTGTTTTTCCACAATGCTCATCCATCTACCCGTCCATCCAATCTCATTCCTAACCAGCACACGTCCCACTCTCATTGGTTATCACCGGTATAAAGCGTTGACGTTGACGGCACGTCCTCTTTATACGTCATTGACATACCTTCTGTGTGGCATGTTTTCTGCCCGTCTGTAGTTCCTAGGGAGACCACCAGACTGTTGATGATGGATCCTGACAAGTACATGGCTGTCACCAACTTTATAATAGAGATAATTACTGATACTATGGGAAGAGTATTGTCCCATTATGAGGGAGGGTGAGGATGTGTGTATAGTTTTGGCAGGGAGGAGGGGGAAAATAAATCAATGATTCATGGTCTCTAAAATCTAGTTATGATCCCCCCTCCCCCAAGAAAAGGAAGGATGGAGGAGCACAAGAAGGACTACAGACGTGTACACACATGTATAGCCAATAGATATATGTCACAAGGAGGAATGACATTGATGAACCCAAAGGAATGTCTCCATCCTCATTTTCCTCATTGCAATTGCAAAGGCAGACGTGTACATATAGCATACCTGAATTTAGAGAATCTACATGGCTGAGGATCAAAGCTGAAGGGGACAGAATCCCTTAACTAATTATCACCCCTCCAGATCTCCCAAGTGGAGGACTCATTTTAAATGATGACTACAATGTACACCTAACCAAACCAACTCCAAACACTACCTACAGTCCCCCTAGTTATAATACACATCCCAGACTGGGTGTCTCCATCTATGCCGCCACATTCAGTGCAAAGCGTATAATTTCCATCATATTTCTATTGACACTGGTTCCGGTACCTTCAGTCAGGTCTGCACCACTTTGTAAAGCTTGTGTCCCTGTTCAACCTCTAAAAGTGCCTACATTGGTGACGGGGTCAGCCTATGTCACTGTAATTATTGGTGCTGATACATTCATTGATTTCTGGACTGTCAGGAAGACACCTAGTTTTACATTCGTATGCGAGTACTTCTTGGGTAAAAACTCCCAAGTCTACCTTGGGAATGTTATCAGGCATGTTCAGCAAATAGCATACTAGTATATAGAGAGGTGGACTCCCGCTGGTTTCTACAGTTCTCAGATCTAATAGACTTGAACGTGGAGAGTCTGTGTGGCGGCTGTGGTGACTGCTGCTGCTATATTTGGAGATCTGAGGTGTAACAAATCACAGACAAGTTTAAAAGATGCTGCAGCTCCCTCTGTGACAACCAACCCCAACTCTGACACCCTCCACCCCCTCCAGTACACCTTCTTTCTTAACCATTTAAGTGCCGCATAGTGCTTTAATCTCCTACCTGTGTCGTCATGATGTGTGAATGCAGCCCTGGCGAGTGCTTTGCCAGACCAGGGCTGCATTGAAGCATCATGCCGACCCTACTGGGTTGATACACTCATGAAGGGTTCATATTGTGCATGATTGCAGCCCTGGTGAGTAACTCCCAAGAGCTGCATCCATGCAAAGATGCATCATGCCGACCCAGGTCCTTAAGGGTTTAAGGCCTGTTGGTGGAGCGTGCAAGTCACACCTGGGTGGTGGACGGGGATCATTGAGGGGTTAGGGGCAGGGAGCCGCCACGTGTCTCAGGCAAAGATGTCTAGACTAATAAGTCTAGCTGCCCCCAGGGGTTGATCAGCTTGGTCCTCCAGCATTGTGAATGTCAGGTGAGAAGGTCTGGCTCCAGTGGGGTTGGGCAGGGTGAGGAGGGGTGGTAGGCAGGGGGTGGCAAAGTGAAAGGGGTCCGGGCTGACTTTCAATCATTGGAATCTGTCACTCGCCTCAAGGGCCGATCACAACTGATTCGGATGGCAACTGTTTGCTTTTCTGTGACCTTTCTAACCCAAAGTTCCCACCTTGCTATTCCATCTATCGCCAACATTCAACAGAAGCAGCTTATTAGCTTGATAAATGATAGTTGTTCTATTGGTTTGAAAATCAGTAATTCAGTATGCATGTATGTAACTTTATAACTACATTTTACATGTATACATTGACACGTACATGTTAAGTTCATAAAGGACAATATGTCATTTCGTTTCCTTTATCTGCCATCTGAGCCTGTTTTTTTTGTCTTGGGACTTGAATAAACACATCAAAGTTAATTGAGTTATTTAAGAAGGATGGGGCCGTGCAGAATTATTGGCCTTCCATGGAGTAGTCTTCTATACGGGACTAGCACATCCTGGTACCTCAGGTAGTCGGGGGCTAAACTCCATCTCCTTATCAGGTTAATCCCCTCCCCTCACACCTAGAACAAAGGGGCTGATAAGAAATTCTCCCATGATGCACTGCTCTGGAGTCGGGGGCCTAACCACAATGCATTGCTCTGAGCCAAGATGGCGGCCCCCATAGCCTAATGCGCTAGTCCGTATAGCTTTTGTATATGGTGCACCCCACTGAGCCAGATCGTATACCAACACCATTCTGTACCCCTTCCCCCCATGTCCCTGCAGACATTATTTATCATACCTTACGTGTCCTTGTGAATGGTTGCCCTCAGTTTCATGGTCTTTGCCAGTCATTAATTCTGTCTTTTGATGGTTGCAGACAGGGCCGACATGCCCCAATATACAAGGGACAATCCATAACCATCCCTCCCTCACAAAATCCAGAACCCCCCTCCTAAACCACCACAACCACCATTACCTGGGCTGAACCCCCCCCCCCCCTCCACCCCTCAACTCAGGTACCTCAAGATTCAATTAAATTTTATCTCCATTTTGCCACGTTCCTCCTGTGAAATACTGTCTGGATGGTCTCTGGGGAGGAGGCTAGGGTGGTTGTTAAGGGTGGTTAGGCTTTCCTTTGATGCGCTGGGGAAGGCACGCTTTTCTTGCCTGCAGAAAAGGCAAATGGCTGCCCTGAGGTCAGCCATAAACACCCGGAGACACGTGCCGCGAGAGCACGACACGAGATGGGCATGCGCAGACGGGGCCTCATTATCTTGAAGAAGGGACAAAAAGAAGAAAAAGAGGAATTGTGCATCAAGTCAAGCGGACCCTAGTCCCACAGCTAGGTAAAAAGAAAAAAGGGGAAGGGACTGGAGAGAGGATTAAGTCGCAACGTAAATGGGGATCTACGGGGTACGTAGAGGGTGCTGGAGACGCCAGTCAAGCGTCAGGTGACAAGTTACTGCAGAAATGCATCTCCACGCCACTCAGGTTCTGCTATTATCGCCCACTGCATGCCTTCCCCTTTACCCTCAGTGCAGTACCTCTCCTCTCCTCACCCTTCTGTATGCAGAGTGTATGGGTTGAATACAAGACACCATAGAGGGATTTTCAGGGTTGTGTCCCCGGCAGGAGTTCACTCTTTATGGACAGTGTAAAGGCCTTTGACGCCGAGGGCAGGATTGTGCCGTGTGGTGTTATGTATATGCACCTGGCTGGGGTAGGACATAGTAGTATAGGGGTTCAGGTCGGGGTACATAAATGAGGCAGTGCAGGCAGTTCTGCTCTGGTATGGGTAGATCAGCCAGTGTCAGCAGATATACTGTACTGTACCAGAGATCCATGCACTACAGACACCTGTCTACAAGCTCCATGTAGAGGTATTCACCTGTGTCAGGGTGCGTGTGCTGGCATGGTGTCAGGTGGTTGAGGTGGGGAGGGGTGCAGGGGGGAGGAGCCAGGTCTGGAGGCGGTGGGTTGGGGGTGAAGGCAGTGAAAGGGGTGGAATGGACGGGGGGGTGTTACGGTCTGTGGCGCACGGGGCTCGTGGCCCCCACGTGCCGGTCTCCGCTACCCTATACAACACCCCCTTGTCAGGTGTCACCCAGCCCTTCACCCCTCCATGCCCCCCTCCCCCCCCCCCACCACCACCATCCCCTCCCCCACCCCAACCCTCCAAGCCATCAGGAGCAGGTGAGCATGGCTATGCCTCAACCTAAAGAACAAACTCTTCAACTTTTTTCCACCTCCCATTTTCCCCCACAGAAACCACATCAAAAGGACCCCCTTTTTTAGGACACACTTTTATCATAAAAGTTGTGGTGTTCAGAACCGTAAACGGCTGCAGGGGGAGGCTACCACCGAGGTGGACATTGTGTGGGCCGTGTTGGTCCTTTAGGGACAGCATGATGCATTTGTCGTCATAATGCAGAAATGCAGCGCTGGCGAGTGACTCGCCAGCGCTGCATTGGTGTTTCATGCCGACCCCTCGGGAGTATATCTACCCCGTAGCCTCGGCATGATACATGAATGTAGCATCTAGCGATTAACTCGCCAGCTGCATACACGAATCGCGCTGATAAAAGACACAATGTACTAAGCACTATGCAGTCCATATAGTGTTATAGGATTTATGTAGGTGCTTGTGAATGTAATGGCGTAAAACATGTGCAGTACATATACTACTGCACCATATATTACATGTCAACTCACGCCAATATCAATAAAGGCTATTCATGGAGATGCTGGAATACTACAATAAGAGTCATGAGTCATGTGCTTGCTGTGGCCATAAACTTGTAACATTGACATATTTTGTACAGACTCATTCTAACATACAGACTTTATAAACACTTGAATGTCAGCGGGATGTTTCAACTTATGGGTGGTTACGTGGTTGTATACAATAACATAACCCATGTCTCGTGTACTCTAGTAATATAGGAGAATATAGTTCAACATCATCATAATAGCTTTGTAATAAATCTCAGTAAGAAACTCACATATAAAGCACAATACATTCCGATACATTCATTGCATGCATCCGTGGCATACCATCATCTTGTGTGCCTCTCAAGTTGAGACACACTTCTGATGAAATGGGTTAAATTCCTAAAAGGCATAGTCTAATCCTAAATTACAGTTTCCTAAATCCCATTTCACAGACCAGGGGACCCACCACAGCGTGGATTCAGGTGTCAGTGTGTAAGTCTGTTTTATCCCTAAGCAATCCGAGCAGACCCAGGATGATCCCGCTGTCAGCCACACCTGGCGATCCGATGGGAAAGCTGATATCATTGGCCTTGTACCTTTTTTTTCAGATAAGTGGATCCTCTGAGGAGGGGCCCCCTACCGTGCGGCAGGTGGCCTGGGTTTCTCCACCCTACCTGTCTCTGTATCTCACCATCTCAGCCCCTCAAGAGGCCTCTCGGCCATAATGAAGCCCACTCTGATTACATTTTCCAATTTGAGGAACTTTTGTTGGGCATACAGCCTTCGCACATAGATAGATATACCCTGAACTGGGTTCTTTACCAAAAGGGCACTGCTTCATAAAGGCATGGTCTCACTTCAAAGGAAACACTAGCATGTGACTACCAGGCACGAGCATGGAAGATCACTTAGCCAGATAGGAATTGGTATCATATGGTCTTTTTACCTTACAACTCAAAATACCCACAAAACTGGCTTGAGGGCAGGGGGACTCTGGGCCATTTAGATGCGTATATGTCTCCAAACACCTTATTATGGTTGATGATGTCATTTTTGACAAAGGCCGAACCCTTTGAAACTCGACCCTTTTCAAAAGGATGTCATGTTAAATCATATTTGCTGACTAATAACCTTTTTAGGTGACGTCTCAGCTTTCCGCAGTTTCCGTTGGTATTCTATCAGTTCTGAGACAGATAGTTGTGCCCGTAGGGGACTGGTGTGGACCTTTTCAATCACCTTTGCATGTTCTCCCACTGACCACTGACCACTGACCCAGTGCTGACCACTGAAAGCATCCCCTACCCTACCAAAATCCCAGCCATTTCAATCCCAAGGTGCAAATGACATAGGTCCTACAGCCTAATGTATCGTAACTATCAGTGTCTATTACTTCAAAGAAAGGTGGTGTGAAGGTCGTGACCTTTTGACCTTGGTTGATCTAGAGGTGTGTGACCTTGATCAACCCTGATTGACCTTTCGGTAGGTAACAAGGTCGGGGTGTCTTTAGGGCCCAGTCCCAATATGTTTTCTGCCCCAAAACTAAGCGTCCATCCTTGCACCTAAATGATACTTCACTATGGGCCAAGGCAAAGGTGCAGAGAATTTGGGAACCCTAAAATACTCATCTACAGTTAGGGATGGGGTGTTGGCCAATCTATGGGGTACAGGAAGACAGAAAGGGAAAGAGACAGGTCCTGGGGTGTTGCCCCTGCCTACATGGGCCCAGCCGTCGCCTGCCAGTCGCCAGGGCCCCAGTGAACGCCCCTGGGGGATGGCTTCCTGTTGCCACTGTTGCTCTAGCTATTCACACTGTGCGTTTTTACTATAATTAACATAACGGCTGCTGTGGAGGAGGGGGTGATGGCAAAGATGCATTCAGGATTCAAGAATGCATCTTAGACTTCACACATACACGCACCATTCTCTAGAGAGACGCGAGGCACAATTCAAATTTCCTCTGTCTTTTCGAAAAGAATATCCCAACAAATCTCAAACCTATTCACAAAAATAAAGTAATTTCTCTTTATACCAGCAGCTCCGCTGCCGGCGATAGTGGCGCGGGAAATTCGTGGTGCAGACAGCGTTCGTCTGACCTGGTACACTGCACTGTGGGAATGCCTTAGCCTATCGCAAATAGGCTCAGTAGTGTCGTGAAAAATCATTCTCCCAGCAGATGTTAGGACTGTAGTTTCCTGTACTTGAAAGCAGAGAGTAGGATGGAGAGTGAGCAAACGAAATGTATTCTTGGGTAGGCTCCCGATTTCCCTGTTGTTGTTTAAACATAATTGTGGTGCCTTTTATAATTGTCTTACGATTTTCACCAAAAAGTCAATAGCCAGTCATTTTCTTTTTAATGCTTTTGGGAAATTTCTTCCACCCTCATGAATCCAAATGCTGGGGTGGAGGTTACTGAGATATATTCCTACTATGTATGGGAAAAAGGGGGGTAGGTTTGCAGATGTGAAGGTATTGAAATGGGAGGGGTGATGGTGGTCAGGTGAAAGACCACCACACCTGCCCAGGAAGGGATCCGTAGGCCATGGGATAGCAGTGGTCACCCGATTAAATTCACTTTAATTGATTCCACTGTTTCGGAATGCCCCTTTCTATCCCGTACTGGCGATTTAGGTTGACCGGTCAAGGATGAGGGTTAAATTGGCCACCCATCGGTGTCCCCACCCTTCCCATATTGTCCGGGACTGGGAAGGGAAAGGGGTGGGATTGTGCAGTGGACACCTCAGCCCAGAAATAAATCAGTTCAAGAAAGCTCTAACCCTCTAAGGGCCGCATAGTTCTTTAATGCATTATGCCCTGTATCGTTACTCACGATGCATTATTGTAGACCTACCGAATAATTCACCACGGCTGCATTCCTGCATCATGCCGACCCTATGAGGGCTGGCATGATGCATGAATGCAGCCCTGGCGAGTAGGCTCGACATGGCTGGACTCTTGCAACATGACGATAAAGGGCACAGTGCATTGAAGCACTATGCATCCATTGAAGCTCTAATTATGCACCTGAGCCTGTCTCCCCTGCCACCACACCTTAGGGGGTCATGCTGGTCTGATTTTACCCCTGTCCAAGTTGCTTTTCTAGAGTGTTCACGGAGCGTGCATACTAATTAATTAGTTTATTGAGCTAGGATTTTATGCATACCTAATGGCAACACTGATAAATGGCCATGGAGGTTGACTAAACAGAGAAGAAAGGATTCTTTTGGATTTTTTTCATCTTTCGGGTGAGGCGGGGGCATATGTCCATGAAATGTCCACAGCAAGACAGGGGGCAATGTCCACCCTAAGACAGGAGGAAATGTCCACACCAAGACAAGTTCAACAATCCTATTATAACTAATCAGGACGCTATATAGCTTAGTCTAAGGGAAAATAGCAACAACTTCTCTTTTTACATACAATTTCTATTGCATTAATCATTCAACCTAGATGTGTCCCATCGGTTAAAGTAACATGTTACTAGCTTTAACTCTAGCCCTACTACCCGGCAACCCTATATATATATATATATATATATATATATATATATATATATATATATATATATATATATATATATATATGTGTGTGTGTGTGTGTATGTATACCCAACACTGGTTATATATATACATGTATATATGCTGTGGAGGAATAGTTTATGGGTAATTTTTCTTCAGCATTTCGCTGATGACGCGCCTATGAGGGCTGCAACCCTACACCATCAGAGCCCTTTGTCCACGTCGCTTCAAATCCCATTGTAGGCTGGTTTGGCCCTCCACCTGCATTGTCCTGTTGCTGATTATAGAGCTGTCATGGCGCGATATATGACGGCCTTCATAGGGCCTTCACTCATGGACGGAATCATGCTGGTGTGGACAGATCACAGAGGGTATAGGTTACACTGCAATGAATCCGTTCACAGTTTACAAAATGACCCCATCCTCTAACCCCATGCAGTATATTTTACCCAGAAAATATTGATTCATACTTTAACATGCTGGTATGGTTAAATGTTATAGCTGAGCCTGGGATGAAGTATACTTTTATGGAGATTTTCATCGAGAATTTAGGAGGTTCCCACTGGCTTTGTTTGGTGTAAAGGATGTACAGTGTTATTCTCCCATTGTCAGACGGCCATACTTAGAATGTTTCTGGTTTTGTGTCCATGGAGATGATTGGTGGTTGCCATGTTACCTGGACGTCGCGCCACCTGTTGGCCTGTCCGCAAAATGTCGTCTGCTTCAGAATGTTGTCATGCAGTTGGAAATGGATCCTTGTGAATTGGTATACACTGAGTATAGGAAGGAACTTTAATAACGTCTACAGTCTCACAGCTGGACAGGTGCGGTGTCACATGGTATTGATACAGTACATGTACTGCTTTGGTAGAACCTAGAAAAAGAATTATACATGGAGCATATCAGCTTCTTCACATTAAGTTTACTCTGACATTCTGAGACCTTCTATAAATTCTGATCACCCTTAAATTGATTAGGAAGTCACAGATAGTTCCGACTTCCCCCAACATAAATTGTATGAATTGAAGAGTTTCGTTGCAAAACGCAACAAATCCATTCCAGAATTGAGGCATGTAATGATTTCTCTAAGGCTACCATATTGGCAATTATAGTACCTTGGATATAACGGGTACACCAGAGAAGACCTAAAGACATGAAAAAAAGAATTTTGAGTAAAAATTATTTCAAAACTACATTTACCTATTTCTGCCCTACACCTTTGTCAAAACTTGGTGTCATTTTTTAAAATGGCGCTTATTGCGTTTTGGAACCAAACTCTTCAATTCCCATTACAATGTACACTGTAAAAAGTTGTTGTTCGTGAACAGCAATATGTGCTGTAACTATACAGTACTTTAGCTGTAAAAGATAATACAGCAACTTTTGCTGTACACGTACAATTCTGTTACTGTAGATGCAGGTTCGAATCCCATAACCAGCAACCAGAGGGAGAGAGAGCAGAGAGGTTGGAGGGAGTACCATACTCCACAGCTCAAATATGACCTGATCTTTTCAAAAGCCTCTTGATGCAGGCTACATATATATATAAGTCATTGCCCCTCTAGCTCAGTTGGTCGAACAGTGGGACATGTAGTCTGAGGGTCAGCAGTTCCAGTCCCGGCAGGAACCTCTGATACAAACTATATTTCTCCTGATGCAATTCTAAAGTATACTATATTTTGGTACACTGAAATGTTACTATTGCAAATATGCAGAGGATAAAACCAATGTATCTCTACCATCTGCATGAAAGATAGTAAAATTTACTTTGAAAAACATCTATAGGCCATCAAGATTACACTCAAACTAATGGTAGTTCAGTACTTATTAGTACATTACTGCAATAGGGTAATTTTAATATCAACCCTTAAGACATGAACAGTCTAGTTCTAAAATTGTCCCCAGGGATCCTGTGTTGACCTCTTTACCATTCACACATAAGTAGGAGGTGTTTCAATGCACCTGACATGCAGGATTCAGTGGTGTAGTGGTCATGGTTCAGGACTATGGATTGGAAGCTGGGGGTTCAAATCTCCAAGATGTTGAATATGTGAGCCTTTTTAGAACTCAGGTCTGCGTCTACAGTAGAATCTACTGTAGGTCTACAGCAGAATTTACTGGAACCAAAGTTGCCCCCAATAGTTGCTGTACAGGAACACTACTTACTTCTAACAGTGTATGTATAGACCTACATGCATACAATTGTTATATGTTTACCTGGCTACCAGCACCAAAACTGAATGACAAGATATAGCCTACAGTTTCTAGAACCAGTAAAAGAGATTGAGAACACAATCAGAAACATACGTCTCTACAACAGGGATCATCTGCACTGATAACCTCAATGATTAAAATCGAGGTTTTCCCACAAGAGATGACCAGTCACAATGAGACCCTGGTCAAGTCCTGACAGCAGAAACGGCCTCATAACTTGAAGGTCCATGGAGAAAGTGAAATCCCATTTGCCAGTCCGTGCTCACGATGACCTCACCTCTTGTGTGCACCCTGCCATGGACCGACCGTTCACCCTCATTTCATTCCCTGACCAAAGGTCAAATGCCTCAGGACGGCCGGAGCCGGGTGGATCCAAAGGACCACAGTGCCTAGATCCAAGTAACTGATTTACAAGACTCTGGGTTTAATTGGGGTCAGGATCTCTGTCCCTTAGATCCTCCAGCGGGTCCCTTCCTCCAGGCCAGTCTTTGATCCGGCTTTGATCCCTATTTGTTGGCTTGATCCCTGACTATAACGGTTACCAGACTCCCTTTAAAAACCCTTAGGGCCGTATAGTACACTAATGCATTATGTCTTTTATCATGATGATGCAAGGGTGTAACCTTAGTGAATAACTCGCGAGGGCTGCGGTCAAGCATCATGCTGGCCCCATGGGGTATACGTTCCCGAAGAGTCAGCCTGATGCATGATTGCAGCCCTGGCGGGCATGACTTACAAGGGCTGCATCCATGCATCATGGCGACAAAGGGCATCACACTTTGCAGCACTATGCGACCCTTAACGGAGTGACCTTAAGGCATTGTGGACACTGCGGCACTGTCCCCTTGTGACTGACCATCAGGGTCTAGGTGCCTGTAAAGTGAACACCGGTGAAGATGTATGAGAGGACAGGCTCAAAGTAATCATGGATCCACAACAACCCTCAGCTATTGGGAGGTTACAAGGGTAAAGGTGCAGGAGAAGTTATTATAGAAAGGACCTGCAGGTGTGTCGGTAGTTCTCTTGTACATCCTAGTGACCCATTGTGAAGTACGTGTGATGCCATAGACGACAATAATATTTTAGCAATATGGGGGGGGGCGAGATTTTGCGCGAGTGTAATAACAGATCTACACCCCCCCCCCTAAATTAGACAGGGAAACATAATTATTAATATTGTGAGGCTGGAGGGCTATGTCGTGGAGTAGTGTATCCTCACAACCCAAGTAGGGGAGGACGGGGTGTAAAGTCACAGGGGCGCGTTGTCACAAGCATGTTTTTAGGTACTTCCCAGTTAGGGATGTCCAAGATGACTCAAACCCCATTGCATACCGATAAATAACTTTGCTACAAGTCATGGTCAGGTCTCTGTGAAAAACTCATCACACACAATTAGCCAAAAACCATTTTCACCAAACCGGAACACGATTTTCCCCGGTTTTGGAAATGGCTGTACTTAAGCCCACAGTAGCTTTATTACAAAGCTGCATACATCAGACTCCTGATAAATATGTCTTCTATTAGTCTGTATGCGTATATATCTTAAATCCTTTCATATTTTGCAATATCATGACCTAATTACTTTTATGAGGGGAAGGGGCTAGTTGTCACAAGAAATGGGGCTAGTTGTCACAGCCTCTTCAGTATGTGACAACTAGCCCCATATCCGAAATATCAAAAATTCAAGGTAAGATTGATTTTAATATCATTTCATTTGCATTTGTTTCATGTATCATATTGTTCTTCAACCTCTGAAGTATCTGTACACATGTTCTAAATAAGTAGTGTATAAAAAAACATTATTACAGACAGTATTATAAAGGAGTCGTACCAGGCCCTATTTCGCCTATTTCTTTTACTGTCTATGTTGACAGCTGAGAAGGTATGGTAAACTGAAAGGGAAATCAATTATCAAATCCTTTCTAAACCAATTCTCTAGGGATATATGCAAAGTGACAACTAGCCCCATGCCCTGTGACAACGCACCCCGTGCCGGGGCACGTTGTCACAGGCCAACTTTTTTTTTAGAATTAGGTCATACGTAATAATGGTTATTGATAGTATTTCATTAAAGTGTTCCACATAATGGTGAAGTTCAGTATGATTTTTTGATATACTTTTAAGGCTCCTATCATGTTATTTGAGGGATGTACATTGAAAAGTCCAAATTTTGTGACTTTACACCCCGTCCTCCCCTACATGTAATGGTTGTAATGACAACCGGACAGAATTCTTTCCAGATTATCCCTCTGCTCGATACATACATTTTGTATCAGAAGTGAGATCAAATTCAAATGTTGAAACATTCACACATTCTTCCATCAACTAACAAATATTTGCGAGATATTTCCTACGACGGCGAAATATCCCCATGCAACATTCTCAGGAACTCAAAGCCGACCAAATGGGTATGTGTCAATTATCATATCTGCATACATATATATGCCACCCTCCTGGGGTTGATCTCTGTTTGAACTCTATCCGTCAGAGTCAGCAACACGCCTCATTAGATACCCGTATGGTGACCTTTGTCTCCAACTTCCGGCGGTCACAGGCCACTTTCTCGCCTCCCATGGTGGTGAGTTCCTGTCTTTGTCCAGAAGGAGGCTATACTCTCCACAAGAAACACAGAGGTATAAGACTCTGACACTGACCCCACCCAAGTCGCATGACTTTGTAAAAGCCAGGAGACTAGGACCATCTGACGCCCATCGTCTGGCCATATGCCCAGTGCGTGGTCAGGTGGGGTGAGGCAGACCTTTCTGTGTCATCCCCAGTTGACAGGAGGCCAACCTTTTACCCCTTTATTCTCCCTCACCCCTCACCCTCATGGGCACTTCCATCAGGCTGTGTCACATATATAAGTCCGAAATCCCTCCTATAGGCCTTTGTCCCTCGCCGCTGTGGAGTAATACTAGTATGCCACACACAGCACTGGACAAAGAGGATGACCTTCCACTGATGCAGGTGACCTTGTGGTTGGATCCGCTTCCGGTGACCTTGAAAGAAGGTCAACGAGTTCCTCCCTGGAGGAATGGAAAATGCTGGAGGGCCTCGACACTCCAGCAGATGGGGGTCTTTGGGCACTGTCCCGCCACAGATGTTATGAGAATTAATACACTGGTCCCTGTCACCTCCAAGGTGAAGGTCACCCGTAAAGGTCACAGGGACGCGCTGCCAGAGGTCACGGGGCTAAGTGAGCCCAGGACTGGGGGTGAACTCACCGTGACCATGGGGGGAAATGGGACAGTGTTTTGGGGCTGTTTGTTTACAAATATGAACTGGAAACAATCAGTGGCAGTAGGCAAGGTTTCACGCCCGAATGTAGCTTGATTTGTAATTTTGGAAATATGATCATTAGATGGGCCCAGCCTATATCGTCCCACTATGTGACTCTTCCATTGTGCAGAGGCAGCAAAAACACCAATAATGAACTCTGACAAGATACCAAAATAGAAGCATGGGAACTGTCATATCGAATAGATCGAAGCCATAAAGACACACTCACAGACTCAGCATCCCCCTCTCCAGGGCCACTCCACCCCATGGCATCCCACCACCCGCTCCTCCATAACGCTACAAGTAGACAACCTGCCAAACATTGAGTAGCCGTGATGAGGATGACAGTGCATGATTACGGCATAATCCCTACTGCTATCGTCACTACGGACCATTGGGTGTCAGCAGTGGCTGCTGTATTTACACCTGGGGCCGCCATGTTTGTTTGCTGCTACCTCTCCTGCTGCTGCTGCCAGGGGGCGTGGGAGACAGCCACATGGTGGGTGCCATGTACTGGAGGACCGAGGTGATGGGGAGAGGGGAGAGGGGGGGGAGGTACTGCATGATGATATAGCCCACATAGATTATTACCATATTGAAGAACAACTACTAGTATCTAACGATTATTTGGGATCCCCTTTTTGTCACCAAACTGAAAAGCATCCTGCAATGTACTGGAGAAGTGCTAAACGACCAAAGTGCAAAATGTATACAAAGTGAACAGTCAATACAAAATCATGAAAATGATTCGGCAGTGTTAAAACAAAATAAGTTGCTTAATATAGGTATAACATTGAATAGCGAAGCCTTAGTAGTAATCATGCATAGGAACAAACAGGTTTGTAGTTCATGTTTCCATTGGACACGAGAATAGATCATGCACCTTTCATTATATTAATCAGCAGTATATCTCTGAATCTATAGGGGATTAAAGGGGTGGGGTTGGTGCCTGAATCCTCCCATCCCCTACCCCTCAGGTGGTCTTAGTTACCCCAGATTCCTCCAGTATTCAGTATACATAGTAATTAACGAGGCCCTGACCACACCTTCACCCCACCCCCTGGAGTGAGCACCCTGACACAGGCCTGCACTTAGTATTAACCTAAATTACTGATTAGGGTTTGACATTGAGGATATTAATTAGACTTTAGTCTGACCCTGGCGTCCCTCGTGTGGTCGACAGACTGGGTTTCTGATCATATGACCCTGGCAGGTGTCATGTGACTCCACAGCTTCGATCCCTATCGGGTCAGTAGATAGGATGAAGGCTGACACACCTTTTATCATGTCTGGGTTCTGATGGTGTTTAATAGTAAGGCTAGAACGATAACAGTAGGTATGTGCAAACCATAGATATAAAATGAACAGCAGGGGCGTGGCAACCAGGGGGGACGAGGGGGACATGTCCCCCCCACGTTTGACCAACCCCAAAAAAGGTCAAACCAAAAAGGTCAAGTAGAAAGCGGTCAAAAAGGGTCAAAATACCCCTCAGTCCCCCCTACTTTGAAACTGCTTGCCACGCCCCTGAACAGCATCATCAAATAGAACATGGCCAGCTATGTACAGCGAGACAGTGCCATCTTTGTTTGCAGTAGGTTTTATATGTGCACCATGTTGAGGGTCATGACACCTCAACACTACAAATATCCTTGTAACAGACCTTTGGTATAATAGTCAATGATATAAATTTGATAGTAGATTCAACATGTACATGTGTACACAAGGGGTACGGGACTTCCCCCTCTACATAAACCACCTAGGGCATGGACATTCCTGTGGCAAGGTCACTTTTCAAGAGATCCCCAAAACCCTCAGACACATCATTCCAACCACCATCCTACCCTGTCCCACCTCCCGGCACCCCATCATCACCACCACCACGCCTGGATACCACCCCATCAACGTCTAAAACACCCCACCCCTCCACAGACAACGATCCCCATCTCAATATGAACAATAAACTCACACTCTCCAAACATAAGGTAGACTCAAAGTGTCCCCTTGACCTTCTAGGGTTGGGAGATTCTAAGTGTTGACCACTTGGAGAGTGTTCCAACCATTGGAATGTCATCTGGGTAACCAAAGGCACCAAAGGTTGGCATGGAATCTCGTGTTATCAAGGCTGTAATGAAAAGAAGTGGACCGAAGAGAGGCAGGGCTATCTGTTTATCTTTTCCTTGTTTTATGCGCTCCTCTTGATGTCGATTATTTACTAGTATACTGGACTGCAGTGGCCCACCGCCGTCAGAATGTCTGTGTGGTCGTCACGCGATCTTGTGTATCACGTGATACGCAATTCGAGCAGACGACATTTCGAAATATTAGTTTATCTGGCCGTCACGTGAGACGTAATAAAGCAGACGACTTTTGTTCAAATTTCAAAAGACTGTAGATTGCCATCAGGGCCCTATAGTTAGCACCCCAACGGGAAAAGTCAATCCGGAGGGCTGGTAAAAAATAACATAGACTAAACACGGTTATTGTTAGTCGACGATGGACTCTAATGGTAGAATTACCAGAGCAGGACAATGGCGGAACGGTCGTGTATCTAGTGTAAACGCGGTTACGAGACCAAACTAAAGACGAGTTATGGTTTATTGTGTCATCATTTGTTGGTGGGGGCAATTATAGCTGGTGGTCTAATTGAGAGGCCAAGCAGCAGAAACAAGTATGGGGGATGGTTGATTAGTGGGGTGGGCACTTGGCGCGCCGCTAGTCTTTGCTCTCATCACCTCTTCCCATCACCTTGTGGGCTAGACATGTCATTATGTAGACAGTCTCCAGCAGGAGCAGACGACAATCCTGTCCCCAAGCTACAACCCTAACCCCCTACTCCGTGATTCCATATGGATATCAGAGGTATAACTATCTCTATGTCTGTTTGTCTCATGATCCTATCTTATCCCTGACGTCTTTTATATAAATGATCAATCATTTAAAAGGTAAAAAGTAAAAAGCAAGACATTGCAGCTGTCAGATGGTGTTAGATAGCAAGAGTTACACTCACCCAACCCCTTCCCCATATCAGGGTCATTCTGCATCTTCAAACCCATATGACAATTGAAGTCATTCGCTCTCCATGTATACCACTCTCGCTCTCTCTTGTCTCTGTCATTGTATCGCTATTCTTTCTACTCTATGCCCAATATCATTCTCTTCCTGTCTGTACTCCATGTTTATCCCCACAGCTTCTATGGCAGGCGCTCACAGAAAGGCAACAATAGGATTATTTAGTCTGTCAAATCAGCTATGAAAGCATGGGGGCTGCCCACCAGTCTCCAGCGCCCACCCGATACGGAAGAGGGGCATTACAGGCGGCCTTAGGAGAGGGTTCCATGGCTGCTGGCCCCCAGGCCCTCAATTAGGGGGCCGGAAACACCCTCAGGGGACTCCCATTCCAAGCCCTATTCTGGAATGTAGACTGGCTCCACTGTGAGACCCTGCCCAAGACCCCCAAGACCCCTTGAGCCAATTAGAAACAATGTCTCAAATGGGTCAGCTTGATTCGCATTTCCTCCCTGTTTTCTCCCCTGTGAAAAGTCCATTAGTGTTTGATCGAATCCAGTTTGGTTTTCGCTATTATAGATTTTCCCCTGAGAAGGCTTTGATATGTTATAAATTAGTCAGTGGTGGAGTCATCCTATGCCTAATTTAAGTTTTATGGCTGCACACATTATTATTGCAATGATCACAGCTAAGATTAGAGAAACCGGAACCACGTGGCAGTCTATGAGTCATATTTTCCCCATCAGAGGCAGAGATAAGATTTCCTTCATTACAGCTAATAACAGGCCGTATGGGAGCTGGCCTCAGTATGCGCGCAACTCCTCTGAACCCCAGTCCTCAAAGACAGAGCTCCACGCCCCGATCGTTACCAAGGTGATTAGCGGCGAAATATGTAACCACTGCAACTGGTCACTCAGTGCTACCCGTTCTATCATGGCTCCCAGAGGAACGCCGCCCAACTGCGCAGTAAATTCCAACAATTGGGGGTTAGTGCGCAGATAGGACGTCGCATGACGATAAGCTACGTCACGCAGGTAACCAAAGGACGTATGATAAACCAAGATGGCCGCTCCACTTGGAACGCCATATCTCTTTGATGCGCCACCTCGTGAACAATGGAAGTAACTAAGAACAGAGGGTTACAGTCGGGTTGCAGGTAACTATTGGTGGGGATGGGAGATGTGGGTGGACGGTAAGGGAGTTTAACCTTTACAACTCACTCTGTCCATCAAAATAACAATGGAAGAACTGAGACAGAAGGCCTGCACAACACCTACCCTGTGTATCAAATTCTCCATAGCTGATTTGACATTACGTCATGGTGCCCTTGTAGTAGCTACGTCCTCCATTGTAACGTCCAGTGAGGCCTAGTGCTCCTCAGAGTCTATTGTCGTGACATCTAGAAATAATTGCCACTTGTGTGAGCTGTAGCTGGATGGGAGCTTACTATAAATGTACCATGTTTATGACAGTGTTATGAGGATATAATGGGTTGAGTCATACCTGGTAAGATGTGCTGTAATGGCGTTTTTGGGGTTATGGTAATAAGCCATGCGGAAATGGAATGTATGTGCTTGTTATGTAGAGTGATATTTGATACCATCATTCAGGGGAATTAGCCAGCTCATAAATGTTTGGGCACCACTATTGGCTATTTTTGTGGGGAGCTTTGATATTATATTGGTAACATTGCAAATAGAGGCGAGGAGCAGCCATCCTTTCACACTTTCAGGTTATACTTGAAGAAAGGCATGGTACGTTCAAGCAATACGTTGCCGCTTAATAGACTGGTGGAGAGGATGTAGCCAATGAGGCGTGCATTATGCCAGGCGATCCACCCAAAATTAAACATGATTTGGTGATTCCACCTGCAACACAACTGCAAAGTCTTTCATTATGTGGATGGCTTAGTCCATGCAACTGGATATAAACGACAAAGAAATACACATTCAGTAAATCCATCTCATACAAAGTCCTAACTTCAAAGTGGAGCCCGTGCCAGGCTCTGCAAGTCTTTATTAACCCCACATGTTCTGGGTCAGAGTTTCTTTCAGAGATTTTCAGATTGAGCACACAGCACATTGGGTGCTAGCTGGTCAGCGCTGGTCAGTGTAGGGGGTGTATGTATACACATAGTGCAGGGTCAGTGATCCGCCCCCTCAGCCTCTGCCACACCTTGGGATCAAAGACCTGCTACCCTGTACCGCAGCATTCACCTGTTCTCACCTGGACTTTCACCTGTCGTGTCGCATGGGAGCAGGGAATTCTTCCAAATTGATATAATTTCCCTCCTAATGGTCGGTCACTCAGGTGGACAGGGGTCAGTTTTTCCAGCGGACTGGTCAACTATTCGGGCTGACCAGTCGTCCGGTCAGTCTTTAGAGAGGGTTGTGGGGCTGGTTGGTCAGGTGGGTCGGTACAGTGGACAAACCCACCCCCCCCCCCAACCAACCCCAATCTGTCTTATTTTAGAGTGCCGCCTTTCGTGGCATTCCATGTAAAATATCAATTATTGATTTTCATTATTACTTATATTATCTTAATATTTTGGGTCAACTGGCCAACATCAATCAAGGCTATGTAGAAACGTGGTTGTCCTCTCCAGATCTGAGATCCATGTAGTCTACCAGCTACCGTAGCTGCCTCCCCCTCCCAAAAAGCTACCCCCCCCTCATCCCCCCCCCACCCCCGTCGCCTTCTCTCCCTTCTCTCACCATCTCAGTGATGTAGGGATCTATTGAGTGACGATGTTTCTGCCTCATAAGCTCGGTGTGTGTGGTGGGGGTGGCGGCCCGTGTGAACGCCGAATACTGCTGACTGGCTCGGAAATGTCATGAACCGGGTGCTACCCTCCACCTGTGGCCGAACTCCCCGCAGGCCGGACCCCACTGACCACCTGACCGACCCCACCGTAAACCCTCTGTATTATAAGCTGGTGCAATCATTTATACCATGCTACAACTTACTCATGTTATGAATGGAATGCATACTACATGTATATCATTTATCATATTTCCCTGTATTTGGGGTACTGGATCAAAGGTCGATAACTCACGAAATGTGTTTTTGAATCATTATTGGGAAAACGATGAAGCCGAGCGTCACATTAACAATATACACTTCTATAGTCCCTTTCTAGAATGCCTCACAGGCTGGTCTGAATAAACACATGAGACAATACTAAGAAATTGGTACCTGTATGGTTCTAATCATAGTGAGATCGGTAAGCCAGAGGTCAATAATCCTTAACATTGGAGATGCTCCGGACCGTTATATTTAGACTCTAATTCTAAATAGAAAGCTTTCCGATTGCCGTGATGGAAATGTTATGATGCCTGTAAATGTTTTACTGAGGACTGACTAAGGCATCACAGGTATATTGGGCTGCATGTGGCCACGCCCCACATCATACTATTTAGTAGTTTTACAGCAGGGCTGCCCGACAGGTTAGTGGGGTCCAACAGGTGCGTGGTGGTGAGTGGACAATGGTCAGCCTGTGAACACACCGTGCTGCTGGCACCACCGGGCCTACCCCTGCACACAGGCGTGCGAGGCACAATTTTATTTCTAGAACAGGGTGGTGGTCTTGGTTGGGGGCGGGGGCATATTATATTATAGGATCTTTTTGTATATGCTTGTACAGGGGACCCCGACCCACCATGCAAGTGATAAGGGGTGCCTCCACCAAAGACCTTCCATCCGTCCGTCCATAAAAACCGTCCAAAAAAGCAGGGAAATTGACTTTTTTCATGGATGGACGGACAAAACCCACTTCCACCAAGGTCCGTCCGTCCATTCCGTCCATTCCGTCCATCAATCCATCCAGTTTTTGGTCAAAAACTGGACAGATTGATGGACGGAATGGCCGGACGGATTCCGTCCATCAATCCGTCCATCAATCCGTCCATTCCGTCCATCACAGATGACCCAAAATGACGAAAAAATGGATAGATTCTGTAGAAAAATGGACGGACGGAAATATAAAAAAATCTTGATATTCCCGTCCGTCCATTCTGTCCATCAATCCGTCCAGTTTGAGGTAAAAATCTGGACGGATTGGTAAAAAACTGGACGGATTGATGGACGGAACGGCCGGACGGATACCGTCCATCAATCCGTCCACCAATCCGTCCATTTTTAGACCACAAACTGGACAGATTGATGGACGGAATTGACGGACGGTCCTTGGTGGAAGTGGGTTTGGTCCATCAGTCCATCAAATCCGTCCAGTTTGTGGTCTAAAAATGCTTTTTTGGACGGATTTCATGGACGGACGGATGGACGGTCTTTGGTGGAGGCACCCCTATACAGACCTGCCTGGGTCCAGTGAAAGCAATATACAAATATATGATGCTAAGATCTCAATTTCTCTATTATATGAAGGCCCGCAACATTAAACAGAGTTTACACATGTGTTCAGTCATCTCTGATCTCACTTGGACCGTGCAGATGATAAAAGCACTGATGACGACATTAATTTTTATTACGGTGGGGATAATGTAATATATATAAACATTAGCCATTAGCATAAGTATATACAGTATATGCAAATATGGCGAGGAATACCTTGTAATTATGCTTTAAAGCTGAAACAATACATTTTACCTCCAGATCTCACCTTGATCCCCTGCCCTTGATCCCCAAACCAACAAAGCCCTTGTACTACACGGCGACAGTGTAAGGTGTAAGGCCCGGGGGGGGCACTCACTCTATGACAGTACCCGCCGACTGCCAAACTACCGCCTGCCTAAAAACAGGGGCTGCCAAACCACCGCCCCTAAAAAATACAAAGGACCGCCCCCTGATTCCTCACATATGAGTCACCGCCCCTGTTATTTCAAGTACCACTGTAACACTACCTGTATTTCCTGATGCAAACAGTGCAATAGACATGGATAATAATTGTTTTCTTTGCATTTTATCATGTACATGTAACTGAGACCCGATGACTGGCTCCTCCTTTAGAGTTACCGCCCCCTATTTTTGAGGGTACAAAGAGTCACCGCCCCCTAATTTTTAGATCCACCGCTACCGCTTCCGTGGGGCGTTTGGAGGTGGGTAGTCATTTCAGATCTGAGTGCCCCCCCCCGGGGTGTAAGGGCACCATGTCGCCGCCAAGCAGGGCCTAGACATGGCGGCGACGGAGCAGGGCGGATGCTGAAACCGGAGGCCGAATGCAACAGTCTCTTGACCTGTTGACACGCACCAAGTTATTATTATTGAGACGACTGGGCGCCATGATCGTCGCCAACTGCCGCCTAGACATGTTGACCCTCACACTTAATTGGCGGAGCACGTAATAGTTCCGGTCAGAAGTCGTCTGCAGACGGTGTCTACACTATATTGGTTATTTACATTGTTTCAAGTAGGGATTTCTCTCTGTTTTGAAAGGATTCCAGTTGTATTTATGCTACTTGAGACTGAGTATAATTTGTAGTTGTTTCTTGAAAATGTTCTTTATTTTCTTTGAAGTCAATTTTCCGCCGTCTTTCAGTTTCATGCCCGGATTAGCCTTGATTGTTTTCTAACATTTCAAGTGGTCTAGTTTTCAGCAATTACCGTAAATTCCCGCGTATAACCCGTGGGTTATACGCGAACCAAACCCCCCGTGCGGGTTATACAATATTCTCAAAGTCTAGGTGCGGGTAATACGAGGGTTTTTATTAGTATAATACAGTACTAAAACGGCAATTTTCAGACCCCAGAGGCGGGTTATATGATTCTCCCAAAGTCGGGGTGCGGGTTATACGCGGGAATTTACGGGGTAGATGGAATATGTTTTGATATTATTCACCTACGGCCATTTTGTTTTAAAAACTGAGACTGTTTGAAAGGCTCTCCTGATACCGAAAATGGATTACTTAACCAAGCAAAACCTGTAAACTATTGGTATTCTATTCGCTAAATTACCTTTCTATTTATATCCACATAATGCATTGTATCTGGGGAAATAAGGAATTTGACTTTCCCTTTCATGGTGCAACAACTTTGCCTCTTCCTACCTCCCCTCTCCATGGGTGATCCCACGCCCCTGTCACGGTATAAAATCACTGGACTCAGTCCCTATTCATCTTTGGGATCCACATACCCCATATTACCCTTTGCTCAGCCCCACAACCAACCCAAACCACTACACCCCTGTTGTTAATGGTTATCCAACATTACCAGTTGTGGTCCAGCTGGTTAAAGAGAATCCCTTTCTGGTCAGTGTCTGGATCGTGGGGCCAGAGAAAGGGGAGGGAGAGTCCGATGCGGCAGACTGAAGACACCCTTATGTTGGGGACAAAAGGGACAAGCTTGTCATCGTAATTACACAATAAAAGGACCTATGACACTACGTAAGGGCGACTTAAAACGGTCCCAGACTTGTCTCCAATTGCTCTGCAATTTGCAATGACGGTAATAGGACCCAAAGTCAAGCCAAACAGGGATCCAACAGGATGGGTGGGTGGGAGGATAGACATACTTTGTAAACTCTAAGATGGCGGAAATTGTTAGAGCCTAATCAGTTGACGTGGAATTAGTTTCCAGGCTTCACAAATCATTATGGTCAATAGCTGTATGTATCAGTAGCGTAGGAAAAGGGGGGGCAGGCCCCCCCCCCCCCAATCACAGAGTAGGGGGGCTTGAATATGTTTGCCCCCCACCCCAAAAAAAAAAGAAAATTACCAATACCCTATGATGTAATACACACACTTTCCAAAATGTACCTTTTGCCACATAGGGAGAAGTGGGGACATTGGGGCCTGGCAACCAATCATTACTAAAGGGGGCTAAAATACTACTTTTCTTTACATTTCCTATATGCGTGCATATGCACTTTCATGATTGAAAGCCGATATTCAAGGCCGGTTGGGTTGGTATAATTGGATCATTATATACAAGTACTTTTGTAAAACAGCCTCTCATGCTAGCTAGTAGGATACCCTCTCCTATTCATGTAAATGTCCCGGTCATTACATGTACCCATTAGGCCAACTTTTCCCAATTCCACCAATATCAATCACTCGCTCAGCCCGAAACATTGTCAGTCTTGGACTCCCACCCCTATACTGGTAGGATAGACGCTCGCCGAGGCTGACACATTGTACACTACTGTGGTCCTTCCAACTTATATTATATCGACATTAAGGTGCGAAGTGAGGATGGTAATGGTATGGCGTCACTGACTTTCTCCAAGGCTGAAATAGCAAGGTATAGACGTGTTTACAAGGGTATAGGACGTCATTCCAGCGTGGGAACAGAATGACCAGAGCCTATCTATAATATAGGGCTATCAATAGACATATAGGTTAATAGGTTCTTTGAAATCCTTATCTCAAAATTAATTAAATTTTGTCCTCTAGTATCTATCATTGTTACTTTTCCTCTAATGAGTTGTGTATTCAAGCCACGTTAAATCTACAACAAGAGACTAACACTCGAAATACATGTAGTACTTTATTATTTATTGTAAACTCCACGTGTTATATACGGAATGGAACATAGCCTGTAGACAATATTGTTCTTTTCTTCTCTGGCCAATGCTGAATCCCACACTAATTAGACCTAATTATCTAACTAGACACAACCGGTTCACATCTTAGTAATGTTCAGTTGCCCTTTGATGCAGTACTAATCTGAATAGGCTATAAAGGTATGTTAACAGAATCATAATGCAACTAATCCCCCATCGTCTTGCACTACTATGGTGTAAGGCAGCAACAGTGAATTCAATATCACCTAGGTCCCTCTGTATCCGGTGTATTATACACTCGGGGTCCATTGAAGTTGCAGAATAACGATTCTCCCTGCTGTGTTTCCTGATTGTTCACCTGCGATATGTTAAAAATAATAATCCCTGGATTAGTTACCAATACCCCACTAATACCTCATAGTGACGCACCTCGAAGGGGAGAGATGTCTATATTTACTCAGCATCTGTCTCCCTACCAGCCCCCAACCGCGCCTTCATAATTAAAGAATGACCAATTAGGCCAGGACTGATATAATTCGGGTAGTATTCTAATGAGTGATTAGAGACGAGGGTAGGGGGTGCTAACAAGAGGGGTTCAATTCAGGCTCAGGAGTACACTCCCAGAGACGGGGAAACAATGGGGAGGCTGGTTTCGCTTGTTGTGGACGGATGGAGTGGGCTGAGTGGGGACAATAGGCCAACAGGACAAGAATCAGCGCCTCAACTGCTTCCGGTCTTTGATGTCATGCGCAGTGGTGATGTGGAGGCTGGTGGAGGACTAACTGGGATTAGTGGAGACACACCTGTATGAATATAGACCTGTACTACATTAGTGTACTACATTTGTAGTTTCTGTATTGTTGCACTGGATGTGTCGTACACGTTTACCATTTAGGATTACCATAGTTAATGCCTTTGCATAGAAATTAACAGCTGCATGCCACATATGGAAAACAGACCGTTGACAGCGATCTTGACCATCGATAATTCAGTCTGAAATGTGAACTTTTCTTTTTATTTCGACAAATCTGCTTTCAAATTTTAGAATCAGCGTCCGATATTCTCAAAATTGCATTTTATGTGATTCCATGCATTATGATTAGATCACAGAGAAGGGAACGTCATATGTGTTGAGAGCACATGTATAGAACAGAGTGGATATTACGTCATGCATATAATACATGTATAAGGGGCCTTCCATAAAGTATGTACGCAAATTTTCTCCAGAAATTGACCCCCCCACCCTCCCCCTAAAGTTCTTGTACGCATTAAAACAAAGGGTTTATGTACGCAAAATTTTCCAGGAAATAGTTCCCCCACCCCCTTGGTGCGTACATACTTTATGGAAGGCCCCTAAGATAGAACTAACTTATACATGGAAGTCATCTCCTTTAGATATACACGGGGGCCGGGGCATTAGGATGCCCTTTTTAAATTACTCTAAGCCAATCTGACTGTCGCCTCCTGATGTGAAGGCAAAAGTAAATTACAGTCGCCCAAAAAAAGTGAATTATTAAGCCCATAGCTGTCACAAAAAGCGAGCATTAATTTGAAAACGGATCTGCACCACATCCCTGTCATTACCACATCCAAATGTAAGGCGGCTTATGATTGGTGCATAAGAATGCGGGGTGCATTGTGGGTCCCCTCCAGGTGGGCTATGGCAATCCCGGCTTCCCTGGCCATCCCTGGCCACTCCCATATGTTATCCAGGGGTGGGACACGCCCCCCTGATCTCTCCCTGGACATTAGCCCATTATTTACCACTCCGTGTTGTTTGTCCCCAGAAACTTTACAATTGCTACCATGCTGCCCCCCTAGGGAGCAGGGAGAGGGTACCCCAGGTATTTCCCTGGGGTTGCTAAGTGACCTAACCGTCAGCAGGGTGATCAACGGACGGAGATTTTTGAACTGGTCAGTTAGGGCCCCCATAGGGTAACGTTACGGTGAGGTGGTGGGAGGGGGTGGGGAGGGAGTGGAGGGGAGGGCTGACTACAATAAGAAGGAGGTTGGGGTTCTACAGGGGCAGGCACTAGGACAATAGCACCATGGGTAGGGTGTCCTGGGGGTGGGGGTGGGGTGAAAGGGTTGGGAGTCCTACCTGTAGCGACCACCTCCCCTGAGGTGAGGTACCTGTGGCTGGGGTGGGATACAGGAGGAGTCGAGGCGCCACCCACCCACTGGGCCACCCTGGAGGATGGCATGTATTATTCAACTCTGAAGAGGCCAATTTATGATTGTCATGCAGAGAAAAGAGCATTGTTATTTAGAACATGCCAATTCAAAACTGCCAACACACAACACACAGTCAATATAATATCAGTAACAATAGTTCCCCATGTGTTACAATGTCAAGGATTCCAAATAAACGTTAATATCACAAAATATTCCATAATAATAATAATAATAATAATAATAATAATAATAATAATAATAATATAAATGATAACAATATACAATAAATTTATATCTATACCATCAGTGTGATATCTAATGAAAGTCTGTATAACTGATATAAGATAGATAATTGTGCTGTGGTTCTCCTGGAGTTTAGAGGACAGATATTGAATTTCAGCTGTGCCCCTGGCTATTCTGAATGGGGCTTCCCTGTATCAATTTGAAGATACCATTATTTGGTTTCCCCCACATAGCTGGGACTACAAACCCCCTCTGGTAATCTCCACACTCACTTTGTGAACAGAGCACTTCGCAGCAACAGGAAACGTCGTCAGTTGCGCGCCTCCTTGTCTGGAGAGCTCTAGGGCTGAGTCCGCCATACAGGGGCCGGGTTCGCGCGTCAATCCTGGGAGTGCCCTAGTCATCTGAAGCTAGTCTGAAGTCGTTCATGTGTAGGTCCAGTCTGGTCTAGTGTCCATATGGCAGGCCAGTGGACCATACATTTGCCAATTGCTAATTGCCAATTGCCAACTTATGGGTCAATAGAAATGCATGGATAAACAGAATGAATATAAATATATATATATGTATGGCTATTATATGTACATTATATTATCATATATCTACATATATCATACATATGTATATATTTTGGGCATGCATATGGCTAATGGCAATTGGGAAATTGCAATTGGCAAAGATGTGGAACACTGGCCTTCCCTAGCATGAGTTTTGGGCATGCCTGCACATTGATATAACCCGACCTTGAACCCCCTTGACCGATCTGGAATGGACTGAAACTAGACTGTAGCTCACGCGCGAACCCGGCCATGGACTGGTCAGCCAACACCCCCCCCCCCCCCCCTCCCACCCTCCCTGTTAACCCCCTCACCCCACTTCACCCCCTCTAGTGCCCTGGTCACCTCACCCCTCCACCCCACCCCCAATCACGTCACTGATTTATCGATCTCACTGTTATCTTGTTCATCTCTGCCGCCCACAAAAAGGGCGGGAAGAATGAGTTGAGATGTAACACAGTGATTACTCAAAGACAAATGTCGTCTGCGGCCAAAAGACCCGCACCCAGGTGTCAGGCGTGACGCAGCCATTTACCTGGACATTAGTCTAAAGACCCCCGACCGACTGGACTGAAGTTTATGAACTTGACTATGAAGACTATTTATAATCATAAATATTGCGTCGTAAAGTACTTGACAGCCTTCTCTATACCCTGTAATTTATTTTTACCAAGGTCAGGTCAAAAGAATATTCCTACTCTCGAAAAGTAATAAAAGGTCTGCTCCTCAGGTATGGAAACTAGTGAGTTAGGGAGTGCTCATTTTTTAACAGGGGGGGCGGTGAGATTTCGCGCGGAGCGCGCGAATTTTTTTCACCCCCCCCCCTCTAGAGGGGTCGAAATTTTTTACCCCCCCCCCCGGCAGGCCGAAAATTGCGCGCGTTCGCGCCCCTTTGTAGCATAGTAACGCACAGGCTTTTCCCCTCAAAACAGGTTGAATTTTTTTGCCCCCCCCCCAAGAAGGGTCTGAATTTTTTACCCCCCCCCCCCCGGTCAAGGGGTCCAAATTTTTTACCCCCCCCCCAAATCCACCACCCCCCCCCCCCTGTTGTTAAAAAATGAGCACTCCCTTAGGCCCACTGGTCAGTTCCTCTGTCATGAAATCTGTTCTATGCGTGAGGAACACTTTTCTATTTAAAGTAACCCCCTCCAAAGAAATACGAGAAACCCTGCACAAACACAAGTAATAAATGACATGAAACGAGACAAATCTAATAATTGTTCATTAAAATGTGATTATCAATGTCATCCTTTTGACAGTGAAAGCACTTGGGTCGACTAGACAAAAATGCTCAGCAGTTCATTACAGGACCCTTCTCGCCAAACCAAAAAGGCCAAAAAGGAGGACACTCACATACCAGGACAATGTGAGTTCCCCACAATATAGAGCCCTATCTTAGTGTCCAGTTCTAATACCCCCTACCTCCCACCCTTAGACATGGGGGCCACTTTTCAGGTAGTAATTAACTCACCCCTCCATTGTGGACATGTCACCCCCTGACCCCACTGCGTCTGCTGACCACTGCTGACCACTCCACCTCCAGCACCTTCGGCCACAGACCCCCATTCAGCACCCTGCTCGGGGGGTAGACTGATTGGCCATTATGCAACAGGTGAAATTTGACTTTTGGTTGGAACATGATAAATTCCTAAAGTCTCACGTAGACCTTTTTGGGTTGGTGTTGAATGGAATCTGAGCTGACCACACGTTGGAATCTGAGCCCAGTTGGTGTCAGAAGTGCCACCAGACTGGTTTGTAGTTTAGTTTGTTCTGTGTTTGTTCTTTAATTGCTCCATCGATTCATGCACAGCACATTTTGTGCTTTTGTGGTATTCACTTTTTCTCTTGCCAAACATACAAACGGGTCCTGTACTACCTATGGCCAAACATTTGCCCTATGGCCAAACATTTGTAATGTCATGAGCATTTTAAAGAGCAATCCGCAAGTAGCTTTTTTTTTTATTGGTTTGACATTCTATCAAAGTGAGTAAATATGTGAAAGTTTAGTGGTCTGTTTATCTGTTATCTTCAGAAGGCAGATACATCTATCAAAGTATTGGAAGTGTTATTGGACAGTCGCCAATAAGGTGTTATTCCATAAACAAAGCAGGAGATGGTTACACATGGTGACATAGTAATCATACAAGAGCATATCCATTTGTACATTGCATATCCATTGGGGAGGGAATAGTTGTTGCATTGATACACAAGGGGACAAATTCAAGGATTTTACGGCAAAGCCGTAGTGGCTTTGGGTTTTATAGGATTGTTATGAACTACAGGTGAGAAAACGAGGGGGCATAGATTTATAATTTTTGGTGTTTCTGGGGTTCTTATGCAATTTGAGTTTGATGGTTTGCAGCAACACTGCATGGCCAGTCAATTACATGCACTTAGCTAAATCTTTTTGATTTTTATTGGTTTTACTGCAGCTGGTATAACAATAGAATCCAATATGTGCCAATGGAATCAAATAGGTACCAATGCAACTCCATTGATGCCTATGCAAATATCATCTTGGCAGCCATCTTGAAAATTACCTGGATCAAAAATCAGAGCCTACAAATGGATTCTACACCCCAGAAAACCCTATTATACATGTGTCATACAAGGAAATTAGACAATCTTGAGTTTTTGGTGGCCATCTTGGCAGCCATCTTGGAAATATCTCGCATTGAAAATCTGAGCCTGAAAATGGATTCTACATCCCAGAAAACCCTACTATCCATGTATCACACAAGGAAATCAGACAATCTTGAGTTTTTGGTGGCCATCTTGGCAGCCATCTTGGAAATTTCTTGGATTGAAAATCTGAGCCTGAAAATGGATTCTACATCCCAGAAAACCCTACTATCCATGTATCACACAAGGAAATCAGACAATCTTGAGTTTTTGGTGGCCATTTTGGCAGCCATCTTGGAAATTTCCCGGATTGAAAATCTGAGCCTGAAAATGGATTCTACATCCCAGAAAACCCTACTATCCATGTATCACACAAGGAAATCAGACAATCTTCGAGTTTTTGGTGGCCATCTTGGCAGCCATCTTGGAAATTTCTCGGATTGAAAATCTGAGCCTGAAAATGGATTCTACATCCCAGAAAACCCTACTATCCATGTATCACACAAGGAAATCAGACAATCTTGAGTTTTTGGTGGCCATCTTGGCAGCCATCTTGGAAATTTCTTGGATTGAAAATCTGAGCCTGAAAATGGATTCTACATCCCAGAAAACCCTACTACCGTAAATTCTCGCGTAGAAGCCGCGGCTAGTACGAGGGTCAGATCCCTGGTGCGGCTTATAGGATCGGCTCATGGTCTGGGTGCGGCTTATACGCGAGTTTTTGTTACTATAGTACAGTATTAAAGCCACCATAATCAGATGGCCAGTGCGGCTTATAGGATCGCCCAAAACTCGGGGTGCGGCTTATACGAGAGTTAGGCTTATATGCGAGAATTTACAGTATCCATGTATCACACAAGGAAATCAGACAATCTTGAGTTGTTGGTGGCCATTTTGGCAGCCATCTTGGAAATTTCCCGGATTAAAATTGTGAGCCTGAAAATGGATTCTACATCCCAGAAAACCCTATTATCCATGTATCACACAAGGAAATCAGACAATCTTGAGTTTTTGGTGGCCATCTTGGCAGCCATCTTGGAAATTTCTCGGATTGAAAATCTGAGCCTGAAAATGGATTCTACATCCCAGAAAACCCTACTATCCATGTATCACACAAGGAAATCAGACAATCTTGAGTTTTTGGTGGCCATCTTGGCAACCATCTTGGAAATTTCCCGGATTGAAATTGTGAGCCTGAAAATGGATTCTACATCCCAGAGAACCCTATTATCCATGTATCACACAAGCAAATCAGACAATCTTGAGTTTTTGGCAGCCATCTTGGCAGTCAGAGGGAGGAGGAGGGGGCAGAAGGAGGGAAGGCAGAGGGAGGAGAAGGTAACAGGAAGGAGGAAAATGGGGTAGAGTGGGGGGGGAGGGGTAGATGGGGTAGTAGGAGGGGGCATAGGAAGGAGGAGAGGGTAGAGGGAGGAGGAGAGGGCAGAGAAAGGAGGGAGGAGGAGGAGAGGGCAGAGGCAGGAGGAGGAGGAGAGGGCACAGGGAGGCACAAGGAGGAGGAGGGGGGCACAAGGAGGACTTGTGATGGCCTTCCTTTAAAGACTGTAAAATATTATTTCAGGGTTGGTGCATGTGTGTGTGAGGTGGGGGAGGGGTAATTATGTTGGACTTCACAGTTTGTCTTTGGGCGGGCTTGAGTGATTTCAAGAGCCACCCTGGACCCACTCAACTTCTAGTATAGGTCCTGTATGTGCATAGTATGGGAATTGGCATTGACATTGACAGCTTGGCTTGGCATGGGAGTCAATAGTTATTAGGCTGGTGCCTATCCTTGCCATTGACAGCAACATTAGAGAACTCAAAATATGGCTGTTCACAAGATGTCTAGGCCTTACCACAAGGCACATTGGTTCAACATGTAGTAACTGAAAGCAAGATCTAGGATAAATTAGTCTTGCACACACCTGCAAGGACACATGGGGACACCAGTCCTAGCAGGATTTAAGGGCCAGCTAGGGCTATATCTAACAATGAACAAGGGGGCCTATGCTAGTCTTTTCTTGTCAAAAATCTAAACCCTCCTCTGTGGTGCAAATGGCTTTGGGGACAAGGTCCCAAAGCCAATAAGTATACTGTAGACTATCTATTAGACATCTATGATTTATCTACATTTTATTGTAATCCTAACATCGACATACAATGAACATTTTACTCCACTTTTATTTCACTCCAGATTTTATTAGCAAAGGTACTGTGGCACGTGCCCATGGTGTGAAAAGATATTTCTGTTTCTCTTTTGCTTTCATTATAATCACGGTGCCATCTGTAAAAAGAATATGAGGATTTACATCACTCGACGTGTGTATGGGAATGCCCTCTGTACACGACACACACTGGGCGCAGGGTAGTAGTATAGTGGATCCCACACACCGTCCTATGCAGCAGGCGACGGGCACCTCATACTGATCCTTCAGTGAGACTCTCCACTACCATCTTGTCTGAACTGAAGTCTGAACTTTTGCCCTGTGATGTTTAACCATGACGCAGCTATAGTCGTTGTCGGCGTGTTCATGTGTCTTTTATGCGTCACTTGGGGAAACTTCAGTAAGATTACCAATGCCTTTGTTTGGTGGTGGGCTATTCAAGTATGAACGGGTCCGTGATTGTGAATAGAACAGCTTTGAACCCTGCTGTCAGGAAATTTTGAAAGGAGATAGTGTGATGGTGGCATACTGGGATTTTCCCTGATGGTCACCTATGATTCACACAAGAAGAGGAGATAGACAGACCCTTGCATCATCGGCCAAATTACTGACTCAGCACTTTCAGTTTCACATTCAGGGTATTGCGACTGCTGATGCAGAATTGCAGCGGAAAATGTCTGAGTGTATTTGATACACATACATGCATACGAAAGGGTCAGTACATCATTAATAATCAAAAACAGAATGTCTGTTATCAGTGTCTGAAGTCGCAACGGGGCCATTGGGGGCGAGGTTATGATAGGGTTCAAAGTAAAGATCGACTAATTGACACTATCAAAAAATGAGAAGTAAAATGCATCGCTTAAATCATGTAAATAACGAGATGCATTGCTTATGATTCAATGCAACTATAGCTAACTAGTATAAAAATCTCAAAACTGTCGTGTTTTGACACATGAATTTGATGCTCCCGCTTATATATTCTTCCCACATACATGATTGTACTCAAGTGCTGTCTAACAGTTGATAACTTGATACCATATAGTATTAGGTCAATAAATGTGACGTGGTGATTTCATATTTTTCTTCTTTTTCACAAAGCAATGTTATGTCTCCTGCTAAATATGTCTTTATTTTATGGTTATCCTGTTTCATCTTTAGGCTACCATGAAACGTTGTGAGCGTTGTAGCCGATAACAATGGTCAAGCTCAAAACACAAACTCATCTATCGGTACATTCCCATTTACCCATCTGTATAACCACGCTGGGGACATGTTGCGACATGTACGGACATGTTGTGACATGCACGCGTCCCCACTGACTCAGGTCTAAAAATAGCCGTGTGTGAATGAACCTCGTGACCTTTACACATCACCACCCGGAAGTAGTGCACGTGGCAGGCGTCGTGTGGTCACCATGGCAACCCCAGACCACGCCCCTCACCGTGGTCACTCATTAGTAGCAGCGGTCACTGCAATTACATGTACCCTCTATATGCCCTCTGTGCACGCCCCTCTCCCCACACTCGGCAGAATCCTTCAGAGCTATGATAAGAACAGCCCGAAGACAATCTCCCACCTCCTCCCATATGCCTACTAGCGGCCTACTAGTCTGTATGAACTAATGGGAAGTCCGTCTTGGGACAGATAAGCACTGGTACAAGGCAGATGGGGTAGATAGGACAGGGTAACCTCCTTTAGTAGTTCCTTAGAACAAAGCCCAGACCACCTTGGTTCTGACCACTCCCATTACCCACCCCCTTATAGATAATGTAGCCATGGAGTGACCACTGCTCCACGTATACCACCTTGACCCAACTAGGAATGAAGATATCCATCACATGGACAAAAGCTGACCGTATCTCGAGTCTGCCGACACAGGAGCTGGGGAGGAGGGCGGTGGTCTTTGTCTAGTATAAATAACATAGGTTCTGTGTAATCTATGGTGTAATCTGTTACCGTTGAGAAAAGGAGGAGCACATGCCTTGTCCACTGGTTATGGTGTCATCATCAAGATATGGTACCATCATCTTGACCCTGATGGGGGGAATCATTCACGGACACGGAAGCTGGCCATTCGTTTTGATGTCTGCATTAGAGGACAGTAGCCCTTTCTTGATTCAAGATGGTATGGAACAGATAATGAGAGGGGCCATCATATATGCTGTATATACTGTATATAGGACCGTCTAGAATTTCCTGCACGATTTGATTTTATATGGCTATGCTAAACGGATGCTTCAATTTACCGATGTAACCCTACCCCCTCGAGTAAGACAAGATATGGTTTGAAAACTCATATCGCTTCATCTGTGGTGAGAAAGTGGAATATTGTAGTGCAAACTCTGATTGCTAAACTAACAAGTCGATTCTAATATGGGATGGGGAAGGCGGGGTTTGGTTAGATCCCAGGTGACCAGCCTTAGTGACAGTGTAAGGGGATCCCTCCTGTTGCTAACCACTGGCACTAATGTCTTTATGGCTGTCAAAACCTGCAATAATTGTATCCGGAAAGGCTTAAATCAAACCCCATATCATATACTTATGGGGGCTATCATCGTTATTATTGGATGCCTACATGATTCCTATCTTGATAACTACTGCCGGTGAGGCGGTGTAATTTTAGAATATGGCGGTTTCTACATCCATCTTTAACAGTCCAGGTGTCAAAATTGGCTTGAAAAACGATATGGGTATAGGCTGAATATTGGTTATTATGACAGATCTGATGGGAAAGATTATGCTTCACAAAGAGAAAAAGGGAAAAACCAGCTTCAAAGTTCTCATTTGGTAATTGATTCTTAATGATGTACATCTATATCCCAACTTCACACATGAAAGTTGAATCTATCCGTCATACCAGCCACTTTCTTCACTCAATGTTGTCCCATTTGGCCTAACACTGATGAGGCATATGTCCCATTCCCGGTCCCATTCAGTGCTCCATCTGTCCTATGTCCTGCACAAATTGATCCTAGTTATCTAACCTCAGAGTGAGGACCCCATACAAAGAAGACAACGCTGGGTATAAATATATAGCGCCCCATCTCACTCTAAACTCAATAGCAAGATGATATTTTCATTGGAGGGCTTAGACAAGTATTACAGGTTCCCAATGCCCATACTCATGTTACCCTGTGATGAGCAAACCAGTGGCCAATACGGCGTAACCAGCTATAACCCCAAGTCTCCAAGAAGCAAACAGGAAGCTTTGAAGCACTTGAAGTCCCTATCTAAGTTTATGTAACCAGGCTTCCCCGAAAGGAGGCACTCCCCTCAAAGGATCTGCCTCGCCCCTCCTGTCACCTTCTCATGTGACGTGTAATCTGGAGGGGGTAGGAGGGGAGGGGTGTGTCCTCTTACCCTGTGGTACATGTACAGGAGGGGTACAGAGTCACCCTGGTCCTTTGTGTAAGTGGAAGACAAGGGTGGGGTGTGAATCTTCTGTGTATAGCTACACTTATTTGATGTGTAAGAAACCTATGTTACTCTACAAATTGGATGTATTTGGATTAATTAGAGATGTGTAACAATGGGGTGTTGTAGTGATGGGGAAGGGTATCACATCATTGGTCAACAATGGGAGAGCCATCCTTGACTTGGCAATCCAATTCCCGATCATGGTTGTTGTAAATACTAGTAACCGTTTTAACATGCTTGCCTTTGGTCTAACCTGACTCATGGGTTATTTTAAAATCACAATATAAGTAGACAAACTTATTTAACAAGAACCTATGCATTCATTGGGTTGTTTTGGAGGGATGGGTTGGGTTGGGGGGGTAGGTTGATTGTTGGGGTGTCATTCACTCGGACCACAACATGGATGTATACATCTCCGGAATGTGCTGCTCAATCAAGGTATGGGGGCCTTACACTACAGTTAAACGTAGCTTAGAGGCATGTTTTATTGTCTCCCTGTACTATACTGGGGAGGAGGAAGAGGAATGGTCTCCAGTACAGCTTCCAGACAGGCGGCCTGGTGACAGGCTAATACTAGCGTGCTCCTGGCTGTATAGTGGTCAATTTAACCCTTTAGGGGTAGCATCAATCTTTAATGCAATATTATACCCTTTATTGCCATGACGAATGAATGCAGCCCGGGCGAGCGTACGAGTCCAGATACCGATCCTTCAGGAGCAGAAACCCTGTGGGATGGGCATGATGCTTGAATGCAGGACTAGCGAGCTACTCGCCAGGGCTGCATTCATGCATCGTGGCGACAATGGACATATCACAACACAGCAGAGGGGGGGCACTGCCCACCAGAACAGTAGCACTGCCCAGCCCGAGCTGGACAGTGGCGAGGTGACAGCGGCGACAGGCTGGACATGGGGCCCTGTCCCGCCCCCTGCTTGTTTGCTAACTGGACAATGGTGATTAGAACTGGTGCTGACTGACCACATCAAAGACCTGGAGGCCGGACACCGCCCTGCCCTGTAATTCCCCCCGTCCTGCTTCCTGCAATGACCGTCAGGGGCCAGGTAGGGGCACGGGCCAAGATGGATGGACGAGGGATTGGGGAATGGAGATTCTACACTCACTCTCTCATCTAACTCATGAGTTGATTCTATCATGGCATAGTATGTAACACATGGACCTGTCACAGCCTCTGGTGTGCAACACATACAGTGGGAAGGAAATTGTCATTGGGTGGCCCATAGAAAATGTATCTCCTAATAAGTATGACAAATACCATAGATAGGGAGAGAACTCTTTGGTGGCACCGAGTGGACCCCACTGACATGACATCGTGAGTCGAGTGGTCAACGGGGCATGGCTCGCAGAAGGACAGTGGCCTTCTGCTGCCGGGATGGAGGGTGAAGGTGGGGTGGTGGGTTCTGAACAGGGGGTAGCCGCCCTGTGATTAGATCCCATTGTCGGCCCCAATTTGATCCCATTGTGGCCGCAGCACCTGGTGGTTTGTCCCTGCAGGATCCAACAGGTGCGCCAGGTGAGGTGCTGGGGTGGTGTCCGGTGTAGGGTTAACCAGGGGTACGGGAGGTGCATCATGTGGCTGCTGTCAGACGGTGGGGAACGGGGGGGGGGGGGCAGAGGGTTCAGCTAGCATTTTCCTTAGAAATGAAACATTTTTTATTCCTTATTTGTCAGTATGGCTATGTTGGTCATATAGACAACAATATGTCATTGTAATCATTATTCCATGCAATTTTGAGTACTGACACATTAGACACAAAAATACCAATATATTTCATATAGCATGTAACGTATAACCAAAGTACTTAATTTGGATTTTACATGGATGCCTATAGTAAACTGGACATGGGGGGGGGGGGGGGGTAATCCTTTTCACTTTTCGCTAGAGGCGGCGTGGATGGCGAATACAGAGCGAGTAGTGATAGGTATGACTGTCACAGGAGAATAGGGGTGGATACAGCGGTGTCTGCATATGGACAGGAAATCCTCCATCATCATTCAAGACAATAGCCCAACCCCGACCTTATCCTCACTCCACCCTTTGCGCCAACCCCCTTAGGGAGTGCTCATTTTTTAACAACAGGGGGGGGGGTGGTGAGATTTCGCGCGGAGCGCGCGAATTTCCCCCCCCCCCCCTCTAGAGGAGTCGAAATTTTTTACCCCCCCCCCCCCCCGGCAGGCCGAAAATCGCGCGCGTTCGCGCCCCTTTGTAGCATAGTAACGCGCGGGCTTTTCCTCTCAAAACAGGTTGAATTTTTTACCCCCCCCCCGGTCATGGGGTCCAAATTTTTTACCCCCCCCCCCCAAATCCACCACCCCCCCCCCCCTGTTGTTAAAAAATGAGCACTCCCTTATCCCTACCCTACCTGGCATACCTTTAGACACCCACACTACCTGTCCGTCCCTAGCTAACTGGGCACACCTGATCACAGGTATAATACCCCACGTGTATTGATTAATATACAAACATGGCGCCTGGTATGGCCCTTTGATGACTGCAGTACAAGTTGCAGTGTAACCCCACCTTACTAAGCCACAGGATTACTCAGAGAAACGGAAATATTATTGTGTGCAAACAGGCCCTGGTGGCGCCGCAATGTGGTCAGACGGGTTAGGTTACCTTTGGTGTGTCTTTGCCAGGGCGAACAGCAACAAAAACAACTATAGAAATGCCCCCTGGTATTAAAGGTACATATCTGTTCAAAGCTTCTGTAAATAGGAAATGGTGTACAGCATGTTATATGAAATGTCCATGCTTCCGCCTTGGCTCCTAGACATAAAATCTAAACGTGTTGACTTTGCTCTTAGTCTTGCCGTATGTCTAATGCTTTCATTTTCTGGTAGCCCAATCTTGTTTTTCTCAGTCTGGACCCAAGGTGAAAAGCCTATTTGGCACCAAACGATTATCCCCATGTCCAGGTCTAGAATGCCACATAGTTAAATACTCTTTGTAGCAATTGTAGATTTACATTTACGGTATATGGTTTAGCTAAGGCTCTGGATAGCATTGCCTTTGTTGCACCAGGAAAGCAGCTTGATAGGCACTAGTTAACATGTTTGTTTGAATGGTGAACGTTGCATGCTACATATTCCCTGCAGTCACCCATAAGCTAGAACTAGTAGTACTCCAGTAGTTTGCTTTTATTATAAAATCGTTGTTAGGAAAGTTGATATAATATTATATGAACAATCTAATCATTTAACCTCAATATTTCCCTTCTGTCTGTTTATAAAGGGAAGTATTTATTATCATCCCAAATGCCATGATTATAGTAGTTTGGTATAGCATACTGAGCCGTGCTAAGGCAACAAAATTACAACGTTTTTATTTCTCAGTTGGTTCTCATTGGCCAATTCCCCATCGACCCCGTGTCAGCCATTTGATACAGGCTGGGAATAAACCAATATTCCCTGGGTGGTGACCAGTTGCTCTCCAACCAGATATTCAGGCTGCTTTTAATACACGATAAACTCAAATAGACCCAACACATGTGGCAGGAGAGTGAAGAGGTGACAGGTTTTTAGAGATGGATGACCCTGGTTAGTGTCCTATCAGATTGTTATCATCCAGTTAATCCCCAAAGCCGCCTCCCTCAAAGATCCCCAGCCTCGATCCTGCCGCGTCCCATCGGACACACGCTGTGCGCATGCCCGGTGTCGTCGCGCGTGCGCAGTGGATGATCCCTGATCCCCTGCGCCCCCTGGCGGGACTGACCACAGGGACGCCGGCCTCCCCAAAGGACGGTCACCTGACCCCCCACACCAGGGTGTGAACTGTGATATGATGGCGTGACATTAAACCGAGGGAACATCCATGAGATTTTGAATGAAAAAAAAAATTCCCAAATAGAGTTTGTACAAGTTTGCCAATGTGGGTAGGGACGGATACAATTTTAATTATGATAGGTCAAAGGTGTTCAGAAAAATGCTGTGGACTGATCATTGGATTAAATAAATATGGCCATTATTTTGTTCCTGTAACTTTGATAGGCATTTCGCCTTACAGCTTACACTCTGGCCAAAACCCCCAAGAAACTTCTAGAAACGATACTATCTTCACATCCCAGTCCACTTGCTTTGCATTTTGTTCAGATTGGAGTACCTCATTTTACAATGGTGTCAAACTACACTCTGGACTATCAGGCTGGTAATTCACGGCGGAATTTTACCTTTTGTACCTCATTTGACAAAGCTGGCCCTTACTGTGGCGACCCTCCCCCCCCCCCCCACCTTTTGCCAAAACTATTTTAGAACACACATGTGGCATCTTTCCCAACAAAAAAAATGCAACATAGGATAATGATTTATTCTAAATATAATCATTAAAATAGCAGATAGATTAACTGTTCGAATGCTGAGATAATCTACAATAGAAAGATGGTTTCTGGATGGTTTCTTCACAAATAAAATCCATCTGCATTAAACCCTTATCAGTGTCCCATTTGCCAATGAGTTCAGGCAGGTAGCACTTTACGATCCAGTCTGTGATTGATGGATCTACTCCTCTTACCCCCCACCCCACCCCCACCCCCACCTCAGCCTCCCATTGACCAGTGTCCAGTCTACCCGGGCTGTTCACCCACCCACCTGCCCGTCCCTACACCTGTAGGAGGCAGGCACCTGGTGGTCAGTGTGGGATCCCGCACGTGTTTGGCTCCAGGCGACAGGTAAAAATGTCACCGCTCTCCGTCCTGCTCAGCGCCGCGTCCACCTGGACGGATTTATTTACCCTGAGACAAAGCGCCCTGACCAGTGGGCTGACCAGTGGGCTGACTAGGGGGCTGAGTTACGTACGCTTCCCCTCCAGGCAGCCGCCATCCGAGGATCGGGGTTAAAGAACAAAGGTCTGGTGGATGTAGTGGGTATGTTCACTGAAGGGTCAGTCCATACATCAGCTGGGGCGGTGGGTGGGTACAGGGCGGAGACGGGCGGGGGGGGGGGGCACTTGATGGAAGTGAATTTCAGAAAAGTGGGGTTTGGCCCGGCATTGAGTACACATATTTTGATAATAATATTATGGTCCATTATGACATTAATAGCAAAAAACATCATCCAGCTCATTACGGCAATGTCTGTGTACATGTCCCTCATCTCAATATTATCTATTTATCGCCAGCAACATACAGCATGCCCCTGAGATGGCTCCTCCAGTGTCCGGGACACTGAGCCTCCACGGCCGGGTGATGATAAGCCCCGTGGGATCGGACACACCCTGGAGGTGGTCAGTGACGAGCAGAGCCCTGGCACCGACAGCTCCGAGCCCGGCCCCCTGCTGCCTGTCCCCTTCTCCTGGAGGCTTTGATATCCAGGGAGGACACCCTGTACAGATTGACCACTGGTCAGGTGCTGACCATTCCCACACCACCGACAAAGACCTACCATGTATGTAGCTGAACCTGGGGGATAGAGCGGGCGAGATTAACCCTTTGAGAGATGCATAGTGTCATGATGCATGGATCCAGCCCGGGTAAGGTATCATGCATCATGCCAACCCATCAAGACTAGAGTGCATCAACCCAAAGGGCTCTGCATGATGCTTGAATGCAGCTCTAGGGAGTCATTCGCCAGAGCTGCATTCATGCATCAGTTCATGGCGACAGGGGACATTTGGCCATTTAAGCACCTTACGGCCCCTAAAGGGTTGATAATAAAAACACACATGATGAGGACCACATTAAGTCATGTGGAGCGTTGTCCCATGAGCATATCTTTAGAGTTCTTGTCCAATGGAAATAAAAAGAGTCAATTTGACCACCACAATATCTAAATGTTTTCATTGAGGCAACAGGGCCTTTCCATCACCATTATGAGACCCAGAGTAGCTACATCAAAGAAATATCGGTGTAATTATTATGGGCATATCATGTCAGATGGCGCTGTAATAGACAAGAGGGCAGTGCCCTTTTCTGCTCTATGACTAGTTATTTTTTTGACCTTTGCAATCTTACACTTTGAGGTTGTCCCTGTGAAGCATCCTAGCTATGCGGGCAATGGGCTCCCCAGTGGGATTCCGGCGTGAAGCCATTCCATTCAACCTACCCCGCGGGCAACCAGCGCACCGGAAGCTGATCAATCACGTGATCAGTGACGGATCGATACGCCTCAATCTCCATCCAGATGTATAGGTGGTATTATCTCGTATTGATATTAGAGTATGGACTTAATGTATTTTCTCTTCTGAAATGACCTATTTTCATTTACATGGCACTGATAGGAAATTGTCGTCTGCTCTGGTCCATTTCCGCCAATCTCCAAACAGAATGTCCCACAAGAAGAGCCTGTTAGAATGGGCAAAGGTGTGCTTGGAGAGTGTCAATCAGAGGCGGCAGGCGGAATGCAGTGACGGATCGGCGCGGGGCGTTCGCGAAATAGTGGTGATTGTTTGCAAACATTGGCGGACATATATCACTGCGGACATTAATTAAAACGGAACCAGGCTAGGCACGGCGGGTGGGCGCAACACGACACCGGCTGTATCAGTGATCAGAACCCGACGCAAATGACAGAAGGGGGCGCTACGTGCGTGGGTCAGGCTGGTCCTGATTACCCTGGCCACTCCCTAATTTAACCCTTTAAATCACACATAGCGCTTTAATGCGCTACACCAATTGTGGACTTCATACATGGCGAGAAAACCTGCATTCAAGCATGATGCGGAGCCTACTGGTTTGATACACTTACGAAGGGTCGGACCGATGCATGAATGCAGTCCTAGAAAGTTAGCTCACCAGGACTACATCCATGCACCATGACAACAAAGGGCATGGTAGATTAAAACAACATGCGGCCCATAAAGGGTTAATGGATCCCGGTCGGCGTGGCCTTTATTCGGCCACGGCTGGACACCCTGTTCTTTGATAAGGAGCAGGTATTCAAATCAGCCAATTTGTGTTGCCAATAAAACTAGATTTGGCACAACACCTGATGCCCTCTTCTGATAGAATCCTGGTGAGTGAAAATAAATAGATAATGGGTGTGGATAGGTATCAAGCAGAGATTGGGGAAAACCACATTTATAAAGGCTCATGAGGTGCTCACCACATACAGAGGACCCACGTCCCCAACCAGGTCTGCTCGATGCCACTCAGATGATCTCAGTCAATCTTGTCAGCCATGCATTCTCACTTTGAAAAACATTCTCTCCACAGACATAATGATTCTGTTCTTAAGATTCAGAATTAATGTTTCTCTAGTACATGTAATACCATCTTGACTCGTCTTACCATCTTGACCATTATGCAAAAGAGCATCTTTGGATACCAGTATCGTAGGGCGACTTCGTGATTAGAGACTACTATTATATCTTCTCCGCGAAACCACGTGACCAGATTCTCTATGGGGGCCGCCATGTTGTCCGAGGCAACTAGGTCAAGGGACCGCTATAAATAGAGCACGGATGTCGCTCCCTGGAGGGCGGGGAGGGACGGGGGGGGATACCGGTGTGCCATATTTGGGCATGTAGCTGGGCTATGGTCAGTCGCACATGGGGGTAAGACTGAGGAGTAGAGGAAAGGGTAGCGGCGCCACTTCCCAGAGGCCGAAGGCCTCTGGTATGTGTAAGAATGGGGTGCAAGAATGGGGGTGAAGGCCTATACTTGTAGCAGCAAACTGGTGGTGGGAGTCTGAGCTAAAAGTGGCTGCGGGCAGGAGTTGATCAATCAGCAGCCTTCATGAATGTCACGTGACAGAGATGAATGAGATCAGCCTCGTTCCCATGTCGGCCAGAGGGAGGCACCATTAGTCGTGATCACACCTAGCGGTGTGGGCCCTCCTGCATGGGAACCAGCCAGGGGCTTTATCACACCCCGCCATCACTACCTCCACACCCCCACCCCCCCCCCCCCCCCCAGCCCCACCTTGTACCAGCCGGTATACACACCTCCGCTCAGGGAGTGGTCATCTTTTTACTTCAGAGTGGGGAGGGGGAGCTACAAATGTTGACCTCCTTAAGGAGAGACCAAATATAATTATTTGAACCCCTCTTGTGGGGGGGGGGGGGACCTAGAAGATGTCATTCCTATTTGTATGGTCCAAAAGGGGGCAGTTGTGATAAAATTGAACATGCATCCCCCCTCCATTTGCAGTTAATAAATGACCACTTCCATATCCAAAGGGCTACACACATCTTGTTGGTGGCTTCAATGGTACAGGGGACTGGTTTGAGTTCTATCCCATCTTGTGAAAAGGCTATGAATGGAAAGTTGGCATTGGATACTGTAAACGTATTAATTTTCGCTCAGTACATATTTTCGCGCATTTCGCGCACATACCTATTTGCGCGAAAATATGGTGTGCGTGAAAATTTTGCACAAAAAATTAGCTTTCCAATGATTCCTGGCACTCTATACTGCACTGCAGTATAAAACCTTTTTTGCACACATGTGGCCTGTGTCATGAGATCTTACACAGGCCATTTGCCTTCTACACAGGCCACATTGCCCCTCTTTTCATATAAATGAATACAAATCATAATAATTCTTTAATCATACCTTACAAAATCGATTTGAAAATGCTTTGCCTTAGATTTATTTTAAAGATCTCAGTTGGATGTACAAACTTGGCTTCTAATAGGAATATTTGAAAAATTCTTTCACTGTTGGAAAGCTGAGTTCATTGCTGGTCATTCTGGCTGAAGTCAGATGGCCTCACATCGGCCATTACGATTCTACATCGGCAAAAACTGATGTGCCGATGTCATTTCGGCAACACTACTCAATTATGAAATCTAATAAACAGGACAATTTATATACTAAAAAGAATATCAATATGACAATACAGGACTAAATATTTCCACAATAGAACAATTTTAGAACCCCCCCCTCCCCACCACCACACAGTTGGAAGTGGCTTTTGGGGCAAAATATTTGAACAATAATTTTGAGCTGTAAAACCTTTAATAATGGTCCGATTGAAAAACCGTAAAAACTGGCATGTAGCTTAAGATCATCTGCTTGCAGCTGCGCGAAAATATGATTGCGCGAAAATGTCTTTATATGCTAGGTGCGCGAAAATTTAGCTGCGCGAAAATATCTACGTTTACAGTAGCCAGGGGTTAAAAAGGGAGTAGACAGTTCGGCTGCCCAATGGGCAGATATATTGATAATATATATACAAAAAAATACTGACCATTACCATTGTGCTGATTCCCTATGTACAACATTCCCTCTGTCCTCTCAATATCGATCACACTCTGTGTCACAGGACTGGTACTATGTCTTACAAATGTGAATATCAGGGCTATAGACTTTAGTCTAGAGAAAAGAGTACAGTGTAGTTATATTCACAATAAATCTACACGGTTAATCAATGTATAAGCAAAAGACACAATATTACCATCTTAGTATTATGTACTGTGTTCATTATCTTATTCATAGCCTATCCACATCGTTATCACTTATTCAACAAACTGCATATTAAAAGTGCTACCCCAATATTGCCATCTATCACTGAGGCCCATCCCTGACCAATCAACACACCTTATCAACGTTTACATTGAATCTTGCTGAGGTGTTGCCTGCATATATCCTGTGCTCCTATCCTGCCAATGTCACCATCAGTTGTCACATTCAAGACCCTCCAATACTGCAGGTCTGACACAGGAACAATAGCCACCCCACACCGATATGCTGACCACTATACCAGATACCACCACACCCTAGCACTCTGCTTCTCCTTGTCTAGTGAGCCATACATTGTCCAGAGATATAGCTAATACAACATACACAGCTATCAGGGTTATAGTAGCATACTTTGCATGAATATTATATATTTATTTATATTATATATCACATCACTCATTCGGTACTGCATTCATCCCAATTTGGCATTCTTGATGTGCTTTTGGTCACTTCAGAATGAGGTTCAGCCACCCCGGTTTTGAATGAGGTCTACGTATCGTCGATTATAGCCTCTGTCATCATGGCTCCTATCTGATAAGACTGGATCCCACTGTCAACAGGTCTAGCTCACCTATACTATATTTGTCTTATCTATATTATGTAGTGGCGACTGTCATATCTCCATGTCGACACCTGGAGAGGTTATAACCACGGGATTGGCCACTTCCTCCAGGGTGGGATAATCTCTCCAACCATGTTTCAATGATCTACATCAGAAGAACTATATAACATGAGTACTGTAAATGCCCTCTCAATAGTAAAGGGTAAGTTGTAGAGGGGATAGTCAAATACATGGGATAAGTTTGGCCTATCGCTTCATCAATCCTATCAACCCCCCCCCCCATGTTGGTAAAACTCCCTTACTAGCATGTAGGTACATAATTATGTATGTGGGAGCTAGGTATATTTTTATGGGCCAAATTGTTCCAGTGTGTATAACATTTCTAGACAATTAACGAATATGCAACTTGAGCAAGCAAAGTAACTACCCGGTAAGTGATTTTATCTTGTATATATATATATATCATGAATGACATACCTTTTATGACTAGCCTAGACTCTCAAACCCCCCATTGAATATAATAAATCAGAGATCTGAGTACAAAGTCATCACTTGAATGCCCTACTTGTATTGCTCTACAGACATCTCAGACAATTGGCATTGACTACTTAGAGCCTAGCCAGGCGTCATTTTCCCACAGGTCCGTATGGCGTCCAGGCAGCCTATAATCTCCTGCTGCCCGTCTGCATGTGGTCACCTGGGTGCACATCTCCACACCTCCCCACACCCATCAGCCTGGTCCCCGCCCACTGGAGGCTACCTGGGACCGTCAAGTGCCTTGTGGATGGGGTGGGGGATGAGGGAGGATGTATGGTGCATCCCATACTCAGAATCTATAGAGATCTTTTCCCAGGCTGACAACCCCCTCCCTCTCCCCTTCCTCTCCCAATCCTCCATCCCTTCCTAGGCATACCTGGAAAGCACAATATTCACCTATTCACACCCAGCTTCCTATAGCTCCCCCACCAGTACCACTCTAATAAGGCGATCATTCCATCAGCACTATTCATCTGCCCGTGCTAATTGGCATATTAAGGGATATGATGTCGGGAAGGGGGAGGTCAGCAGGGTCCTAATGGCGCCATAGTGCAGGCGCCCATAGCGCCCAGTGGCAGCAGACATGAACCCTCTTCACCCCACCCTAAATCTCCACCCTCCCCAGCCTGTTTGGGTGCAGGCTTTCGGGTCAGTAGTCTGGGCACCATAATAAAGTGGCATTATAGAGTCCAGTCTTGACCACTGGCGGACAGTTAGGATGGCCAGTTATAGAGGGAAATGGGCATGTATGGAGAGAGGGTATGGGCCATTGTAGGGTTTGCCTCATTGCTAGATCCACTGATGCGGCATGGGTCAGAGCCACAGAGGTGCGCTGGACAACAGGATCTTTGTGTACATACAGAAGCTTGTCCAGTGTTATGACTGCATAAGACAGGCACTACCCTGTCCCTACCCTCCATGCCACTGGACATTTATTATGTAGTAGGCTTTATAGGGGTCACTGGCGCCTTGTACCACACCGACCCCCTCCCTGACCCCAGCCTTGACCCCAAGTGTTGACATAGTTTTATTTTGGTATGCCATCCAGGCGCATTCCCCAGGGCGACGTTGGACAGGGTCTGAATGGTCAGTGATTATAGTGATGACACACTGTGTGACGTGCTGTAGATTTTCCTTTTCCCCCTGCTCAAACTTTACCAAATCCCCAATTTTCTAGGTACCTTAGTCACGCCATGGCATAGTGGAATTTTAGTATTTATAGACTAGCAGAAAGTATTTGATGCTGCTTTTCAGTGTGGGCGTTCCCCAAGGATCTGCGTTTCAAAATTAGCGTTCCAGAGATACATTTAAGTGCGTTTTGTTCCAGATATGTGCAAATTTGATAATTGCAAAATGAAGTTCAGAACTGATTCAGTGCAATATACCACGAAGTAATATACATAATCTATTTAATGGAAAATGAAATTCTTGTGCTCATTTGACAAGAATTATATGCTTCTTTATAAGCGTTAACCGCACAACAGTCTCAGAGTGTCCCAGGCTGGGATGTGAGCCTGGTTGTGACAACCAGAGCGCCTGTGGTGACCGGGACACTGAGAAAAGGAGAGGTACAGGGCCCCAGTGTAGGTTATGTAACAGGCTGACGTAAGAGATAGGCCGCTGTTGTGCCCTGCACTGTAACATTGCACACATTTCCACGAAAGGCCATCAATACACATCTTCATGTGTGTGTGTGTGTGAGTTCAAAATAAAATTCAATTTGTGCTAATTGTTATGGAATGTGAAACAATTGCAAAAGTAAGGGTGTAACGTATGCAGGATAATGTCAGTCCATTGGACCCTGGTTGGTCAGTCTGGAATAGCTCAGGATGATCTCGCCACAGGGTCATAAACCAGATTACCAGGTACATAGTAGGAGATAATTGTCAAGATGATAATCCAGGGAGATTTGGATTATGTTAATAATCATTGGATCAATCGTGCAGTATCCATTTACAACTATATGTACCCGATACCCTGGGTATGTATATATAACACATGATATATACATGTCAACCTTTAGAATATTAGCCCTGACATCTGTATAAGGGGTGATCCATTAAGTATGTCACGCTTTTTTGGGCCATTTTTGTCACCCCCCCACCCCCATGTCACACTTTGTCACACTTCTCCCAACACCGCCCAGAAAAGTATGTCACAAATCTGCTGACACCCCCCCCTTACAAATAGTGATGTTATTAGGCATGATGTACCTTATCGATTAGAACCTTTTCGGATTACAAAGAGGCAGTAACAAAATTATATGAATATTGGTGGCACCCTAGATTTTTGTGGCCTTGATCCATGGATTCTTGCAAGTGGTCACAGGAATAGGGCGCCTAAGTCTGGTCACATGATGGCCAATTTCTGGGTGCTTATGGGCTCCCCATACTATCACCTACAGGCTTGAAGGATGGGCGACATTTCTTGTCTGCATATATCTCCACTAATATCGAGATTTGAGCTATAAAATATCAGATCTAGGACCTCTTTAGGCCAACTTAGATCTGGGTATTTTTTGTTAGAAATGGTGATAAAATTACAACATTTTATCGGGAAACTTAGGTGCCCTATAGAAGGTGTGCTGGTACTGCTACCTGGCGGAGGGGGGGGGGGGGCACTCAATTTTATTTCAACACAGGTATGTGGCTGGCTCTCCAGCAACTCTTTCCCCGGGTGACGTGAAAATTGACCCCTCATGGAGGAGATTTTTACTGGACATCGATTCTCTCTCTTTGTAGCTCTATAGTGATCGATGCCCAGTTTTATACTTCAGACCAGTGGCTCATTTTGGCTGTTTTTTGCCTCACAGATTGCTTCTAGGGCAAAATCCTGACTAGGTGCCAATATATTCTCTATGCCAATGTGTAATATGAGGGTAGAAAACACTGGAACCTCAGTTAGAAAAAATCCTACTGAACAGTTTTTGAGAAAATTAGGGTTTTGTTGCATATTTTTGGTGTTTTTAGTACATTTCCTACATAAACCGTGAACGCCAGCATTTCTCACTTTTCAGGTGTTTAGAATCAGAATTTGACTTTTTTTTATTCGCAGTAGGATTTCTGAGTATCGAGCCATTCTAGAAAAGCTATTCTTTGGAAAAAATACTAAATATTTGTTGGTGATTTTCGTTGCACAAATTTAGGGTTGTAATATAAAAACTGCATTGTCATCCAATCAAAGTGTTTATGCACTGTTGATGGTCACCCCCTCCCACCCTCTTCACTCTGCATTGAAGGAGAACAGGCAGGGGAGGTACACTTATCCGTATATAGCTGTTGACCTGCTTGCTGGGTGCATTTTCAATTTATGGGGTGCCAACTGTTCATGAAAGAAAAATCAAATAGAATATTTATTTTTTTTAGTATCAGATTAATGTAACTACAATTCGTGATAGCACTTAAAGCATTGTATTTGCATTAATATGAATGGTAGCCACCTTATGGGGTGCCAACTATTCATGAAAGAAAAATCGATAAGAATTTGTTTTTTATTAGCATCAAATTGATGCAACTATAATTCGAGATTGCATTTCAAGCATCGGGGCATTCAATGAATGGTAGTCATCTTAAATATATGGGGTGCCAACTGTTAATGAATTTTTAAAAAAAGAATAGAATTAGTTTTTTTTATTAGTATCAGATTAATGCAACTACAATTCGTGATTGCACTTAAAGCATTGTGGCATGCAATGACTGGTAACCACCTTGAATGTATGGGGTGCCAACTGTTCATGAAAGAAAGAAAAAGAAAGTCGTTTTTTTAGAATCAAATTAATTCATCTGCAATTCAAGATTACATTTAAGCATTATGGCATTCAATGACTGGTGGCCATCTTGAACCTATGGGGTGCCAACTCTTCATGAAAAATACAACTAAATTGGATTTTTTTAACAGTATAAAATTAATGCAACTACATTTCAAGATTGCATTTAAAGCATTGTGGCCTTCAATGAATGGTGGCCATCCTAAACCTATGGGGTGCCAACTGTGTTTGAAAAAGGTATCAAAATAGGCATTTTCTTATAATAGATATCAAATTAATGCAACTACAATTCTTGATTGCACTGAAAGCATTGTGGCATTTAATAAATGGTAGCCATCTTGAATGGGTTGAATGAAGGAAAATCAAATAGGATTTGTTTTTTTCATCAAATCAATGCAACTACAAGTCAAGATTGCATTTCAAGCATCGGGACATTCAATGAGTGATAGCCATCTTGAATCTATGGGATGCCAACTGTTCATGAAAAAAAATAGAATAGATTTTTACTTATTAGTATCAAATTACTGCAACTGCAATTCGAGATTACATTAAAAGCATGGTGGCATTCAATGAATGGTTGCAATCTTGAATTTTGAAATGAACATGCACACAGACATATTCATAGGCATGAACATGGTGTTCTCCTTCATTATAGATATTCATGGATTTCTACTTCTACTAAATATAGCTTTCTGTTAGAAGGATTCTGTTACATGGATGTCGATGTCCAGTTTTAGATATATATCCATATAGTGCATTGGAGTGCTATAATGTTGGACCGCTGTATATTTGTATCTAGGTTTAAGCAAATTCTCTGAGGAGTGACCCTTTGGTGAAAGGGATTTTTAGTCAAAAGTGACCTTTGTGAGTGACGAGGATTTGTGTGTATTCCCTTCGTTGACCTTTGTTGCTGAGACCTCCGAAAAGTGACCCTTGATTTTACAGATTTTGTTGAAATCTCAGAAAAGAGACCCTTGGTGAGGGTGGTTTTGGTGAAAAGTAGCCCTTGTGAGGGGGATTTCTTGGAAAAAGCAGACCCATGGCAAGGGGGGGTCTTGCTCAAAATATAACCTAGCCAGTCGCACATCCATGTTTACGGGATCTTGTGTTACCCTCTACAGTGATTGCATGGAACGGAGGTCAGTTAAGCAGATAAAGGATGATGAAGGCTGACCTGTCTATAGTAGATGGGGCTGGTAGTTGTAGGTCTACTACAACCACCAGTATGTTTTTAGCCTGGAGATATCACTAATTATACAGCATTTATTTAGTATATGTTTTTAAAAAAATCTGAAAGTGTGACGTCACATAATCCTATACACCCCCCCACCCCCTTGTCACACTTTGTCACACAAAAAAAAGACCCCCCCACCCCCTTGGGCGTGACATACTAAATGGATCACCCCTAATGTACGTCCAGTGTGATATACTACTAGTATAGAGTTGGGTGGGAGGGTGGGTGTATATTAGCCATTAACATAATATGTTCCATATTACCCGAGGATGTTTATTAAAACGCTTATAGCCCCAAAAAAGTGTGAATCACTATGGTTGGACTCAGGAGATGGGAGGATAGGGGGTAGATATGTCCAGGGCCTCTTCCTCGGTGTGATCCCGTGCATACAAACAGACCTGAGGACGGATCCCTGCCTGTCCCTGCTCCTTCTCTCCGCCCCAGGAATGCCATGTCTGTAGACTTTTCTCCTATTGTTACCCTTTTGGTGGTCGGCCTTTTTCACAGGGGGATGTTGACTGGAGGTGGATCGGGTTACCATGGTGTCCGGCCTGGTCTACACACGTCCCGATCCCCGAGTCAACAGTCATTGGGATCCACTATCCCTGCCACCCCAGACACTAACAAGACCCACAGGTCTCTGCCTTCACTCCAACTGCCTTCTTTATATTGAATTTACCTCCAATTTAGTGTCCACCTGATATAGGATGCCTATACCTTGTTTAGTTATAAGGGCAGATATTCAATGATACTCAATGAATACTCCCCAATGGTGAAAGGAAATTAGATTAGATCTACTGTACATTTGCAGTGTGCTACCAGAAATCATGTGATTATAAAAATGCTTATTTTTTTCACTCCTTATGATTTTAATTTTACCAATTGATATTTACAATAAGTTCGACTTTTAATAATATTTTCACAGATAGATCCATATACCCGGCAGTTTGGACGATGTTTAAAATATGGAAAGGTCTTGGGAGGAGGGGGGGGGGGGGTATGAGGAGGAATGTTAACATCCACCCTGTGCCCTGTGTATGCAGAGGGAATCAATGGTCACCTCTGTGGTCTGTTTGTACGTACCCACCAGTCAAGTACTGATCAGCCATGTCTAATGGCCGCCACCACCGGGGGCTACTTGATCCTCAATCCTCATTCAGTTCTGAAACTGAAACTGGATCCAGTTACACACAGGGTGGCAAGGGTGGGAAAGGCATGCATGCACATGGGTGGATGACCACCTGAATTGAATATCTTAGGGTACCATGGGGTGCATGTATATGGCTGTATACTTAGAGAGGGTCTCAATCATGATATTTTCTTCAATCCCACATGAAAGCCAGGCAGTGCCTTTCAGGTGAGGGTGCTTTTGGTGACAGTGACGCTCATTTTTCTGAGGGTGCAGGTGAGAACTAGTCAGGCAGTTCCCATGAGCACCACACAGGAAGTCATATTTCTGCCTCTGAGGAAGTGGACTTTATCACAAAAGTAATCTGTGATACGGCCATGATATCTCCGTAGAGAGAGAGAGAGAGCTATGTGTGACTTTGCAGTTTACGATATATGTAATAGATGAACGTAGTCAAAACAAACCATCAATGTGGTGACACGACGCGTTTTTATCTTTCTCTTCTGTTCTAGATGGTGAGAACGGCTTCATGAACGTGAGAATGGGGATTTCCCTCTTGGTTTGGCGCCACGAGATTTTTTTTAAGTGGATACAGTAATTAGCAATATGCAACGTACAATGCCCCCAACATCAACGTATGCATGTTCATGTTGGTCTGGGAACGAGTGCGATTAAAATAATGATTAATATAGTATTGCCGTGGACTTGATTTCACACGGAAAATAATTGGCCCACACGTATGTACATTTGCTTAGACACGTGTGGATATAACAAGGAAGATAATCTTTGCACCTTGCGTACAAAACTAGTAGACAATGAGACAAAATGACTAGTACAACATGTATATTAAAATCTGTTAATGCCTGGCACGATCATTTGGTGGAGCAAGGCTGGCTCGCACATGTATATACAATGCCATTTTCCCCACCCCGATAATAAGGTAGAGTTGGAGGCACCCTGGAGGTGGTGGCACCCTGGAGGTTGAGGCACCCTGGAGGCGGGGTGTGGGGCGAGCATGACGCCGAGAAACTCCATCAGACACGAGCCACTGCCTCCGTCCTGCCCGTCACTGTCACACACCAATACTACTGACACCCATAGACTTGCCAACAGTCTGCTAGTTTGTCTTTCCTTAAATGTAACATCTTATCTAAAGTGTTATACATTGACATGCTGTTGCTAAAAACATGATTGTTAATTTGGGATTCCATAATTGACAAGTGACGTCGTCTGTAAAAGCATAGCTTGCATGAGATACATGCGAAATGTTACAAATGCAAAAACCCATCTATATGTTCACAATAACCTCATTATAAATTCACTTCAAGTTACTGCGACTGGTCACAGACCAAGTCTACTTTAATATTAGAGGCGATGGTCGGGGTGAGGGGTGGGTATTTATCATGGGAGGAATATGGCGCAGCAATATCCCTTTAAAGGTCGCATGATGCATAAATTCACTACCGGGATATCCCTTTTATTGTCATGCTGCATGCATGCAGCCATGACGAGTCTACCCGTCACTGCCGGCGTCGGGGCTGCATTCATGCATGATGCTCACGCTAGAGATGATACACCTCGAAGGGTCGACGTAATGTATGAATGCATCTGAAAGAATATATGCATCATGACGACAAAAGGCATCTCACCTTCTAGTACTATGTGGCCCTTAAAGGGTTAGGGACGGCCAGGGTCGTGGGGTGGGGGAGGGCTGGGGATCGGATGAGAAGCAGATGGGGCCCATGAGGCATGGGGTCTGCCACTTTCCGCCATCTTATACTGTGTTTACTCAATATTGGCTGTCCCAATTACGATGTTGATGTATAATACAGTAAACATGTCATCCATTATGCAGACAATGATAGAGCTACATACATCCCGTACATGCATGAAGTCCATGATACCTGTAGGACTGGTGGCTCTTCCATGCACCTGTAAATAGTTTCAGTAGTATGTCATTTCAAAATTCAAGTCCCTGAACAATGATCTGGATGATTAACGTATAGTTTTGTTTATTTCATTGGGAAGGATCTAATCAAACTTTGCCAACTTCTTAGGAACCCAGCATATACCACTTAGGGGGGGGGGGTTGTGAAACCGGGGATGTTGAAATCTAAAGGTGATCCCCAGAAGATGTAATTCTCATTTTAGCACATACCTGGGGTCGGGCACCTGATTATAGTTATATGTTCTGATACCCATACGTACTAGCAAACTATAGTTAGCGCTTGTCTACAAACTAGACATTAATACGTGCGTTGTATACAGTATAAGCCTTGTTGTCTCATAGTTCTAGTCTATTATACATGTAACCCAATACCCTACAAAAGCAAAACTGCGCAGTTTCAATTTGGGGTTTATAACGATGCTTCCCAACCAAGCGAAACCCTGAAGGTCTTTGTTGTCATACTGCGTATATTGTTGTCTGGCCCCGTTCAAGCTTCCAACGTAAATCCCGCCAACCCGCCGTGCAAGCTCATTGTAGTATGGTGTATGAATCAGCAATACATTAACCCAGTTAATTCTGGTATGACACATTAGAGTAATCTATTACAGGACTCTCCACTTTTATCATTACACATTCAATTTTATATGACCATATATATTATATTATATTGTGCCATCCAACAAGAAAGGGCAGACGTAATGTCTATAATCCCAGTTACTAAAATGGGAGGTAGTACGGCAATGCTCATACCTTTCTGTATGCCCAACATTTTCATATTCGATTTCTAGCAAAGACATAGGTTTCTAGTAACAACCACACTCCTATAGTATAACCCCCACCCAACATCCATACACAAGCCTGCCACACCCACGTTGGGGGTGTGTCCCTGTGTTTCCGGCTGCCACCAGCCCCCCTGGGTGCTGGGCATGTCCCCTGGGTCAACCCCCCTGCAATACACCGTATACATCCAGAGCTATATAGCAGGGGTGCATATGTATAAGATAATCCCCCTGCCTAGTGGACAGGAAATGAGCAGAGTGGTTTATTTGAGAGGAATGTTGACAGTCCAGTTTCCAGTATTTAGCTAGGGCACCTAATAACTTTATAAAATGGATCCGTATAAAAATGCTAGTATTATATTTGGTAATATGTTATGTAAATTTGTCAGGAGTAGAACACAATAACAACAGAATCCACCAATATTATACCTAGCCCTTCAAGGGCCGCATAGTGCTTTAATACAGTCGTGAATGCAGCCCTAGCGAGTAGATTCGTGGAGCATGTCGAGACCCTATGGGAGTGTATCAACCCCGTAGGTATAGTATGATGCATGAATGCAGCATTGCCGAGATACTCACCAGCGCTGCCTCTGTGCATCATGATGACAACACGCATAGCATATTAATACAATATGCGGTCCTCAAAGAGTTAACCTCCGGCTACAGGTGTATACTACCACATGCTACACGTATGTGTTACCTGTGGCTGATATGGATAGAATCCTCGAGGCACCTATACACCAGTATATCAGTATCAGCTGGTGCCAAGGGTATCAGCAGCGAGTATCAGCCAAGGATCAGGGCAGGTATCACCCTGTTCACACCCCTATGGTGTATCACCTGGAGGTTCCTAATCACCTGGAGGCGGCATAGATCAAAGAGGGACACCCTGCAGCTTAATTAATCTGTAATGACTCAGCCCTTCCTCCAGCGTGTGGGACATAGCCCCACATAGGTGTGGAGTATGCTGTGGCTACCCATGCACGTGTTCTGTTTGTAGACGTACAATGTGGTCCATTAATACACTTGAGATTTCTCTAAAAGTGTGTACCGGGTATACATGTATGGGTGGAGTGTTGGGGGGGGGCTGAAATCTCAGAATAATGAGGATGGAATGGAGGTATATTTGCCAGAATTATACCATGATATTTCAAACAGCATGTGCTAGCAAAATGAGTTGTTTGTAGCTTCCTATGTGTTTGCAGGCATCCTAGCTGTTTAGGTGGGCCTACATATCCTTTACATACATGGGCGGGGATACCGGTAACTAGAGTATCTCTCTACTTTGCAGGAACCATGAGACAAATGAAAAGGATAGGTAGGAAATCCGTGGCCAAAGTGATGTCGAAATCTACAATGTATACAATGCAAAATGTAAGATGTGGCTTCCTGGTGGTATACAGTGGGCGCAGCAATCCCCTGGACTCGAGGTACAGGATGCTGAAGTATTTGACATGAGATTAAACTAAATCCCAACGAGGTGCCCGCCAGCTTTGAAGTTCTGGTCAGCAGACTGGTTACAGTGACTCAAATCAATGCATGCTAAAAGTAGGCAAACATACAAAGTACCTAGAAGGGCTAAGCACCAGAAGTCCATTATAGAACACTGTATCAATAAGAAACTGAGCTCTGTATGCATCTCTTCTATAGCAGGACGTCGGTTAGGGCATCAATCCCTTACTTGAAGGGCGCCTTTGTCCCCGTCAGTATAGTCTCTCCATTTGGTAGAGAGCGGTTTCATAAGGTGTTGATTAGATACTTCAGAGCAGACGACATTTCAACTCAATTTGTACAGTGGATTCAGTGGGGAGCGCACGCATAACTAAGAGATGTAATCCTCATAATATCTACAATGGCGCACGCTTTACACTTATAGAAGTAGGCCTATGGGGGTAGTTATGGGGTAGAGAAACTAACCAGCAAAGATGGCGTACCTGTTGATGAACAATAGACGTTGTGACGTCATAAAAGACTCCCTAGCATCAAGGCGACACCCCGCCGCTTGTCCCTTTGTTAACGGCGCATGGGCAAGTTCTCTAGCTTCGAGGATATAGCTCCCTAGGTAGCACTATAATTGGTGTGTCTATATAACTTAATAATTATGCAAATACAAACGTATAACAACATAAAGCTGCGATGAAAGTATATTACAGAATGCACGGAGAGCTTGGTCACACCTGCAGCTTTCTCCTTTATTGTTGTACTTGGCCAAAGTTCTGGTGCACAACAATTTAATTAAGTGAATAGGGAACAGGGCTGGGTCTGGGTCACCCGTCTCTACTGTAATTTATGGTTATGTGTAAAGTTTATCATATGCAATATAATGTTTCTGTGTAGAATTGTTCTACCAACTGCCACAAATAACCCACAGGTGTTACACCCTTTCTCTTCTCATTGTATCCAGGGAATAACATTAGAGAAAGTTTGAGAAGCTTTGTAGAAAATAATGGCTAACACTATCGGACTGATACTGGACCAAGATTTGGTTCAATCTTCTATTTGTATATATAGCAGCCTTACTTACAAATATTGAAGTTAATAAATGCTCTTACAACCAAACACACCAATATTATTCTAGAAAGAACAATACTGTTGTTATTAGTCATAAAGGTATCAAATTCTATAATCATGAAAACACCTGCAATGTTTGTGTATTAGGTATGTAGCCTAAATACGGGCAGACCTTATGTCTGGTAATTTGTTTTGTTTATCCCTGTGGTATAAACAAACTGGCTGACACATGTGCAGCACTAATTAGCCAAAATGTAAATATTTAAGGTTGGGTTTATTTTTTATTGTTGTTTACAAATACATTGTATATACATATATGTATACATTCATATGACGTCTTGGGCGTTATGATTAGGGGTCATTTGGAAATATTCTGACGGTCGTAAGGGTTCGTCACAAGTCCTACATCACAGTATACCTACACGAGCACAACAAAAGGATTTCAGGCTATTACTTTAAAATGTGCCCCACCCCCACCCACACGCAAAAAAAGTGTCTTTTAAGAAAAACATGGTCAGTTTTGCATGACCTACATAATAAGCAGGTATGTGCAGCTCATCTTATTCAGACACCCTTTAGCCATGGATCTCATGCATGTCAAGTGACGTCTGTATCCTCTCCAGACGGCTTGAATTACATAGAAAATTGCTTCGCCAATACAGAGACAAATCCCCTGTGGCCGCACGGTTGTTTTAGTTATGCCCCACAGCTATAGGGGGCGCTAGTTGGCACTCTCCAGACGCCTCACTCTCCAGCCACACCTCTAGTGCATTCAGTGTACTGTAAGGTGGTATGGATCCACGACTCTGCTTGGAGCAGGATGACCTCAAGGTGAGCAGGTAATGAGCAGAGAGCTGCTCTAATGACGCCCTCCGCCGCCAGGAGGCCACAAGGCCCCTCCAGAGGGGGCCTGAAGGATCACGTGACTGGGACGTGACGTCACCGACAGGAGGCTTACGTCTGGAGTCATGTGATTAACACCCTGGAGGAAAGATAAGTCAATTAAGTGAGGGCTCGGATGGCGGCACAGTGGACCACACATTGGCAAAACAGAGGGGCCATCTGTCACGTCAGTGCAATCAAGTGAATTTCTAGGACAAGCAGAGTCTGTGAGGAGGGACAGAGGAGATCTTTTCCTTTTTGTCCATGAGAAATTCTAGGCATCACAGGATGGGTGCAGAGGTCGCTTTGATATAATTCATCCCTTTTCTAATCGAATACATGTATGTCAGTAATGATTGGTACCCACCAGTATATGTATCAACTGTTAAATCGGCCTCGAAATCGAATCTTGGTGTAAGGCAGTTACCGTCGGTTAGTTACGACGGAGAACATTGTCTCAATGTTTACCCACACTTTCGCGTGTGGTCGCTCCTAACGAGTGAGCATATCCATTTGTGGATACATGTCAACACCTCTTTGTGTACGACCAGAAAGGAGTCAGCAGCACAAATATGTGTACACTTATGTGTTTGTTTAGTTTCCTCACTAGGGGTAGGACACAAGGTCTACACCTAGCAGTCAGGGGGAAACGAGTCTCCAATGGCATGCTGGACATACCATGATAGGTAGCGGTCATTCAGAGCTGAGATGACAGACTTTGTAGGCACATGAGAAGGTTTGACCTGCTCACTTTTGGATAAGGAATGCATATTAATTTTGAGCACAAACAGTAGCCTAGATTAGCAATGAAGTGACATGGTGTGCGAAAATGAACCGTAGTGCAGGGAACTATACTTCTAGCACATATTATTATTATTGAACATGTAGAATCCCTTTAGCCAAGTGTACTTCATACCGTAGTACACTTCATACCGTAGTAATTTTCCACTATTTTCCTCAAATTCCATTCATGGATCATTTTACTGTTAAATAACCACCAGATTTTTTCTTTTTGTTTATGAACTCCTTACTCAACAGTACCAGGATACCTTGCAGCCTAACGCCTGGATAGGGTCTAAGACTCCTCCAGGCTGGCTGGTCGCTGACCACTCACTGACCACTCCCCCTATCGACACCACCCTTGAGGTGTTGGCACGGTCGGGTTAGGGTTCTACAGGCTTGAGGAAGGGGGACTTGAGTTGGTGACTTTTCCCACGTGTCCTTTTACGTTCTCCGACCTGGTTTTTCCTTGCATACTACAAGGCTGGAGTTGGTAGCAGTGTCAAAGGCTGTGCTGGAGAGTGACCGGTATCTGACCGTCTTGACCTCTGGACCAGTGATGGTCGGTAATGAGTCCTGTCTGACCACCTGGTTATCATGGAAATAAGCCGACTCAGAATCACCCATTAAACTATAGCCATACATAGCTGTTCAATGTGACTGTCAAAGAGTGTCCATATCTTACAGGCACATGTCCCTGCCCTGGGATGTGTGTACATGTGTATACCTTCCTCTTTTATCAAAACATGCCAGATGAAATTGCAACATTATTATGTGACCTACATTCTTGAGGGAGTAAAGCCCCGTTACTAGTTCACCCTGCATTATACTACCGATAAGTAAAATATCATGGGAAGTAATATGGTGCATTCCCTTTCAATTTTAAGTGTTATCACTTCATGTACATGAGTAAATGTGATACACATATTAGAAGGTGGAGGACTGGAGAGGATTCATTCCAGAGACTGTGACCAGTCTACCTTGAGCCCCAACAGACGCCCAGATTAAAAGTGTATGTCTGCACTTTACTAATGATGTGATATTGTGAGTGTGTGGCGAGTCAGGAGAATCAGCAGGAATTAAGAATGTGACATGTAGCATGGAGCACCCCTGTCGGTCAGGCTCGGCCGGGCGTGTGGTCAGTGGGGATGGACAGGGGTCAAGGAGTGGTGGTCATGGGTCTTGGAGGTGATTGGATCTGGATGGTTAGCGTCGTGGCAACCTGAAAACAGTGATCCCTCCTGCCCAGGGGGTCTGGTAATGGAGTGTATGACATTTGCGACGTTTGTGTCAGGGGAATGGAGAATATGCTTCTCATGTGTGCATGTTTATTCATTCATTCATTTTACCTTTCGTAGTTTACATATTATATTTTATTTAATAATAATACCATATTATTTTGTGTTTCTCCAAGCAGGATAAATGGAGCTCGCCCTTTCATGGACTGAAAGGGGTAAGAAATTGATCGATCACGGAGATTAAGAACAGAACCTTGGTGTGTCCTCTAAACATACACCCAGAGATGGCAGTACAAAGGGATCCGATGACCACCAAGAGACCAGAGATCTACATGTGGAAGATACCACAATAGCCATAATTGTCATGTCCATACCCGTCACATACCCCTCCAATGCCCTCAGCCGATAGGGGGAACGTTCACAAATGACAAACTATTTAGGGACCTTTGTCAAGAAACCTCAGGTTACCATCTGGACAAATTGGCCCATGTACAAATGTATGGCCCTACACATGTTTCATCACGAAACCCTAAAGACCCCCAACCACCAATCCCACCCCCACACCTCAGCCGGTGACGTCATTGTGTGAACGTTCCCCCTGTCCGCCCTGCTGGATCCGCCCCCGGCAGCCTGCACCCCCCTCGGTGGCTAGGTGGCGCTGGGTGCGGACGGACAGAGATAAGAAGGCGCCGGGCGGCGTCGGGCCGGCTCCGGTCAGCTGGTCATCAGCAGGGCTCTGGACACTGGTCACTCAGTGAGTGTGCAGCCTGAGGGCGTGGTCACTCAGTGCCCCCATCAGCTGGACACGCACCCAGGGCTCCTGGAGGCTGGCCTGGCTGCCGTGTGAGGTGAGGTGACCCGTTTGATGGTCTTCACCCCGATGACAGATTGGAGGTGTATGGTGTTCTCTACCTTGTAAAAATGATGCACTCAAGTGCTGTTGTCGTGCATGTGAACATGTGAACTCTGAGCTGTGGATTTGGATGTGTTTCTTTTCTCATGATTCTAGTTTAATATCGTATTCGATGGTTTCCCGCATGCTCATCTAATGAATCACACGACGCCAGTGAATGCCATATAGCATCTAATTACTTGATGGACGATATTGCATTGTTGAATAATACGACATGGGGTATCTGGCCAGATGGCTTGGACTTTAATTTATAATTCCCCAAAGTATGAATGGGGTGTGTACGCCACTCTACTCTAAGTTGGCAACGCTGATGTCTATCATTCTCTAAAGTATTATATACAACGCAACAAGATAGGCACTGTAAATAGTTAGTGTACCTACACAGTAGAATATACTGTAGAATCGATTTACAGTATAATCTACTGTAGATTTACCGTAGATTCTACTGTTTACCTACAATGAACTGTACACCTACAGTAGAATCTACTGTACACCTACAGAAATGGCAATCAACTTGTTTACAGTGAAGGTCCGTGAATAATAAAAACAGGGAATCGTCAGCTAATCCAAAGCACACTTGTATACCCTGGAGAAAACTAAAATTAATATTTTAGCTTTCCAGGGTTTCTTATATAAATGTGATCATACCCCGGATCAAACCTGTTTTGATCAATCTCCACCAGAACATACCCAATATATGGATTACTCATGGGTGTGGCGACTATTTATTATGGTCAACCAGGGGAGAGGGGATTTGTTTGTTTTTGCGTGTAAGCCTGATGCTTGGGAGAAGAGTCTCAAGCAGGTCTATGGGGACCGTTAAGGATATATGAGCACTTTTACATAACTCAACACCTAAAGACTGCCAGGGCTGTATACTTTTGAACGTTTATTCTGAAGGGGGATTAGGGTTTCAAACTCTCCTCCATAACTGTACATAACTAAATGGGAATCTAAAAACAGTATTTTGGAAATGTGTGCCGGAAGTGGCATTGCCATGAAAATATTAATATTAATATAAGTTCACTGCATTGTACATGTATACACTATCATTTGTATTCATGTGAACTATAGGTTACGGATTTTACTGGTCATTATCATTATGTCTGTCAAATTTCATATTTCACAGGGTCATGAAGTTGATGCCTTGTACAATATTATGTGTATACTTATTTGTACTGGTGGGTACTGGTTAATTATTTTGTAGATAATATATAACCCCATGTTTTTCATCGAATGTAAAAAATTCATCTCAGTCCTAGTATATAGTAACCACTCAGTCTAGAATAGAAATATCTCAATGGTTCTGCATTTTGTACCCATATGGGAGTGTTACCTGTATTGAAGTGTCACAGCCATCCCAAGGTGTGATGGCATGGAGAGGGGAGTAGGTCAAGATGCCTGATTTCTGAACATCTTATCCAACCTTACCCAAGGCCAGACAGGGGAAGCGGAACCTCCACTCCCATCTTGATATCATGAATAGATTTACATCTCATCAATTTCGCCCAGACACCGATATATTACAGGTTGACCACCGCCTGACCACTGAATGACCACTGGGTTGCATAAGATCGCAGCCAAAAGGGTGCGATCTCACGGGGTGTCCTACAGAAATGGGGAATTCTTTGAGATTTCCTACACAGCTTTTAGTACTAATGTCAAAAGAAGATGCCCCCTACCTAGGCTGGCTATGTGTATGCTCACAATGTGGAGGTGGGAACCTTACTTAGGCTAAAGATACCCTCTTTATATCTAAAAGGTCCACTCTCACCAATCACACCCATTTATTTCTGATTCTATGCGATGGGATTGATTAGAAAATATCAACTGATTTACTGAAATATCTTCTGCATCTTACCACTACCATTTGCTATACATCAGAATATGTTTTTCTTAGATAGTATTATTCCACAGCTGCATTGATAATAGAGGGTTCCATCTCACTGATAATATATTATAATTCACTTATGCAATAATCTTCCATGGTTGCTTGATGTTGATGTTTCCTTCAGTGGATTAGCAAGTTGAAAACAACATATTCTATAATGCAATAAAATGCTATTGAACTTTGGCCTTTAGGCTGAATGGCCAACTTATTTCCAGAACATTGAGACAAGTGGCCAACTCGAGCTGCGGAGGCCTAGATATCAGAAAATAGTATGAGAAAGGGTCACTTGGACATAGAGAAGAAGAGAGAGTAAAAGCAGACGTTCCTGCCTTCTGGAGAGGGCTTTGTATAAGTTATACAATACGAGCGTCCACTGATCTAACCGTATTGGCCGGCTCTGATTCTGCCAGCGCCCACCAGGTGGCCCTCGGACATGCGCAGACGACAAGCACTCTGATCCTGCTTACGTCAGAGTGATGTCACATCGGCGTATGCGTGCAGTGGAGTTGGGTAAGGGCGTTTTGTCGCGCTGGACACCCTCGGCTTTCAGCTGACAAGCAGGGGTCTAGCCGACGTGAAGAGGACAACTCAAGGGGAGGAAATGAAGATCTGGGGGATTAGGGGGAGGCTTTTTGTGTCTTTGACGTAAGGCGAATTAAAAGTCTACGTCTGAGGACGTACAGGGCACGCGAAGCCGCGTGACCGCCCTCAATGGATCCCTTTGGAGTGGCAGTAAGAAGCTATTGTGATCCAGGCAAAGGTGAAAGGCTTCTCATACAATTGGCTCTCACCCTCTCCATAGATATGTGCACACCTTAGCAGCTTTATATAGCAGAAAATAGGGTCCTTGCACCTCTATTACTGTTAGCCTGTCGCATAGGGGGGACTCTGTAAAATCGCATGGACGTTTTTCACTGTAGGATAGATTAGATCTCTTATATCAAAGATATATACTGCGTTTTGTGGATCTGCCATGTAATATATCGATTCAATCTGTGCACATGTACATGTACAGAACCATGGCATAGACTATTTGAATTTCACATGTCATGGTGTATTAGTATTATGATAACTTGACACAGTACTCCCAAGCACCCATGTGAAAATGATTAAGCAATTTCAGAGCTGTGAACCAACTTTAATCTTATTTTCACCCATAATGTCACCAGGACACAGCTTCCGGTGCGAAGTTAGTAGGGAAAGTTGCAAGCTGGGTACCAGGGACAGAAGCCACCTGTACACCACCTGGTGGCCATGGTTACTGTCAGACCACCGGAAGTAGGCTACCCCCAGTAGGCCTATTATAGAAGTGGCACGGGGTACTAGAGCTGTACTTGTCACCCTATGTAGGCCGCCATATTGTCCCCTCCATAGGGAGCCGCCATTTTGTTTACACTCCTAGAGGGTCGTCATCTTTTATCCAAGTTTCATCAGAGGTGAAGAGGTTTATATTGAGCCCGGGCATTCTGGCGCTATCTACGATACGTTCCCAATATACTAGTGAGGATTAAGTTCATGTTTTATGATATTTTTCAATGTGATGGGAATGCCGTATTCATTCTATTACTAATACTTTCCTTTCCCAGACAAATGACAAATACAGGCCAACGAGGTGGCGCGCGGCTCCGCGCCCCCTCTACATCCACCACTGGGACCAATGGTCGTTCAAAAAGCACAAGTTATAAATGTGCTGCTCCTATCACTTCCGAAATTGGAAAGTTCAAGTTAAATGGCCACCCACACACTGACGCCCCAAGGGATGTCACCCCTCCCCGGGCAGCCATATGCTGACCATACCGCCTGACCAACACTCAATCCGTTCCGGATCCAGTTCACGCCAGCCCCTATATCTGCCACCCGGACCACCTTCTGCCACCCCCCCCCCCCCCCCTCCAGCATCGCCACAATCAGCATGTCTCAATCAAGGAATGACCAGGTGTTACGTGGGTTTGTCCAACCACCTGTGGGATACCTGTGCCTCTACATGGGTAAACATCGACACGGGCGACACGGCGACACGGCCCTTTTAGGCCATTTTAAAAATCGACGGACACAGGAAAATTAGGAATAAAAATCGACCCACAGGGTTTATTCTGTAAGTTCTTATATACCTAAAAATCGACACGATGACACGGCCCCTTTGCTAAAAATCGACACGGTGACACGGTCAATATTTTGAGGACCCATGTAGAGGCACATACCTGTCAGCCACTGGTTCTGGATCCCAGGGCTGCAATCACTGCCCGGCCCCCCACACCACCCCCTGGGGATCCGCCCTGTCAGGTGTGGATGTACACCCCCTGGTTAACCCTCTAAGGGCAGCAACGTGCTGGAATGTACTATGCACTTTTGTCGTCAAGATACAAGAAGGCAGCCCTGGCGAGTTACGCCCAGCCTGAGTATATATACATGGTTGATATGTTATCAAGGATTGACATGATGAAGTAGCGTCGGTGAGTTACTCGCGGGTGCTGCGTTGGTACGTCATCTCGATAGATAAACATGAAGCTTTGAGGCAACATGCTGTCTTCAAAGGGTTACAGTCTAGCTCATTCACCGGCACACTCTGCTAATCGGCCCACCAGGACGTGTAGGCATATTCTCCTGTCTTGCATGTCGGTAATGGGCAGACTCTGGAGGAGGAATTCCGTCCACACTATATTACACAAGCTTACGGGAGGTGTGTGCCCTGCGCGGTGGATCGACTTAACTAGACCAATTTCACTTTTAGGCTGGGTTAGAATGGTATGGGAATAGATACTGGGGTGCCAGATTACGGAGGGGTTGGGTGGCTTCTGTTGGGCTCTGAGTAGGACGCATTGTCCCTGTCTGGGAAGTTGTTATTCAGAGGGGAAATCATTGATTCATCTAATTATTTCCAGCACAGTGAGAGACACGCAGAGGAGGCTTTTATAATATACCTTTGAGGGCCGCACAATACTTTAAAGTATTATGTCCTTGGTCAGGGGCGGATCCAGAGGGGGGGTTCTGGGGGTCAGGACCCCCCCCCCCCCCCCCTTTTTGGAAAAAAAAAAATTTAAATGATAATTTGATCCGCCACGAGTCGCGGCGCGTCACTTTTCGGTACTTTGGTGTTTGGTGGACCCCCCCCCCCCCCCACCCCCCTTTTCAAATTCCTGGGTCCGCCCCTGCTTGGTCCTTGGTCGGCATGATGGTCATGATGCACATAGGGCAGAAATGTTCAATTCTTTGCTTCAATGGTTATGGCGAGCTGTTTGGCTAAAGTTGAAATAAACTAGGTTCATTTCAAATAAACTGGGTTTATTTCAACTTTACCCAAGCGGCTAAGCATACATGGTAAACATCTGAAAAACTATGAAAGACATGAATAAGATTTGAAAAAAAAAGTTTTCAAAGTTGTTCTGATGAGGACGGTCAACTGACCGGAAAGCAACTTTCTATATTGGCCCTGGTAAAACATGCCATAAAATATTCTCTTAGTAATTAGGATGAAATAGTACAAAAAGAAGTAACAATATTCTCATCAGACAGAATGGTATGTGAATAATTCTACTTCCTCTCTGATATCCGACACTAAGTACGTGGGAACTCATAACGCGACATGCTTATCACTGACCAGAGAACAAGAGCTCTGACGGTCCAAAGTGGGGGCACTAGAGAGGCCACCCCATCATGGTGATATCCGCTAATATCTCACTCCATTTACAAAGCCATGGGATGGACACAAGGATCCATCTCTCCAGGTGGGCCATTTGGATCTGAGTCTAGATTGATGCTATCAGCTCAGGTCTGACATCAATCACGCCAGGTTACTCCATCCCTGGTCAGGTATTGTCCAACACCTGTCACAGGTGATAAACCTATCTGCTACCTGCGTAAGGTGATCCAATCACCACACAGGTGAATATAGGTATCGTGCAGCGCAATTCTCTAAGGGTCGCATAGTGATTTAATGCATTATATACACATTTGTTGGCATGATCCATGAATGCTGGGCTTGCATTCACACATCATAACGGTCAAGAGCATATAGCAGATTAAATCACTATGCAGCCCTTGAAGGGTGGGGGTCTAGGGTTGAGGTGGTGTAGGGCAGAGAAGAACTGGTAAGCCAATCTAAACCGCCTCCCCATTGAGCTAAATGGTATCCAATGGCCGCCCGCTGGGCAATTGATCTAATTTTACAAGATGACAGGTGTACTTAAAATATAAAAGTGGGATTCACTTAAAATCTTAATGGATATCAAGGTAGTTGGATTTTGGGGTCGTTTGTTACTGCTGCTTTGAGATAATCCAAAAAATGTTCTTATGCTACCTTGCATATTATTTGCAATTAACTTGATTAGAGCCAGGGTGCCTAATGGGTTAATTTGGATCCAATAAGCCTAGAGCAAAGCAGTGATCGTATACACCCCGCAGACTCTAATACATAGTGTCAGTTTCTATCAGTGTTGGTGATAGAGGACTGATATTACTGCAGACTGACAGCAGATCACCATCAGATTACAATGTGTATAAATATACCTGAGGGGGTTATAGGCCCACAGATAGACACTGTTACATGAGCAGTGTACAAAAATATCGTCTACAATAATTATTCTGGGAAATATTATGCCTTACATCTAGTGTACATAATTATGCTGTTTGATAACGCTGAATTCTATAACAAACAGAAAGGATGTATGATTTTATCTTCAAGCTAAATGAGTTTTAGAATTTAACGTACCAGTATTCCATTAGGGCGCTGAGGGGAGCTCTAAATTGTAATATTTAGCAGAGTTATAATCATGGTCTCTAATGTTCAAAAACACCTAATGGTCACAATTCAATTGCCTATTTTGTATCGTTTGTCGATTCCTTACAATTTGGTATTGTTCAACTTCAATTGAAACTAGAAAATCGATTATCTCTCTGTACAACGTCTTCCAAAGTGAAAGTAGCAAACTGTTTTATTAAAATACCTTTATAAAAGTTCACAATAGTCGTTCTCCAAGGTTCAATTATCAATGCCTGCACTTGGCACCTCGAGAATAATTGCATATCCACAGAGGTGTTCATGTGTACGTATTTGTTTCCGATGAAAGTAGATTATTTCCTGGGCCTGCCATTCTACATGGGCATTTGTCCCCCAGACCGTAATTACGGGACAAATATGACTGGCAGGTGATGTAAGCACCACTCCTTTCTTTCCCACCTCGTGACCCACGAGGAACCAGGTACCTAGTATGTATGGGGTGACTAGGGATAACGAAGGGTGACTAGGCTAAAACGTTTAGTAAAAGGGCTGTGTTCAGATAACATGGTCAAACTAAATAGCAAATATAGGTTGATTTATTTTTGTTATCTTTCTCCAGATTGTGGGAGATCACCTTTTTCATCATTTCATGGGAGAAAATGTATTAAAGATAGCAGACTAAGCAGTCAGCTCAATTGATTGTTTTTCCAGTATGGTAGGGCCATTAGAAGAGGACCGCGGTCGAGATACCTGAACACACTCTTTTCCTTTGCCTCAGCCGCCCACCTGGGGACAAGGGGCGTGGGGCAGTGTTCCTCCTGGGCAGTAATAACTAGGGGCAAAACCAATAACTTCCCTACCTGCTCCACCTCGTCACTCAGCCAGGTGAGAAGCTTTTTCTAAGGTGACACGAGGAGTAAAAAGGCCTATGGTACTGGACAGGCGGTTTAATGGGATGGTGAGGATTTAATTGGATCTTGAAGGGGGGAGTAGGGTAGGAAACAGGGCCTAATGATGCAATGTGTAGCAGGCAGACCGGGGCTTGTAAAGAGGGTCATTGCGGGGTATTAACAAAGGACAGCGGGCCCACATCTCTTTGGTTCCCTTCCTGTGCATTTAGCAGTGGGAGTGACCACAATGCCCACCTCTGACCAGCGAAAGCCAAACATGCCCTGAGCCCCCGCCCATCGCACAATGCTGTAGTCGAGCGCCCTCTTGCATCAATGACAAACCAAAAGTAGCTGGAAATGATCCAGTATGGGGTATCATGCGTTATATTAAATTGCTTGATCTTACCTCTGTTTTAAGCAAATGAAGGGGGGGGAAGAGTTGCAGAAAATAACAGAAAAATACGAGTTCATTTAAGTGTTAAAATAACATTTTCAAATCCAAAGCTTTTGTAAAGCGTACATGTATATTGAGAAAGTAACGCTGAAAATTGGTTCACGTTGCACCCCATACTCAGTCCCCAAAGCCTTTGGGTCTATGTTTGGCTTGGATTAATTTACTCTATTCTTCTCTCCTCTCACTAACGATGGCCCTTACAAAGGTTCTGATCTGGGATCTAATTGGTATCCATGTAAATGATTCCTCTTTCGCCCCTACCATACAAATGGGCAAATCCTCAGAAATGGACGCCAATTTTCCAATTAAAGGCTGAGCAGATAAACAAATCACTGGGCTGGGAAATACCCTAATAGAAAAGGGAAACATATCACTCACGACAGCTACCCCGGTAGGCTCTTGTTTTATTAGTGGCAATTAAATCAATTACATTGGTAACAGTACATGTGAACATACAAATGTACATGTATCAAACATGGAGAACAAGGAAATCATTTTACTGTTTAAATAATTTGAGTCTTTGCACATGACAATGTCATGCCTTACTTTCACTTTTGTTTTTGTTGTCCTTTTGTCTTTCCGTTTCTGACTGCATCTGAGTTTAAATGTTATTGTCATGCAATAGGCATCACATTCTCCTGAGTCATAGCAGTAAAGAGATCAGCAGAATGTACAAAAAACATTTCCACATGGGCTTAACGGATGAAGTGGATGCATCCCCTAGATCCATGTTCATTACATGTATCTGATAATTGATATTGGAGGTCAGAACTTGCACTAGCAAAAGCTTCCGAGATGCCTGCCTAAGACTTAACTTTGTTGCACTAAGTCAGTAATACTCTGTTGGGGACAATGGGTTCCTGTTTTTCCTGACCACTGTCATAATACTGACCATTCTACTCCTCTCGTCATATGAAAATACCCCCCTAGCGTCTGAGATGGGGTCTTTCCAAGCTTGTCCTATCTCACATCAGAGATAAAGAGGGATTGTGCTATTCTTTTTTGTCTTGAGAACTAATACGTTCCTTTTTCAATAGAAATGTCTATTAAATGAAGTAAATCTAGACAAAGCCTTGATGAGAAAAGAAAAGAAAGTTGTTTCTTGGAACCCAAGAGATGAGTATTTTTGCTATTGCCTATGAAATATAAATGAATAACTTCCTATACATTGAGCTTGATCAATAGTTAAATATACACAGATACGATGTTGGTCATCCAGGTTGGACATACGTATACCATTGCAGGAATATCAGGGGATTTGCGTATCATTGGACCAGGCCATATACATATACATAATAAAGATATTCTTAGTTCGTATAGGGCATAGCGACCAGGTATATTGGCTGTGTAATCAAATTAAGCATAGCAGTCAATCCACACCTTGTTACCTCAGCAGGGCTATATGACAACAAAACGAAAAGTCAATCCCATTACATGAATATGTATAGATATATGCGTCGATCCATATACTCAGGTGTGATGCAACACATTAATCTCATTGGGGATGATACTATTGTGTTACTGGAGCATATAACTGGAGCTGGAAGATACAAGGTTTGCTTAGTTTACGGTAGGGCTGATCCATGTCCATAGGGACTTCCGTTGTCTACCTGTAAGGATAAAGGTTGATTTCAGGTAAGATAAACAGATCAGTGTCATGGCCACCGGCCAGGTAAGCCCCTGCTGGCGATCTCCTACCATTGAAACAGGGCCTGGAGTTAAACTGTTAGACCAATACAACAATTAGTGATGTAACCAAAGGCCAGACTTCAGACAGGAAAAGGGGGATAGGGAAAAATCCTTTCCCATTTCCCGTGTGCTGTTTTCTTATGGCCTCCTTGTCAGAGGGTGGGATGCAGAGTGAACGGCATTTGACAGAATAATCCTTCACACTTCCTGGCCCTGGACGCAGAAACCAATCTTGAAAATTATTAGGATTATCCCCAGGATCGAGGTTCTGAAAATTCTCAGGGAGCCCATCAAAGCAAAAGGAGCTGTGATGGTGTGAGTGGCCTTTTCTGCATTTTGGTTTGATTCGCCAGATTTAATTGAATAGTCACACGTTGTTTTCTCCCTCCCCTCTTTGGTGTGATCGGTCCTTAATTCAATTAGAATCTGCGGCACAAAGGATGAGTTTACCGACGGTTGGATCTGTAATTGTGAGAGTGGTCCTTTATTTATTTTGGTTTGATCTTTAAGCTTTAATTGAATAGTCACACGTTGATTTCTCCTTTCATTTTCGGTGTGGTTGATCCGTAATTCAAATGAGATATGCATCCCAAGCAATGAGTCGACCGCCTAGCTTGGAGGTGCACATGTTATTGTTAGAGCTCAACCATTTGTTTAGCGGGACCTTTAACTAGTACATAACATGAGAACAAATACACAATGTATGTGTATACAATACATACACGTGTGATGTAGGCCTTTACCTCCCCCCCCTCTCTCCTACACGTCACCACTCATCACTACCAAAATATATGTTCACTGCTCAAAGAATAAAATAACCCCAACGACAGCACTAACTCCAGAAGGGATACAAATGTACATTAATTTCAAAACTTGAGCAGACGCCAAAGATGTTTGTTTATGGTGACGATCTGAGAACACTCTGACAGCAACAGCTCAACCTGCAGGTATGTTTCTACAGGTATGTATGGATTACCTGCATACCTTTACCTGTAACCTGCCTCCCTGCTGCTACACCCACCTACCTGCATATACCTTATGTATAATAGCTATGTATACAGGTGTGTCCATGTGTTACCTGGGTGACCTAGGTGTATTATATGACCTGGGTGTATGTTCATTACAGGTGCTAAACCACCCCTTATACCCCTGCCACATCACCTTACAGTCATATTGGTTACCTTTTGGCTAAAAATGGGGGTTCTCACCGGCACTGGGTTTGCTTGTTGGTGTTACTTGTACCGTTTGGCTTTTAACACCTATGTTATGTATAGCTAGGTAGCGGTTTATTATGTTACCTTGACAACAGAGTAGGTCCACCCCAACTTAATACCTCCCTCCCTTAGCCATGGAAGAACCACTTCCTTCCGTGTTAACCCGTTAACCCGGAGTAGAGTTTGCAAACAAACTGAAGTTAATGTCATTGACTAGTCTGGTCCAGAGTTTGAAAAGCCCCATTGGGTTTAGGCCTAGGTGGTGTGGGGTTCAGATTTCAGCTGGGTAAACTTAAAGAAGACGGTTTTATTATGCAAGAACCCAGGGGTATTATTCAGCATTGGAAAGCTGCTGTTCTAAATTTAGACGGCCAATATCTTGTTTCCATGCCTGCTATGTTATGTATAGCGTCCATGGGTGAAATCAATGTTACAGTGAAGGCTGACTGACATATCAGATTATTCATTCTTAAAACTGTGATCAGAATGGAAGAAAAGGATGGGGAATTCTTTATCATAAGAAGAAGAATTACCCCAGTGGCGAATCCAGGATTTTGAAAAGGAAGGGACGGGGCGCCACTGTAAACATACGTTTTCTCTTTTTGAAATATGCATCAGATCTTAATTATTCATTAGTTGTGGTCTTCAGGGAGCGGTGCTCAGTAGTTTTGCATCGCTGGTGCCTCTGCCTCTCTAGTGAGTACCGCTCATAACACCAACCTTATGAAATTCTTAATTTTATGCCATCACCATATTATATATGGTCTGTACATTAAACTTTAACTCTGAATTGATAACGGAATATGTGGGTACCAATGCATAAAAATGTGACCTTAAGAAAAGTATGTGGTTTTAGTGTATCAATCACTCATTAGGCCAAAAAAAAAAAAAAGTTTGTTTCCAGTCACCCGACCGGGTCTACCCAAGCAGGATTGGGGATTTTTTTTTTTTTTTTTTTGGCCAACCGGTTTTTACGGCTTGCAAATCGGACAATTATTAAGGATTTTAGAGCAAAAATTGTAATATAATCAGTTTCTCCCCCAAAAAATGGATGACCAAAATATTTTATGCACCATTACATTTTTCATTTCATTTGGTACATGCCCGTTTTATCGTCCGTAGGTGGAATTGTAAAAAAAAAAAAAAAAAAAGGTGCAGCACGATATTCCAGGTACTGACATGTTTAGATGCCCCCCACCCCCTTATTTTTGGGGTTTCTTGCTACATGCCAGTGTTTATGTTTCATAAATCAGACAATTACTAAAGATTCCACGCGAAACTGTAAAATAATATTATCTTAGGCCAGACCAAAAATAAACGTTGGTCAATGGATTCCGCGCACCTTATTTTTCGGAAATGGAAAAAAAAAATTGAAAAAAAAATTGTCAATGGATTTTTTTTTTTTCAAATTTTCTTCCAGTAATTCCACTGATAAACCAATAAATTTTTATGTAAGGGGTCCACTAAGAAGTTTTGTCGGAGGCTGGTTAAAAAAAAAAAATTGTCGCTTGCTCCAGTTTTCCACCAACAAAATCCATTGACACAAATAATTCTTTTAAAAAAAAGAGAAGAAAACTTTGCTCGCTCACACCATTTTTTGAAAAGTGAAATCCATTGACCAACTTTTTTTTTGGTGTGGCCTTATAAGTAAAACCTCGCACATCAGTGATAATCGAATCACCATTGCGGCTTATAGGATCGACCCAAACTCTCGGTGCAGCTAGATGCTTCTCAATGATTTGATGTTTGTTTGACCCCCCCCCCTTTTTTTAATTCCCACCTCCAATACTTCAAATTAGCCTATTGGAGTTATTGAGCCAAAGATAAGGTACACTTAAAAGAAAGACTGAAACTAAATCGTCCTATAATGATAGCTACTTACAGGCCTTCCGGGAAAATAAACCAAAAAAAAAAAAAAAAAAAAAAAAAAAAATCCGACCGGCCGGGTCTATGCTCTGGGGGCATGTTACTGGAAACAAACCTTTTTTTTTTTTGGCCCTATAGAGAATGGCAGGTGAGTGGCTCGTGAGCGACTCGTGTCGCCCCTATCCCCATAGCCCTATCGAGTCCCAGGTGCGACAAGGGTCACACAGCGGTGTGTGTTTAACAATCAATATTCATCAAGCTTTATTCAGCACGACTGTCTCATTTTTAAATTCATATTTCTACATGTATTTCTCTTTTGAAGAATTGTATCTTACATTTGATTTGAATCATTTTGGGTTTTCAAATTCTGTCTTCATGTACAGGCCTACCTTTTTTACTTGCGCTATAGTTTTTCCATTAAATGATTGTATTTAACCCGAGCTTTTACAACAGAATGTACGACAAAATACGTGTAACAGCATCATGTGGAAGCATGTTGACTAAAAATACGAGCTAGAAATAGTAATTTCCAGCAAACTAACAAAACTAGCCATTTCCAGTAGTGTGCCATATATATATATATATATATATAGTGTATTGATTTACTCTGAAGACCACTTGTATCAAAAGGCTCAGATTACAAACGCCACCTTGTCCGTCCTTTTCTACTGTCGTCAACTGTGAAACAACCCACCTTATCTCAACCCATGAGTACTTGTGACCTGACGCATACACAAGGATCAAGAACTCAAGGATCCACCTGCCCCTACCGAGTGATCCAAAGCTTCACACCTTAGCACTGTCCCACTCTGGGCTCTGGCCCCCAGGTAGGCTATTTAGTACAGCCTTTAGTACTCTGACCGTGACCAGTGAAGCTGTCTAGGGATCAGGGGGTTTAGCGTTGTCATGGTTACACTTTGATCCCTGGCAAATAATCAGCTGTCCAGTGAGTGACCACCCACCACTTGAAGACGTCACCAGACAAACGCCAAACACACCTCCACCTCCCACCTCCAGAACCCTACAGCAGGTGCACGCCCTACACGTATCATTATATAAGATGACAACTAGGTCCTTTTTTGTAGCCACTGGAGTGGACGGTAACCAGACTGGAGCAGTAGCAGCCTCCCGTGTATGGGACATATAACCTGTCTGGGTACCATAGGGGATGTCTCGATCACCACCTAGATAGTTACACAATTTAGAACCTATATTGTCAGTGTATACAAGGTGCGACCGTCTGGAGTTTGTCCTTTGACTGTGACTGAGGACTCCCCTGCTGACTGCCCACCTAAGGGTCTAGACTTTATATAATCTTGTATCACAGCAACCTGTTGCAGAAAAAGAGGCCATTTCCGCTGCTATTTTATCCTATTTATCTAAATGTCTATTTAGAGGGATAGAAATGAGCCTTCCTGTAGAAGTGGCATACCCCTAGATAGATCTATAGGAGTGTGTAATAGCAAGGACATTTAAAGGGCTCTGTGTTATGGTTAGAATTACCAGTCGGTGCACTTACAAAGGATCTCTACATCATACAGATATATGCTGAATCCATAGTAAGAGCTTAGCTGTAGACACAGTGTTGCATCGGATGTGTAGGCTTAGATATTTAGCCCGAGTACACTGTAAGAAGTAAGTACTGTACACCTACAGCAAAAGTTGCTGGCAACTTTTGTTCCAGTAGATTTTGCTGTAGGTGTACAGCAACTGACTTGCTGTAAATTTACAGCAACTTCTACTGTAAATTTACAGCAACTTCTACCGTAAATTTACAGCAACTTCTACTGTACATCCACAGCAAAAGTTGCTGGCAACTTTTGTTCCAGTAGATTTTGCTGTACATGTACAGCAACTGGGTGCTGTAAAGTTACAGCAACTTCTACTGTAGGTTTCATATTGTTGTTCTCATCAATTTATATTGATTAATACGCATGCATGGAGAGTACTTTCCTGCATAATAGTTCAATCTCAGCTAGGATAATACACACTACACAATATAATGGTTTAATCCTGCTTCAATACAGCTGAACCGTATGTGATACCAGCTTTTCCCCAGTCCGGGCACTTAAGCATTTAACTTTTCCCACCAATGTGGTGTCTATTCTATACTTTTGCTGTTTTTTTGTATTATTCAACACAATCATGCAAATATCAATACACTTTATGATAAAGTGCATTCAGTATATCTCATCCATTCTTATTTTACAATGTCTTGAGAGTTTGTGAGGCTTTATTTGACTTGGGAAAGGGATGGGTGGAATAATTAATACAGAAATGGTCTACTGCTGCCACCTAGTGGCGGAAATCTACAGCACAATGTACTGTAAATGTACAGGAACATTGCCGGAGGCCCAATTTACAGTACATGATACTGTAGTTATACAGCAAATAGTGCTGTAATACCAACTACAGCAAAAAGTGCTGTAAATGTACAGCACATTGTGCTGTTTAAATACAGTAACTTCTTACAGTGTAGACAAGGGCTAAAATATGCCTACACTACACAGTAAAATATAAAGTGTAGATTCAATCTTCGGTAGCATTTAGGTCTATCGTTTACCAATCTAGATATCATGTTCTTTTCTTGAAGAATAAACTGTCCGTTCTGATTAAAACTTTTTTGCTGTATCAAATACTGCAATACATTGTAGCTGCTAACTATCCAAGTTCATGCTGGTACCATTTGATAACTCCAAAATGAACTTGATCCATGCCGGTGGTGAATACAGACCCTGGTGAGACTCCCTACAACAATCCTAATCTGCATATACTACTCACATGGCAACAGTGTAGACCTGAGCCTCTGTAGAGGGTTATTTGGTAGATGTGATAAAAGAAAGCTTCCTGTGTACAGCCGTTTAAGTTGTGGCCATGGGCGATTCTAAATTGAAAAGTATTACAGTATATTTTAATTCCTTCCAATGATCGGCTAGGTGGAAAAACGGAATTATTGTGTAATCCACCTGTTGGGAAGAGCACTCATCTGGACAGGGGGACCTGTGGAGAGGAACCCCTTTGATTTATTACCTGCCTTTGATTTGTCAGCCGACTTGAGAGAATCATAGGCATATACCAGAGCCCTAAATGTGTACTGTATGTATAGGAATGGAGTGGGTTGGGGAGGATTTAGGAAGATGCTCATCCCCGGAGGTGCGTAGCCTTGCGTAATACGGAAGTTCAAAAGTTGTGTTTGCTTCGAGCATGATTCTGATTGGTCGAGAGCAAAGGATGCAGCCCCGGATGCAGCCTGACCCATCACCTGTATCGCCTCTCAGCACCCCCCCCCCTCTCACCTGTACACACCCTACATACCCACCTGTATGCTGCAGGTCCTCCCTACCTGGGCATTGTTCTGCACCATATAAGTGATATACCCAGCCCCCTCCCATTGTAAGGGGCAGGGTGGGCAGACTTTGATCTCCAGCATCCACAATTAGACCTAACTGGGTGTGAACGCGTTACGGGAAATACGGGCTTAATTACGACCGGGGCACGCATCCTTGCCGCTTCCTGGGTGGGTGCCCCTACGGCAAACTGTTATAATGCATAGGGAAAGGCTATTGCTCTACTCCAGGGTTCCCCCACACACCCGTACGGACCCCCCACTGGAGGAGGTTTTGTTTTGGATACATGGCGGATCCTGGCGGGCCCTGTGATCATGATGCTGGTGTGTAAACGAGCTTTAATTGTTTCCCGCTAGGTGAGCTAGCGGGCGGGCTGCTTGGGTCGAGGGGCGCCTATTAGCGCCCCGAGGTGCCAAACTGGGAAACACAGTGCAGTTAATGCATCTTGGAGGTATGCTGAATAGACTAAAGGACGTGAAACAAAAGGCAGTTAATGGGGTCACATGTTGCATGGTTGTTTAATGGTGGTGGATGGTGGAGATGCGGGGGGTCTCCCATTTTAATTAATGCTTAGATAATTTTCAATCTTGATGAATCCATTCTTATCAAAGGTGAATATCATACGGGTACAAGCGATAGAGGCTAATACAATCATCTCAACAAATTCCATGCAAGGCTCATTTTGAATAGCAAACTTGAAATTAATACTGATTTGCCTGAGGGTCTACTATTTCTGTAAGGAGCCCTCTAAATCACTTACCCTGTTTTACTAAGGTCCACAGTTCCTGATCATTTCCACCTCCCCAATCGAGCATATTGTGGAGGAAATAAACAGCGAGGTGAATCAGAGAAAAACACAGTACATCATACAGTTACTACAATGTATTAGTATCAGAGGGGAAAAAACACACACCCTTTACCTTGACCCCCAACCCCCAACACATCCCCATGCCTCCCAGAAAAACGTTCGAAGGAAGTGAAACAAAAACAAGATGCAAGTTCTTGCTTCAAAGAGCAGGCTATAAAATAGAGTATATTGTCCATTGGAAGGTATCAACCTCACGAAATGTACCACATAAACATTATAATATACTTCGGGAGGTAGGGGGCTGGGGCTGGGGGGGGGGGGGCTGGGGGGGATGGGGGTTAGGTTAGGGATTTTGGACAGAGGTGGGAGGGTACTCACTGGGCAGGTGTGTCCAAGCCCAGGGATCAAAAGACAGGTGAGAACAGGTGTGAACGGTGTGCTAAAAGAGTCAGAGGCATCAGGGGTGTCAGGCGGAAGGTGGAGACTCAGGGGAGGTGGGAGATGCTGCAGTACCCAGTCTGTCGGTAGCCTCCGAACTGCAAAGGTGCCAAAAAAGTAAGGTGCAAATAGAGGTGGTAGTCCGAGAGCTGAACTAAGCCCTTTATCACCCATCGCCTGCTGCATAATGCCATTACAGTGAATTTCATAACTAAATATATCGTAAAGACTCCATCAGCAGTTGGACTATTGTCTCAAACACAGAGAGAAAAATGAGTTCTCAATTCAAAGATATACCCCAGTAGTTGGGGAGGTGAGTGCTTATTCATGCATAACCTTTACAATCACGGTTTAATCCCTAACAGGTGTACACATTGTACATGGAGTTGTTTTTATTATGACAAGCTTCTATCTTTCAATTCGCTTACCACCACTGCTGACCAGGATGGAGAGATGCTTCCCTACGACCCCCTATTTACTACATGTATTACCATTGAAACAAATGCCTCACTTTCTATTATGGCTAATATGAAAAGGAGATGAGCCAGCACAAAGGAAGCGTCCTTCTATAAATAACCCCCAATGTCACAACGTGTGACGTTTGTTTCCCACCCGGTGACGTCACAGAAACAACAGGTGAGGGTAGAATAGGAACAACAGGTAGGGTGTGACTCGGTGACCGGTGCACACCTGGAAATAGGTGGAGTTAAACAAAACTAATTACACACATAAACAGATCCACATAACAGCGAGCTATGTCTGCCCTGGGGGTAATATTTTGATTAAATTGGAGGACGTAATTTAAGAATCTGTAATGGTTTTAACAGTCAGGGGCGTGGCAAGCAGATTCAAAGTAGGGTGACAAAGGGGGTTTCTGACCCTTTTTCTCAACTGAGCTTGGTCTGTTGTTGTTGGTTGTTGTTTTTTTGGTGGTTTTTTTTGGGGGAGTAGTCAAAAGTAGGGGGGCATGCCCCCCCCCCCCCCACCTATCCCTGCCCCTGGGTTTTAATATCCTGACCGGTTGATACGGGACTATATTCCGCATTAGCTAGATGATCACTGTACAGCGCCATCTTGGCTGGTACCAGTGCTCTTTCCTCTGCTAGCTATAGAAGCCTGCTGATTAGCTGAAGCTGGTTCCTGTCATGACCGAACTTTGGTGTCTTAGGGGACATAAACCTTTCAAGGATAGGCCTCTATTGTGGGTCCTTAGGTCACCTGTTCAGATTGGGGGAGTGGTTAGGACTCTGACCTACCAATCCATGCATCATGGGTTCAAATCCATGTCAAGGCTATTTTGTTCACACACAATTTTAAGATGTATTTTGGTAGGTCAAATATTGTGATAGTATACATCTTAGTTGTAAAGATCTTTAACACCTAAAATCTAAGATCTAAAATGGTTTTGTATTGTTGCATTGGGGTTTCATTGTGAATAATATTACTATTTCTTACCAAATACATGTATAAAAAAAGATATGTTGCCTTGGCATGGATTTGAACTTTAATACCCCTGGATTGATTGGCCAGTGTCCTAACCACTCCCCCATTGCAACCAGGTGGCATGAGAAATATTCAAATACAACTGATTCAACACTATTCTAGATTACACTATAAATATTGATCTTGTGTAAAGGATCTTTAAAACCGAATTGTATACTAGACCCACCAAAAATACATGTTAAAATTATGTGTGAACAAAAAAGCCTAGACATGGATTTGAACTCATGACCCATTGATTGGTAGGCCAGAGTCCTAACCACTCCCCCAATCTGAACAGATGACCTAAGGACCCACAATAGAGGGCTATAACTGAAAGGTTTATGACCCCTAAAACTCCGATTTTGGACATGACAGGAACCAGCTTCAGCTAAAGGTCTCACAAGGTAGAATTACTGCATCCTGCTAGTGCCCTATAGTGCTCGATGTTTTCTTTTTTGTTGTTGAATATTTTCTCTCTGTCTTGCTTTAATCAAAACATTACTTGGATTAGAGATAACTGAATGCTACATGTATAGGTTAAATCTACATATATAATAATTTAGCCAGCACCAAGACAGGCTGCCCGAACCCGAGGAACATTTTTGTTGCAGGACAAGAAAACAAATACTAAAATTTTGGCATTAATTATCAGTTGCACGTTAAACTCAAGGATGGCACGAGTAGGCCCTCCTGCCTGGAGAAGGGTTGGTGGGGAGGAGGGGTTTGGTAGCACTTGGGGGGAGGGGGACCTGTAGATCAGAGAACCCCTGCTCACCTTGCCGGCTGATCCATAGACCTTTTAGGGCCACACAGCGCTTTAATGTATTTTGCCCATGATAGTCATGTCTGACACTCATGATACATGAATAATAATCAGAATGTAGCTCTGGCGAATAACTTCACCATGCCGATCCTATGGGGTAGATACACTCCCCCCAAGGATCGGCATATTGCATGAATATAGACTCGTCAAAGCCGCATACATACATAGCTCATTAAGCTTATACATGTATGCAACTATTAAAGGGTTAAATCCTGCTTGTACTCCAACCTACAGCAGGGAAGGTGGTGGTCAATAGTAATTGGCTCTCAGGCAGAAGATGAAGCATGCTGAGAGCTGAAAATGTCCAGTCTGCTGACCGTTACCACCCAGAGCTGCCTGTCCACTCTGCTCCCTCCTCAGCTGTATACTACTGCACCCTGCAGGGGGGTTAGGTAGAGTTAGACAACTCCTATGAAAACCCCACACACTGAGAAGTCAAAGACAACCTGCTGGACAGTCTTCTAGCCAGGTGACTTCTCTTTGTCTGCAGCTCAAAAAGAGTCAGTCGCTGTTTCAATGAGCAGGGACTGGACATTGAGGAGCATATATAAAAGGGATTATTTTATAACGTCTTAGTGTATAATTTCAAACACGATGGCCCAGTCAATAAATCAGAGTTGGAATAATCATAGCTAATGGCTTTTAATCAAATGCTATTTTAAACAGATACAATATGATACTGTATTATGAGGCATATATGCCGTATGTGCGTAGATATGTTTCATCTTATCCTTAAAATTTAATGTTCATTTTTCAAAGCCAAAATTATATTGCATTTTATCAGGGATATAAAGTACTATACCCCATGATTTTATCCTCTCGTGGTTCCCTATGTCGGATAAAAGCGGGGTCGGGAGAGTTATTGGAAGAGCTATTGGGGACATCTTTCCATGATAAATACCTTTGGGTAAAATTATGTATTAATGCAGAAAAACGTAAATGTTACTTAGAAACTGGTTAATTGTATCTAAAGAAGGGGGAGTGGCACTCCTCAGCCCCAACTCCAAATCCGCGACTGGATTTGCAGTCCACACCAACGGAGGCATGGTCTGCCTGGACATGGAGCATGTCCATATGGAATGCTACATGCATATATGTACACGTCCATATTATAAATAACAAACAGCCTCAAAAACAAGAATCACAGTGTCCAAACTCCTCAAACAAACACAAATACAAGGGTCAGTGAGTGCTGTGTACATACAGCCAACACAAACCCTATATAACCCATTGGGAACAGGCCACAACACTTTGGAATTGGTGGCGTCGGGGTGGCTGGCGCCCTGTCCGCAGACGACTTTTGTCGCCGCCACTGTCACCCCTCCATGTTTGTGCTGAGTTGACCCGACGGTCCTAACTTGCCCGTATAATCGACGACAGGGGTGTACGATCATACCCCACCTGTACCCAGTCTCCCAAAGGTGTTTGCATGAGTTTGCCCATGCCGGCTGGGACAGGGTGTGAGACGGTCGCGTCCGGACCTTCACCCCTGACGCCACTGCAGACGACATTCGGCCAGATTGGCGCCATTCGCCCAATACACAATGCTGGCGAGACGGTCATTAGATTAGACTGTTGATCTATCTCATCATGAATGACAGTTTTCTGTGAAAACTGGCAGGCTGTGCATATATGTGGGGTATTTGTTTGCACCCTAAACGGTAGATACAATTAATTGGTTTAGAATCATTGGTAGCAGTTTGTAATAGGATAAGGCAAGAACTGCATTATAACACGATACATAATTAAAAATGACATGCCATCTCCCGTCTAAGCACGGCAGTGTTCTTATGAAGCCTTGTAAACGCCTTGGGATCACCAAGTAACCCCTGATACAACATAACAAGGTATGCCAAGTGTCATTCAGTCTGGATTTAAAACCCGATCACCACCTGCACTATCTTAGTTCAGGGGTGGATCCAGGGGAGGGATGGGGGCTGTGGCTACAGTGATGTTTTGTGGACCCTCAATTCCCCTTTTAAATCCCTAGTCCCACCCTGCTTACCATAGAGAATAACCTCTGATACTGACTACTAGTATTATGATCCCAAATAATTGCAGGAGCACACCTCTTGTGCAATTAGTGCGAAGGTAGCACTAGCAAGACAGTCTGAAGCCGACCATATAAGATATAAAGATAGCCAAACCCGATGTATATACATAGGGTACGTCTGGTCTTAAAGTGGCATAATCACCGAGCGTATCCCACTCACAGTTCTAGTACTGTTCTAGTCTGCTATGTGGTTAGGTGCTAGTGGTGAGAATGCCCCTTTAAATTGAACATTAATGTAGAACAAGCTGCATGTGTCAGCTCTCGTTCTGTATTAACTGACATGATTGTAAATACCGGTAGTATCAGGAGAGGCCAGACACTAAGTATTTAGTGCATTGCTAGCATATGGCGGCTATTTCCCATTTCCTTCAGTTGTGACTGTAATCTGGGGTGTCAACTTTAACGATTTATATTCTCCTCGCATGCACGGCCAGTGATCTTTGAGCCGACTTGACAACAAATCCTTCACTTGCCTCAAAATGCACTTTGAAGGACAGCCAAAAATAAGTGGGGGTGATTTTTCTCAAACGTTTATAATTATCTAATATAGCCTGATAGAAGAAGCCACAAACAACAGAATATGTACCGTAGTGGCTTGAATAAGCGCACCTGCGCTTATCGATTTCGCTGGTACCATTTACCCTGCGCTTATACAAGGCCTGCGCTTATTCAAGATACAAAAATGACCTAAATTTTCATTTCAATACACTCATTTACCCTGCGCTTATTCAAGACCTGCGCTTATTTGAGACCCCTGCGCTTATTCAAGCTACTACGGTATTCACTTCCTTCAGTTCTGAGAGGGAAGCACCGGTACTTAAGCAAACTATTTAAGATATATCTAGAAATAGACCGGTTAAAAACCTTATGGAGCTTCCCCTTTTGTGATGTCGGTTCCATCAGATCCAAGATTAAACCACAGGTGAGAGGGATTTAAGGTAAGGGAGGAGGGGGGAGTCTGGCAGGTGAAACATTGTGTAAGACAGCCTAATACCTATTAGCCAGACCAGCAAAGCATTTGAGATGAAGCAAAGATCCACATCTTTACGTCACCATATCCAAAGAAGGCTTCAGCCCGCAGGTTCAAGCAGGAAAGGTTGATGGCTGGGGAGGAGTCGGGTTGGGGAAAGTGAGGTCTGTGTGTGTCAGTGAGTGATGAGGGGAGGGGGGGGGGGAAGTGTCGAATAGATTTTCAGTCATTGAACTATAAAATGTCTGACCAAATGCAAATGTGATGTTACTTTTATTCGTATCTCATTGCAGCTTCTCCTCGCAGTGGAAATATACCATCGAATGCATTACTAAGGCCAAATAAAAAAAAAGGTGTGTTTCAGGTTACCCGACCCTACCTAGCAAAACAAGGCCGACCCTAGAAATTTTTATGCAATTTTGAAAAAATATTTATATTTTGGGTCATTTTGGGGCTATTTAAGGGTCGATCTGATAGTTCACGAGTCGAGGCGGTCGTCGGCGAGTCGGCATTATAATTCATGAGTCGATTTCTGGCTACTTTTCAGGCTGGTGTAAAAAAAAAAATTTAAGAAAAAAAAAAAAATCCGACCTACCTACCCTAGATTTTCAGACCGTGTAACCTGAAACACACCTTTTTTTTTTTTTGGCCTAAGGATATGAAAATGCATAACACATGCATACGCAGTCATTCATGGGTGGACTGTAGGCCCTGAATGGAAAATCCAAAATGGTTTCTCCAATATATCCAATAGAATGCACACTTCTTTTTGGTAAAACTAACTTTTGTACACCATTTTGGTACATTTTGATCGTATGATTCCCACTGACTATATTAAGATTTTAAGTGCATCATTTAGATCCTGTGCAAATTTGTCGGCTTAACTCACGTTGCGCAAGGCCAGCTGCATTTTGGGACAGTGCCGAGGTGAGATCACAGGCTGTGTGGCTGGGTCTTATCGCCATCTTATCTGATGGGGCACAATGGATCCTGCACCACGAGGGTCTCTGAAGGTGTGAACAGTGCTTCTAGTGACTAAGTGAGGCAGGTAGTTAACCATGTAAGGACCGCATAGTGATTTAAAGTCACAATGCCGCCATGATGCAGCCCTAAAGCTGGTAACTCGCCATTGCTGCGTTCGAGTGTCATGCCGTCCACATTGGGTTAATACACTACAAGGATCGGCACGATACAGTCATCATGACGACAAATGGCCTTTAACATATTAAATACCATGTGTCCCTTAAAGAGCTTATAGTTTAATGTACTGGGTGGACAGGAAGGATGGATAGAGGGTATGTAGTGACCGGGATGGAGTGGATGGACTATGCCATAGTATGGTATCAGGTGTGTCCATCAACTAGAGGTTATGATGACCAGTGTCTGCCTGACCATTACGTGAACGTAATCAGTGATCCCTCTACAGGGACATATCCTACATCTGAAATCAGACCTTTATGTTCACAATTCTAATGCATTTTACAGGTCACCACTTCCATTTGACAACTGTATGTCCTCTAACGATGTATATAATTTCATTCCACTTCATTGTATAGGCTGCATTACGCTGGAAGGGTGAATACAAGGGTTCAAGGTGTAAGGGTATCTAATGGGACACCTCTGCAATGTGGAGAGGACAAAATGGTTGTCAAAACCACCCATCTAACCCACAATTTAAATTATGGCTAATTAGGGTCCATTCTTGAGTTAATTAGCAGCACCCAAAAAGAAGACGACCCACCCATTATGGTCAGTCTCACCTCATCTTACATCACTCCTCAGAATGTGAGTGCACACATTCTTGTCAAGATGTTAGCAGCTTGGCCAGGCTGAGTTTCTTGTTTGGCCACTAGGATCTGAAAGTCAACCCCACTCAAGCGCACACGCCCGTCTGCCCAACCTACAAAAACAGAACAGTTCCAAAGTTTCTTTTTGTCTCGCCAACGTTCAGAAGAGTTTCCCAGCGGACCTGTTTGCTGCGTAACCCCTCCGGGCGGGATTTGCTAATAATGGAACCCTTGGTGACAAGGTGACGAAGTGAAGGATTGGGGCCTGGACTGAGGACCAGCATGAGACCAGCATGGGGTGCGGGGAGGCAGACTTGACTTGTTGCCTCCCAATGTGGCCTTAGATCCCATGTTATATAACTTGTCACTAAAGAGCCACAACACTGGAGGGCTGTCCTCTGATCATCGTAACTCTTCACTGACGGGTTTCCTTTGTCGCCCACCAGGAGGCTGTCTGAGGGGGCCATGCACCTTTAACCCTTTAAGGGCCACCTAGTGCTTTAAGTTGATATGTGTACCTATATCCTTTGTCACCATGATGCAGCCCTAGCTAGTCTTCTCGACAGGACTGCATTTATGCATGCATGTCGGGAGTGTGTACATATATAACCCCAGTGGAGTCGGAATAATGCATGCATGCAGCACCGGTGATAGCGGTGATTTATACTTGTCCGGGCTGCATTCATGAATCATGACGATAAAGGACATACTGGATTAAATCCATGTACGGTCAAGAGGTGTATAGATTGCTCCCCTTGCCACAATAAGAATACTCTCAAACATTGATCCGAACTCCTATACATTGCTCGGGATTTCAACATTACTAGCATTGCAAATTGAAATAGGCTTACCCTTATCATTGCTGAGGTGTGCCCAGGCTGGGGTGACTTGACACCAGAGGTACATGTTGAGACAACATAAGTATAGTTGGTGAACTGAAGCATTGTGAGTGTGACGACCAAGACTTCTCTACATGCCAGATATGTTGTGTTAAGGTTCGAAATTGTCTCCAAATGTTCCACTACATATTCCACTAGAGATACATACTGGATCTATGCGGTCAGGATGCAGGAAAGAGTCGTTCCTTTCTCTCGGTGAATGCGGCTACATCCCTAGACATTTTGCACAATACGCTGTCCAGAATCCCTATACAATCACATACAATCAAAACAAGTTGTTGGCCCAGGTTGCTGCCATCAGATTGTCCTGTGCGGACCTTTTGGTCATGGTTCACTGAAGCCAATGATCCTTGACAGACACGGTACTACTGATCCCTGCTCACAGCGACACAGAGAACAGCGAGGCACTGACCTGTTTTCTCGGCAGTATGCAGAATTATACATTCATAACATTACATTAATTAACATTCCTAACAATTTTCTAAAAAAGGAAAGAGAAGAAGGGAAGTGATTACAGGCCTCGAAGGGTAAGTTTAATTTTATTGAATCAGTGGTTGCTTGGTCACTTGTCTTCATGAAATTGATTCATCACCCATTTTCTTCCATCCTTGGCTCTGAAAGTCCACCCCCATATGCATATACCAGTAAGGGTGTTCTCCACAGGCGTACTCTGAGTCCTTAGCCTATGGGGGGAGAGGTGTGTTGTTCTAAATATAGAAAGGCCCGTCACTGAGATGGTCCGATCATCTAGACACTTAGAAGTGGGGGCTCATATGCAGAACTGGAGTAATATACAATAATATGCATTGCCACATGTTGACATATATGGAAATACAAAATACATGCAGACCCCTTGAATGTATATTTTACATGACATTGTGCAGAATATCACATTTCCTGTTAGTCCCCCTTCATCTGGGTGTCAACATAGCTGCAGAGCACTTTCCACATGGGCAGTCTGCAGTGCACTGTGTGATTAAGCTTTAGGCATATAGGAAAAATATAAATCTAACTAATACAAATACAGGCAATTTATATAAGGTAAATAAAAATAAATTCATCTATTTACCTATGCTTGAGTATTTATCATATGTGGAAGAAGTTAAGTCAGGCCCCTAACACCATAGGCAACACCTCAAACAACAACAATAAAAATAAAATGGCCGAAATCCAGGTGGCAGGCCTTCATGTATATACTACATATCACAGCTCTCCCCCCATAGGTTTAGGACTCAGAGTACGCCTGTGGTGTTCTCCCTACCTTTGTATAGATGATATCATGTGGGATCAGGCCCATTCCCATGTCAGCCATGTGTCAGGGGTACTCTGGTATTAGGACACCTTAGATCAGGGTATGTCACACGGTATGTCACTGTCATGTCAAGACTTCTTACAGGGATTAAGTCTCTGAGAGCCTCTGATTGTACTGCTTGACCACTCAAGTGACCCCTACACCCACCACCTCCAACCCCAAGCACCCACACCCACCTACAATCATGCTATTAGAAGCATGTCAGTGGGGGCTGGATATGGAGGACAGTAGGACCTTCTGAGTACAGGGTTGATTACCTGTAGAGCCTAACCCCCTGCTGGTTTACCCTACGAGGTGTGGGTTCCTAATCCCTACTAACTACCACTAAACAACACAGGGACTTTGCAGCTAAGTGCCCTACTTCTTAAAGCTCCACACACCCCCAACTTACCTGCCAACTACCTTTGTTCTAGGCTGTCTTATACCTGGGGGATCTAGTTGAAGAAAGCCCCCTTGGCAGTCTCTGGTTCTCACTAGGCTTTAGTTGTGGGTGTGCAGGGATGGGGTGTTGATTGGCATGCGATTTGTGAGGATTTAGAGTGTCATCACCTAGGAGGATTTTGTAGGTGCTGATTTATACATTGAGACAGACATGTGAAAACAGGGCTGACATGAGTTGGTTATTGTTGTTGTTGTTGTGGGGGTTAAATTAATGGACATGGACGACTTATCAAAGCTCTAATTAATGCATAAACCAGATACACTGTAAGAATTAAACAGCAATCTATTCCCTCATGTTTAGCCAGGCGTCAATGATGTGCTTTTGACATGTGAACCCCATGTGTCATAAGACCAAGATATAGAAAGGAAGTGTGGTACAATTGGCTAAATTAAAATGAGATATCTCGAGATAAGGTTATAGTGTGGGAGCCAGTGTGCAATTGCATCTAATGGTGCATGGGTGCTTGTTTATGCCATCTGTCAGATTAGCACCACCACTTCTCACGACCCACACACCAATCAGATTCCACACCAGGGACCACGTGACGTCATGTGCTGTCGTGTCACCTGCATTGTTTCAGGTAGAGCGTGTGCGTGCTTGGGGAGGGGTGTGGCCGGGTGTGGTAGGAGGGAGAACAGCGGGGATGGGGCGGGGGGGATTCAGTAGCAGAAAAAAAGAGTGAAGTTTCTCATGGAATTTCGAAGACATTAACCTGTTTCATGCTATTTTAGGCAAGTTTAGGATATAAGCGAGGGGACAAAGATGGATCCAATGGCATTGATATAGTTTTATTTCACATTAGTAAGCACCTATATTAAAGGCGATTTTAAAAAAATGATTTGGTTGAAGAACTGATCAATCCATTTCTATAGTTGGTGAGAGTGTAATGAAATCCCCACTTTCTGCCGCTGAATCCCCTTTTCAGTTTCTGCTGATGGGAGTTTGATATTACGACAAAATATTGCCTTTGGACTCCAAGGAGTATGTTATCTTAGTGGTATTGATTGTTTTCTTTGAATAAGCTGCCGCCCAGACCCTTTCCCTTTCTTCCAAAATCTCCCAAGTACCTCCCTCTTGTCTCATAAAATCCCCACTGAGCCGCAGTCGGTAATCAACTAGCTTATTGCTGGGACTCCCATGGATTCAAATTATAGATCTCTTTGAACGTATAGAAAAAATAGGGCTTGGGACCGGCAGGCGACCCACAATGACATTCAATTATCGTCTGCCCTGTCCTTGGGCAGAACCGATCGTCGTAACCCCATTGGGATTTTCATGAAGAGTTGGTGTTCTTTCAGTGAGTCTTCTCAGCAGATTGACGGAGAGCCCCCCTCAAGAGTCATGAGCTTTGTCGGCAGATGATACGTTGTGCAATGTTGTGCGGCGTTTCCTTTTTAACTACCCTCCCACAAAAGGGAACGGACAAAGCCTCGTTCGGAAGGCCACGTGTGCCCACGCGCATCCCCGCCACTGACGAGACTCTGCGAGGGACGCTGGGATGCTAGGGAAGCTTTCTTTCTGTAATGCCAGAAAGTGGTCGAATTAAAAGGAGACGCTCGGCTGCCCCAAAACCAAAACGCAGAGGTGTCTATTTGAGCGTAACCGGTCTGCCCTTACAGTAACGTTTTCTTCAAAATGTCACCTGAAATGTCGTCTGCCCTTACAGAAAGTCGCAGAAAGTGACAGCTATGTTGTTACAGATGGCACCCTGAGACAGAAATCTTATTGTATGGTGGTCAGAGTGTGCATTATTGTCTTCAAACAATAGAAATGTGGTAACTCTGAAAAGATGCCACCACCTATAACAAAAAGCCCACCTCTTCTTGTAACCATCTCTTTCAAAGCCGCAATGTTGGGCGTCTCCGGACTCTCCACGTGATATATTCATGAACTCTTGGTGAAACTTTGAATGAGAAAAACGATTTCTCCACGTTCTATATAAGCCATCTCCCTCCCACTGGTTGGGCGTTCCAACATGTCCGGTTCCATATAGACCTATTGTCAATTGATTATTGCATTGTTCTCTATTCCATTATATGATATTTTCCTATCAGAAGTGGTATATAGAAGTGAAGCAAACCCTCACTCTGTTTCAGAGGAAGGCCTGACTGAAGTACTCGCCTTGGGAACAAGACTGATCATGTGAATTGTATCTGACAGACTGATCCCCCGGTCTCATGGTGTACAGGACACGGTTTATGACATCCATATTTCCGTAACCACCATAGATCTAACCAAATCCATTCATAATTCTGTCATCTCTTGTTAGACCCCCTCTATAGTGAAGGGTGTTTATGCCCTACAAGTGGCAGATATATGATGAATGGAGGGATGCAATGTCTCAGGTTTGATCAGATTCAGACAGTGGTGTAACCTCTATGTATTAAAGAGTACTAGTAAGTGCTAAGAAGTCAACTAGAGAGAAGTTGGAAGCAAATGAAAAAAATGTTGCATCATCCTGTTCTGTAATAGATACATGTCTATATCTAACATGACCATGTTGAACATACGGATCAATCTCGAGATATTTTTTTATATTCTTACATGACTTTATGAGTATTAATATTTGGATCTATACAAGTTGTTGGTTCCAGCAACCCCCCCCCCCCCCAGCACACTTGGCATTCCACTGGTCCTCCATGGTCGTCAAGCCGGAAACCAGCGATTACCTTGGAGGAGTAGGCGCCTGGAGACTGCCACGATGACCTACTTCTGGGACACCTCAGGTCATGGGAAATGGGTGAGAGGGTCTCCTGTACGTCACACGGCAGAAGCCAGAGGTCACACGTGGGGAAGGGTTGACTCGGGTATGGGTGGAAGGGGGGGGGGGGCTCCTCGCAGCACTGCATGGGGATAGGGATATGGGTTCCATGTCGGGATGGGAAGGGGAATATGAGGATGGGGGTAGAGGGTATGGGGTAGGGGGGGGGGTTATTCGAGAATCTAGAGATATACCCAAGTTTAGACATTATAGGCGTGTAGCTGGTTGAATTATCAACCAATGAGATAACTCCTTGGCCTTTACTGCTGAATTCTTAGGGGGCATTATGTAACAGCTTGAACCCATTGTGATTGCTGCATCAGTGCGTATCTCGCCAGTTACCAGATCAACCAATGGTGCCCTCTACTAAGGAACCTGCAACCTCGGTATACCTACACACAGAAAAGTAAAGGTGTCAACTGTGTCTCCCACGTGGCTCTGGCAAAAATGGAGTGTCAAACAGCTATTGACTCTGCTATTGACACTGATAGTAGAGAGTCAACTCAAGTTGACACTGATAGTAGAGAGTCAACTCAAGTTGACCCTCCATATAAGCAGAGTCATTAGCTGTTTGATTCTCAATTTTACCAGAGCCACGTGAGAGACACAATTGACACCTTTACTTCTCTCTGTGTACCAAGGTATAGACAATGACATTGCTACTGGCCTGCTGGTATACGATAGGTCCATTATGTAATGGTGTATTTTATCGTATCATTCCCTTCATACATACTAGTGTGCTGAAACAATTTCCCCTAATATTTCTGATAAATTCGATGACAACTGTGATTGTCTAATTGACACTTGGTATAAATGTCTGGGCCCGGTAGCTACATAAACTCTATTTTATGTAATCATGTACGAGGGGTTGAATTGTAACCAACTTTCTTTCTGTTTCCCCAAGTACATGTATACAGGCATACATGCTATACGACGGAGGAAAGAATAACATAAAGAAGAAAAACGGACAATTGGTCACAGTGTGAATGCCATTCCTGTACTGGTGCTGGTCTATGTACAAGACGGAGACAGCATCTAGTGTTTCATGTCGTTACCCTTACGACGGTCGTAAAACGGCCCGAATCAAAGCCCCATGGGACCTGCCTTATCTGTGGGCTACCCTATCAAGGCGTGAGAAAAAAACCGAAGTGTGACCACACATGCTTTTTGTTGCCTACTGGCCGCATACCACCCAGACGGTACAGGGTGTGGAGGAGGGTGTGTAGATGGGCAGAGAGGCATTGCTCCAGACAGTACAGGCATGTTTACGAGCTAACAGGGACACTGGAGAGGACACTAGGACTAGGAGGTGCCTGACCCTTGAGGTGAAAACCCAGTACTAGTACTACCGTACTACTACTAGTGTACTAGGGGGCTAAACCAAGTCCACACTTAAAATACTGAACCCAACAACAAAATAATGTCCAGCTTTGGGTTGGTTTAATGGGGATAAGTATTTGATGGTAATATGAAAAAAACACTAGTTATATAACTAGCGTATATTGTACCCCCCCCCCCTCCCAAGATATGTCACTGGGATTTATATGGTGTCATGTATATCTTTAAAAATACCCATGGTTGATATAATCAGTGTCACCTCCAGACTCCTCTGTCGGATTGACTGTCCTTAGCCTTGAGCAGAGAGCCGCCATTGAACATGAAAATATTTTTTTTATAATATTTTGCATGTCACGATGAAAGTACCTCCTTTTATGTGACTTATAGGGGCATATTCATAATTCTAAAAAGGGAGCAGACACTTGATGAATGCGTCTTATAATTGGATCCAGAGTAAACGTACAGTTGCAGTGAAGAAATTGGTTACGAAGTAAATATTATTTGGAAAGCACCCTTATCAAATATTAGAACAGAAATGCCAAGAACTATCCTTGAACATCCTTGAGTCTTCTGCTCCCGTTAATACCACCGGCAGCTGGTGGGATCATCATCAAGGTACCTGTCCCGCCCACAACCAGGTGACGCTACCGGTGACACATTCCTGGCAGTCATTTCCAGGCACCAGCAGATGGTCATGTCTTCCAGGCACCTCTGATGCCTCCTCCAGGGTGGAGGACGCCAAGCGAGCTGCTCCAGCGTCCCTGTGAGACGCTCCTCACTCAGTCACGTGACCTGGGTTAGTTATCGCCGGGCGTCGTTCTCACGGTGAAATGTCGTCTGCCGGTGGAGGACATGTTAATGTCGTCTGCTAGTGGCCGACATGTTGTTGATGTTGACATGGCCGCCCGCCCGCTGTCTCCTCCAGGGCCTGGCTACGTCATGCTACCTGTCGGCCTGTCAAAATAGTCTGTACCTCTTCCGCATACCTGTTCTACCCTCAAGGGTCAGGAAAGGGAGGGGGTATATACTAGTAGCTAAACCTTGACATGGCGTGAGCAGTTTCTGCACTATAGGTTCATTAGTCTGATTGATCTAAGGTGTGCGGAAAGGGAGTGGGCGGGATATGACCACACAGGTGTGGGAGGATAAAGTAAAGGAATACCGTCTTGGGAATAGATGTATAGGCGTCAGATCTAAAGATTACCATCGGGACTGGACTGTATAGGTTTACCTAGATCTAGGTTTTTAATTTGTGGAAAATCGAGCTGAATGCATTTTTATCAGATCTCATAATATATGCTCAGATATAGCTATGCTTGGTGAGTGATGTGATCCTAATAAACTAGTTGGCTTATATGTACCGCCTGGGTATTAAACATAACATTGCAAACTATGAGAAGGGCGCCATCAAGTCTGATTCACTACAACGTAGGCCTACTACATGTACATATACAATTGCAGTAAACGCATGATAATACAATAGGTTTGAACAGCAAACAGTTAAGTCTTTCCTGTTTGTAGCACGGGGATGACCATCGTCATGACCTATGTCGACATGTGCTCGAAGTCAGACATGACAAACCATTTTGATGATGCTCGAAGTGAATTAGAAGCAAACTATCAGTTTGCTTCTGAAAGCACCTGGTTACTGGCAAAGAATCTGTTCCAAAATATCCCTACAGCTGTGATAAATCCGTAGGTGCAGCTGTGAATAACTCCAATAATCACCTGCCGAGCACCTGATCAACTGTAGGACGAAGTTCTCTTTTAGATCTTGGGGAATTATAGATTAAAAGCTGTGATCAACTTAGCGCAGGAGGTGTGGGAAAAGTTGACGAGTGCAGGTCATGGCTGATCAGTATTTGCAATAGGGTATGTGACGTTCACTGAAGGGTTAATAGGTGCATGTGAAGTTCTTTGTATCTGGAGTTTGCTGTGTATAAGATAGGTCAGCGGTTTGGTAGAAACTGTCAGAAACAGCGGCTTAGAATCTGCGCTGTTTGTGTCTTTGTTTCGTGAAGTGAACGACGCAATACATTTGAACTTATTTGGGGACATCATGGAAGCAGCATGGAATACTATACGAACTCTTGTAGACCTCTGTTTTAGTCTAATCGATATTGAATATTGTCCATGGATTTTTTTCGATAATGCATATAACCAATACCTATTTCCTTGCCAGTAACCAGGTGCTTTCAGAAGCAACCGATAACACTCAAGGTAGATAATAGCATAAAATACATGTTAAAACGCCTCCCTTAATAGGCGGCGCCGCCATAGGGTACATATAGTCCAATGATTTAGGCGGCACGTTCAAATACTTGTAGACATGCACTTGGTATTATGTGAAAAGTCAATTGCGTCACCGATGTTTTTTTATTTCATATTCAAAAGTAAAGAACCTATAAGAATTAGAAGTAATAATACATCAAATTGCAATCAACGTGTCTAACGCTAAATTGTTTTGGCTCCACACATTTATAAACTTCAATGCCCCCTGCCCATATTTCTTTTAGTCCCATCCATTTGACACCTCCAAAGTTACATCATTTCCATTCTCTACCAGATAGACCTCTAGCGCGTCCTCCACGTGAGGTTTCAGCTGCGGAGACATTCAATGTCGGCACAGCGCTTGTCGCGCCGCCACGTGGCCATGGCGAGAGGCGCGTGGATGGGACAATGAGGGGACGCTGGGGCGTCAAGATTATCCCCATGTCCATTGTAAAGGTCATTCAGGTGTGACCTCCTCCTCCACTGTCTTATCCTGCTGGCAGGTCCTCCAGGCAACAAGCACACCTTCTCCAGGCATTATAATCGTCTTAGAACAGCAGGAGACATTGTTTAAATTATATTCATAAGCTTATTAAGATGTAAGCGGTGATTCTGCCATTTTATGTTCAAGTAGCGCGTATCTGTTGACAAACAGTGTGAAGGGTACCCTTCGGTCTATGATGAAACATTACCATTTAAGGTTACAAAATATGTACCATAATATGTAAATAATCTAAACTAATGTAATTAAAATGTACATCTAAATAGGGGAGGGAGGCGCATGTCCCCTGTGCCTTGGATCCAACTAGTGAAGTCTGTCTTGGCCAGTATCTTTACAGCGTCCATAGGGGGCCTATATGATCTACCTATTAGAGTGGAAAATCTCAGAAATCCACCCGCACATATTACATTATTAAAAACATTTCACTAGCATTTACCGACTTTACAACCAAGGAAATAGGTATGAACGGGAAGGGCGGGGAGCCAACATGACAAGTAACCCAGAACCCCACCCCACGACAAATTACTAAATCTACTTACTTTTCAATCCGACTATATCCTACACAATTAAAACCGATAACACTCAAGGTAGATAATAGCATAAAATACATGTTAAAACGCCTCCCTTAATAGACGGCGCCGGCATGTCTGGTTCTGGATTGGTTGTTCATTGTTTTCAGGAAATAGCCTATTATCTATTATACAAATTGCAATCACATATTTGACCCTATTCACACGGGATTATCGAGCATCTATATAGACTATGCAGTAGTCTATTTATTAAATCCTACGCAAAAAGGAAAAGAGACGGAGTAGAAAAGAATAGGTAAATCTTTGTAAGCTGTAATAGCTTTGATATAGTATATGCACCGGGTATATCCAAATCTGTTTCGATTTCCAAAGGATGTTTGATTTATGATAAAAAGTGGGACTTCTCGTTGCTTAGCTTCAATGTCCAACAACGTGTAGGCCTACTGTACTATGTTATGTTAGATTAGGCTTATCTGAGCGTAGGATTGGCCTACTTTTCAAAATAATGCAAAGACTGCAATTTATGTACCATTTATACATTTATAGGTATAACTTTGTGAGCACCAAGTGCTCATATGAACTTGGAGCTTTTTATGGCACATTGGATGTAGGCCTTTACTTGTTCGGATCGTTCTGGAGGAGGCACATTTATATTAGGCTAGATCGAAGTAAGCCTCTCTGGAGATGGGGGGGGGGAGTATTCGTCGAGAGGGGGCTGTCGGTGAAGGGGATGTCGAATTTATTTGCAATGTAAAACTGTAACTATAGCCATTATCAATAAATATCAAACTGGCCAGGAGAGGCGGGGGTTGGGGTAATATCAAAGAAAGGTTTGGTCTGTGGGTAGGTTGGGGAGTGGGTATGGTGGAGGGGACGATGACCAAGCTGCCTATGGCTCCACACGTGGATGGGGGTGGCGGCCCCGGCATCGACCAATGGCAAACTTACACATGGGGGTGCACTCTTGATAGTGTGCAACTGAGATCTAAACCCCTATTTTTCTCTTGAATCTTTGATAATACGCAAACATGCATAGCCAGCATGTCTTCATATAAAAAAAAGGTACATGGTACAATTGATTAAATGTTGTGCAATAAGCCCCACAATGATTAGCACTTTATTGAGTATAAACTTGATAAAGTAACACATAATTTCTGCTTAGAATCCACATTTTGAATATATATTATATATGGACCTACAAACTTCAGGCTGCGATGTACATGCAGAATTGAGTTGTTGAAGAAGGGACCGCCGAGGTAGGGCCTACATGGGTGATGGTGAGATGGGCGCTCTCCGCCAAGGTGGGGAACGGCAAGCTAGTGTGCCCCTGCTGCCCCCTAGTAGCAACTATTTCAACTACAAGCAGGCCTGAAGCATAGGGACCAACCTGTCAACTTGGGATGCATATGATAGCCTGTTGGAGGCCCAACACCGGCTTCATGTCATTTTATACATCCGAAAATTATATTTGATAACAACGTTGAAATAGAAAGTTAGCAGTAGCAGTCCTACACTAGGGACATGGCAAAGGGGAAATATATACCTGGGGTATTGCTTACTTGCTTGGTGCATTCATTATATTTATCGTCATATCATACCTATTATGGTTTATTTTGATGTGTATGATCAGATGAGTTCAATCTAATGGGGCGATATTATCATTTGGCTGACACTGGTTCCAACGTAGGGTTCTGACCCACAGGCCCGCTCACCCCAATGGCAATGCATAGGGACGCTGGTTGGCCCCGACAAAGGGGAGGCAATGGCCTGCTCTGGCATCGTTGTGGGGTAGGAGGATAAGGAAGTGTTGTACAGGGGAGAATTCCATCCCAAAGAATAATTCCTAGCCTAACATCACATGATCCCTTTGCAAATAAGCATAGATCTATGCCTATAAATATAACGGTAGATATTGCTGTTTTATATTATAATTAGTTTTATAATATAGTTAGTTCTGTCTAGTTGAAAGGTAGTAAATCCAAGCATATTCAGGTGCCCCTGGCCTTGGGTCCAGTGGAGGCCCGGTCCCTCCCATCATTTCCATCTTCCTTGCTCAGACCATGCTCAGACTTGGACCATTGCCTGGGCTATAGCCCTAGAAAGATCAACCTATCTATACCCATGATGCCCACAGAGCACATTTATGTTATAGTTGAAGGTTTGATCATTAGGGTTTTCAGATATGAACTCTAGCAGATTTCATATCGTAAGAGGTGAATGTTTATTCCACAGGCTAGGAGGGAGAGACCACATGGTAGAACTGTCATCCTATCTACTGTGTCAGCAGTCTGCGGCAGAGAGTAGTCTCTGCGCGCCTCAAGTCTCCAACGTAGCCTTCACTCTCCAGCAGAGGTTTGGTATTGACTAACTATGGGTGGCGGCCATTATCCACCGGTGGATATTGGAGAGTGATGGAGAGCTGAAGCTTACAGAGATATAATTCAGACCCACGGGTGGAGACGTCTAGCGTCAATATCTCGCGATAGATTGCTGTGTCAGGCCCCACACAACACCGTTCTATTTATAGAACCCACCCGGGCGACCCGAGTGAGGGTCGCTCCTATGACAGATTTGCATGTATTAGCATGGGGAGGAAATCGCTGAGCTTTGTTTATTTTCCTTATAAGAGTCCTAAACAAGGCATGTCAACTTTGGTAAACTATATATGCACCCTTGTTCAGTGACATTAGCATGGCTAGACGTTGGGGATTGAGTGGAGAAAGGTAGGAAAGTCAGGAGAGTGCAGCGACCTGGGACTGAACACAGGAGCCGGCCTCAGGACGGGACCGGGGACAGGAAGTTCCCGTGCGGCCGGCACCCAAGGCCCACCCACGGCACCCTGCTTCCGACCCTAGACCAGGGCCAAGACAAGCCAGCCGCAAAGGGCACCAAGTAAGGCAACCCTGGAGTAGGCCAAGACCAGCAACAACCCGGCAACAACCCAGGGATGCATCTAGAGAGGGTAAGCGTTTCTAGTATTAACTACGGCAGTCCCCAAGCCGGCTGATATCCACGACTACAGCCTAGGTGAATGGAGTGGGGCATGTTGCCCTTCCGCCGTCTGGAGGCCGTGTCCCACTTACCTACATGTATAATCTACAACCCCTGCCAGCGCCGCTTCTGATTGGTCCACACCACCATGTCACTTCCCAGTCACTGGAGGGTGACCAGTCACAAGCCCCGCCCCCTGACTGGCGCCAAGCCCCGCCCCTCACTGGTCCGGGCGCGCACCTGTTGGTGATTGACAGCTGGGTCCGGGCCATGCCTATACACCTCGAGTGCAGGTTCAGAAATCCATCAGAGGTCGGCCGAGCCGTGGACAGACCAGAAGTGTGTGACAGTTCTTACTTCTCTTCACCCTCGGCTCTTAGTCCAATATACCTCAATCTTTACACTTCTTTACTTTGCTTACTATATATCGGATCTGCATACGCTTCACTTTGATTACCTTGGATATTCCTACCTCACGCCGCCGGAAAGTCGCTACTTTTTACCTTGGATATTCCCTCCATTTTTGGACAACATGGATCTGCTATGCAGCGAGATGGACTGTATGAAACGCGCCTACGAAGACCCAGTCTTGTTGGAAGATGACAGGGTACTACAAAACCTGCTCACAACTGAGGATAAATACCTAGCATCACCGAACTATTACAAATGTGTTCAGACGGAGATCCAGCCATTTATGCGGAAAATGGTCTCAAATTGGATGTTGCAGGTAAGTTCAATCAGTCTTTGACGGAGTTTTGACATTGTCTGCGCGGCTCCCCGGCTCACTCCCGGCCGCACATTTCCGCCAGCTCTGACATTGCAGCCACACTGGATTATAAGGCTTTAAGGCAATGTCATCTTGCAACTTTCTATGACAGACTTGCTAGATTTAGAGATATTGTTTTCCACATGTAATATCTGCTGAATTAATGTATGATATATGCTTTGATTGGGAGCCTGCCGAGTCCAAGTCCAGCCCAGAGGGGGAGGGTGGGGATGGGTGAGGTTGGAGGATGGGGTGGGCGGCCCACTCATTCTCTGGTCGCTTATGGTCAAGCAAAGGACCCACCCAACTCAAATGTCTTTAGACCCTTATAAATATCAAAGGCCAATATCATGCTCACATTTCCATCTATTCAGGAAAGATCTGTGACAGTGCAATTTTAGGTTATTTCACCGTCTAGACATTGAGGTCGCAATTCTGGCCCGCAAGACCGGTTTTCTGACAGCAAGTGGGCGTCCCAACTTCTTGTCAGCCCAATATTTCTGTCTTGATTTCTATCAAAAGTACATGGATATTATCTCGAGATATTTCTCTTGCACATGAAGTAAAAATTATCAGAAGATTCCCGATCATGCCTTTGTGGTTAACTTAAACTGGAGCACGTTTCGATGGCGTTCAGTAGAGGCCGGGGCCGCCATCTTGCCAGCCTTTCGGACTCTTCCTGAAGTTTCATGCACTGTTTTACCACTTAATATTTCTTAGTAAATTTCACATGGAAGCAGTTGTCAAAAGTTTGCATGGGTATTTCAAGGTTTTCCCAGCATTTCAGATTGGTATGTTAAATCAGTAAGCGTCCCATTTAGGCTTAGGCCTCATGAGATGCGGGGTGGGTAGGCTCGGCCAGGAGCGAACAGCTGACTGAGACTCAATGTGACTGACACGACAAGCTCCCTTCCTCAGTCATAAGACCCAATGTAGACATAGTCAAAACAGGATGTCATTTGGCCATGAGCCTTGAGAAACAGTCCCACATCTTTGTAGCCAAATATCTTGCAAAGTTGTCTTAGCAATTTGGGTATTCAATAGATGCGGGGGAAGGGGGGGGGGGGAGTGCTAGACTGGACGCCGGGCCGCATGGGCCCTTGCCCCGGCCGTCGCCCACACACTGACGTCTCCGGCCCCGTGACTCACTTGAGTCTGACACCCTTTTTGCAATCATTTCTTACTGCCCCATATCTCCCAAGTGTACTACTCACACATCCCTTTCTGACACCCTATTTCTTGTCTTGTCATTCCAGGTGTGCGAAGAACAGAAATGCGAGGAGGAGGTGTTTCCTCTAAGTATGAACTATTTGGACCGATTCTTGTCAGTGTTTGACATCAAAAAGACACATCTGCAACTGCTTGGAGCTACATGCATGTTCGTCGCGTCCAAGTTGAAAGAGGCACAACCCCTCTCAGCAGAGAAACTCGTCATCTACACTGACAATTCCATCCACGTCGAGGATTTAATGGTACATACTATTTCATTCCTTTACCACTGCTGTTATTGTCTGGAGTTTGGGTGTTTTGGTTGAGGGGTCCTGGCTTTTACCATAGGCATGGATGAGGGTACCTGCGACCAACCAAGCACCTGGCTTCTGTAGTTCTCCGTTCTCCTTGGAGGGGGCGCGACCGAGTAGCTGCAGTGGTAGAGCCACCACCACCACGCTACCATTGGATTTACCATTCAACATTTGGATTTCACAGCAACCACCCCATAATAAATAATCATACTAGATAAAATACACCCAACTTCATACACATATGAAGTTAGTTTATAAATATTATAACTGTTCTATAGTATCAATTTGGACTTTGGTTTGTTCAAATAGTAAATCATAGTCATAGGCCTAGTTTCTTGTGCTACTTATCCTGGGAGTTCAGGGGTTGTGAGTTTAGTGTGTTTCTCTAGTTGGTCTTGGCCTCTTGCCAAGCTTACACACAGCCCCGACCACCACAACTGTATTTGGAGTGATACTTGGGGTCCACAGGCCGTTGTTTTGACACTGGCAAACCCAATAAATCCTTAATAGGTGGGAAATAATCCCCAAGACTGGAGGCGGAGAAATGTGCCTGTTTGGGGATGTGGGTGGTGGGGTGCATTTACTTAAGGTGCAGTGAAGAAGTTTCATTAATGCACATGGTCACATCATGGATGTTTAATAATTGTAAGATGTTAGTGTGGGGCATGGTAGCCATATGGTTTCTAGTGGTCAGTTTGGAGTGACCACATACTTGGCTGGCCAGCAGCTGCCTTGCCAAGTGCTTTTGTCAGACAGTGGCCCTGCAACCCACATAGTACCATGGCGTGGGAGTCAAAGAAAAGTGGTCACACTTCTAATAACAAATGCACCCCCTGCTGTTAGCCATGTCCACAACAGCCATACAAAGACCACAATATTTATACATAAACAGCAATTTACCTAGAAAATAGCTTCCCACCTCTCTCTCATGCAAAGTAAACTTATCAATGTTATTTCTCCACCCTTACAGGACTGGGAGCTTTTGTTGCTCGCCAAGCTAAAATTCGACCTATCCGCCATCACACCTCTGGACTTCTTGGAACAAATTATCTCCAGGCTACCCATCGACCGGGAAAGGGCACACACGATGACGCGACACACACAAACGTTCATCGCCCTATGTGCAACTGGTGAGTACACAAATAATGTTATTTTGAAGAATTAAGATATTATCATGCTTTATGCAAAAAGTAATAATAGCATAGTCACAGCCAATTTTAGTGGCCATTTGCCTTGGTTTTTAGCATGACTAACTGTGGGTTTTCACATACGGTAAAACCCTAGTATCACAGGTATGGGTGAGTTAAATCCTGGTGGGTCGTGATCAACTAATCACCAGTGGAATGTTAGAGCTATTACATGCTCGGACAGGCCGCAGTAGTAGTAGATAGGTGGGTTCACATGCTGGTCATGTCAAGGGGGCTTGGAGCATGTTATATTAGGTCCCCCCCCCCCCCCCCTCGCCACACACACCACCCACACACACACCACCTCACCCTGATTCATAGCTCAGGTGGGTGAGCCCACACATGGCTTCCTCCTCCAGGGTCTTGGATCTGGGAGCGGATTAAGCATGTTACATATGGCTCAGGTGTGGTGAATACCTGGGCTCAGCCCAGACCAAATACGCCCACTGTTATGTCACTGGCAGCCGAGGAGCCTTAACAAATAGCGGCCAGGTCTGCCTTTTGAGTCTTCAGACTTGGCACTGGTTCCATCAAGGGGCCCCTAGAATTAATGTCAACCAGTTTATTTAAAGCTTTTCCTAACATAGCTTGGGTTGGACGCCAAGAAAGCAAATCTATTCTGAATCAGTAAATGCCCCACAATCAGTCAGTCGGTCATTCATTGAATAGTTCCCAATAGAAAATGGTCGATATGAGTACTATATAATCTGGAATTCCTCCAGTGTTATGGTGCACTCGGGGTAGTACTCAGGCCACCTTTGGATGGAGCCTTATCTCAGTGTTGGCCCACACGAGATAAGGTTTCACACTTAACAGGAAATGATATGTACCTGACCTACAAAGCTGGTCATCCCCCAGTGCTACCTACTCCACCACAATCTAAATCAGGATGTGGTATAACACCACCCAGATTAATAACCCGACATCCTACCAGAGTATTTATTTAATAATATCAAACACAGAATCAACAGTTTATATTAAATATGGCACACAATATAGACTCTTTGTCCTGCTAGTGTGAAACAAATTGCGGCCATCACCCTAGCCCTTCCTTCCTACCACCACCACCCCCTTACTTTAGTACTTTCTGGTGGCGGCCATCTTTAAAGGTCCTGGCTGTAAACATAAGCACATGGTGGCCGGGGGCAGCTGGGGCCCGAGGGGGGCGTTCAGGTTCAACGAGCAGTCACTGTCCCTTTCAAGCCGGCCCAAAATAGAGGGAGAGGCCGTGGGGGGTGGGTGGGTGCAGGCTGAATGTGATGCAGTGTGTATATGTATGGAGGTGAACTGGGGTGCGGTTTGGGGTGTGTGTGTGGGGGGGAGGGGGGGGGGTGTCCTGCTTTTGCATTACAGCACCAAAGGACGGACCGAGTGGAGGTCACATCTACGCTAATGACCCCCCCCCCCCCTCTCCTATCCTACCACTCCCTCTCCCATCCCCTCACCCCTTACCTTTACCGAGACGGTGACCCCAGTGCTGTAGACTGTATCACGCCACGTCATTTACTACTACTGTCTGCCGATCGTCTAGGTCCCTCCGGGGGTCATAAATGTAGAGTAGGGGTGGGCTGGATCCTCTGGGTGCCGTGTCCGGGGACGTGGAGGAACACTGGAGGTGTGTGTAAGGCAGTGGGGGGGGGGGGGGGGGCAAACTGACCCCACGTGGTCTTGTCTCAATACACATGTCCCCAATAGTGACCCACTTTACTCCAAGGATGGGTCAATTCTCCCACTAGAAGAGGGCTCTTTTTCTGTATAGTATACAGCTCTGGTCATGGAAATCCTGCCATGTTTATAGAATCTATGTATAGTAGGATGCACTCAAATATGGCGCAGCGCACTGACCTAGTTGTCTAGCCAGCGAGGAGGGGTGGTGTGGGTGTGGGTGAAGGGGGGGGGGGGGGGTCTGACTAAGAAGTAGAGAGGAGGTGACAGGTTGACCATCCATGGTTTTAAGAACTTAATCAGGCCTAAATAACCAATAGCATAGGCTGGACTGTCCTAAAGAAAGTCTAAATGGCCAGGGTGCTCTTTGTGTGGTACCCACGAGGCTCACTAGGGGGCCTCCGCATCGCCCCATGACCCAGTCGGCTTAGGTATAGGGGTGGAGTGTTTAGTCTGTCAACATTACCTCAAGACGCAATTCTAAGGTGTGTCTAACTTTTACCATGCATTTTAATTAATTGCGTCAATTATTTTCTATTTTCCAGACTTCAAGTTTGCCATCTACCCTCCATCCATGATCGCCGCCGGAAGTGTCATGGCCGCCGCCACTGGCCTCTTGGGGCCTGAGTGGGTACAAAAGTCAAACCTCCTTCACCGGCTACAAAAAATCACAACAATCGACGTGGTAAGTTGTCTTTTACTATTTGTATGTTTTTCAAAAATTAATCCCTAGAATGTTAACTGGTAATGATCATAGTGATACTGAGGAAAGAGTCGAGTAGAGTTTTGAGGCCACCCACTGGCTTTTGTTCAGGAGTTAAGCCTCTTTGGGGGACGGGTCTCTACCCTGGAACAATGCTTAATTACTGAGGATAATTACAGGGGAGTTTTTTGTCTTAGGCTTAAGTTAGAGACTTACTGGCTCTTGACACCCACAATAGTTACACTCAGGCCTAATTCTGAGATCCCAACACTTGATACCATCTTATGTCCCTGTCCCATTCTTTAAGGGGAAGTTTCTCTTAGTTAATGCTACTTAAGCCAAACTGGCACTGGGTTAATGCCATATATAAGAAAATCAACCAATGGGTTAATGCCTAGTATTAAGTCATAGATGTGAAGGCTTTTGGGTTGTGGGAATTGGGGAGGGGGGGGTGTACTTTAACGACAAAACAGGATCCAGATCAGCTTCAGAGATCAAAGCCACCCACACGGCCATGGTTCAAGTAGTCCTTTAGCGAGGAACACATAAATTTGTCAATGTGTAAACAAAGAAAGACTCCCAACCCTGAGTGGGGGGCACACTAGAAGGGACTGGAGTTTGTATGGGTAGGGCGGCATGGGGAGCCACATTTGGTAGTAGAAGGAACTCATTAATTGATTGATGGATAGTAGGTCAGGCTGGGGTCAGAAGGGTCACTCGGACGCTGGTCATGGTGCCAGTTGTTGGTGATCCATCATGGCCGCCGGTCGGCGCCTGTTCCTGGCGTGGCACATGGAGGGTGGACGGGGGACTGCAAGGTACCGGCCGGACTTCCTGGCATTAGTCATATGACCTTTTAGATTTAGGGTGTATGTGTGTAGGGGGTGTCTTAGGGGGTGGGGAGGGGGATGGGTCTTGGGTTGGCCTGACATGGTCGGCAGCTGGGTGCACAGGAGGGGGTGTAGGGGCTGGTCATATTTCTGGGTAACCATGGAGACAGGCACGGGGCTGACCACTGCCCTGCACGACACTTCCTGTCTCCTGTGTACACCCCCCCCCCCCCCCCCCCCCGCCCATCCTCCTCCACCATCTCACCACTTGCTCCATGTTGTGACAGCATGCTTAGCATGTATGGCATGGTACGAGGTAGCAGGGGTAGACTTGTCAGCAAAAAAACGTTCTCAGATTGTAACATTATGTACACTAAAAAAAAGTAGCTTCCGAGGTGAGCGAGTACTATAGTGGTTATAAACCGTCTGCAATGCTTGTACGTACTAACAATAGGAACTCAGGGAATGTAGATAGCCTCCAATACCCAACACCACTTCTAGCGACTAAAAGAGATTTGTTGTGGAGAAAAACAGGGTAGCGAAAGACAACCGTGGAAAAAGTAAAACATTCTTGAATCAGTTTACACAGTAACCCCCCTTAGTCAAGCGCATAATGTGCGGTGGTGGTCGAATTCCAGGGCATGGGGCCTTTGTAACCTTAGCAGGAGAGGCAGGGTGAGAAATTCCCATATGAAATAAATTGTGTGGTGGTGGCCGAGCCTGGTACACTCGGCGCGGGTGGGGGACAGGGGCCTAAGGTTGCCTGGTCCCAGTTCACTGCTGACAAGTTGGGGGTAGTGAGAGGATTAGGATACTTCCTTTGTGAGTGGAGCCCTTGTCGAGTTCTCAGTAGGATAACAAACCCAATTTGATCCCAGTTTAGAAATATATATGGTACTGTTTTTAACACTTGTGTACTTTGAGGATTTTATACTAATTTTCCGTATCATCTTCTCTTTTCAATAGGACTGCTTGCGTGCCTGCCAAGAGCAAATCGAACAAGCACTGTCGACCTACCTACCACCCAGCAGTGTCCCTTCCCAGAACGTCCCTTCACACATGAACCAGCAAAATTCGGGAAAGTGTGAGGGCGTCCAGCCGACCACCCCTACCGACGTCCGTGACATCGTCTACTGAGGAGCCCCTCTCTACAGCGCCGCCACACCCAGCGGCAGCCCCCGGAACTACAGCTAGCGTTGTTCTCTGCAGATTGTGCTGCGCGCGCAGACTGCAGTGGTGAGAGCAGTGGAGGAGAGACTAGAGCAGCTCAACAGTGGTTCTAAACCAATCAGTGCTCTCAGTCTTCGTGAACTCTTCTTAGTTTCTCGTGGATCAACGACTACTACTACACCGACGATGCAGCTCGCGGCCAGCCAGCCCGCCTCGGACGCAGCAAGGGGGTATGGGAGTATAGGCGTCTCCTGTATTCAGTAGGGGTAGGTCTGGCGTTAAACCCAGGTCTGAATTACAGCCCCGCCCCCCAGGGCAAGCAAGGCGTGGCTGAAGCCGCCTGCACCACATCAGGATTCATCAACTTTACTTCATCACCAAGGAAAACCCCGGGGATGTACCTGAGCCCAGGTATTCCCGGATGGGATCAACGTTGGATGGGGTACCAAACCCCCAAGACTTCTTCTTCTCTCTTCTACACCAGGACAACACAAATATACACCAGCCGGAGACGAAACGACGAAGGAGGGTGAACGTGATGAGTTCTCTGATAAACTCTAGCAATACGTCACGAGGACGTCAGTGACGTGACGTCATGTCGACTGGACGCACAGGGTGGCCCACTGCCACATATAGACATTCCCTGCTCTAAGGGGTGGAGCACAAGGTCGTGCAATATAACTGAACAGGCCGGCACAAGGCACACTTCTGAACTCTGAGAGGGACATCTACAATAATAAAGAGACAGAACTTGAAGGAGACTGTAATCTGTGATAAGGATCCATTCCTAATATTACGTAGGCTGTTTGATATATAATTATATATGAAAAGAAAAGTGGGAAAAGACAAAACAAGTGGATCTTATAGTCAGGGGTATCCCAAATGTTTGCTGCATATCCCTACGACAAAAATGAAAATTATTCCTATGCAAATTGTGGGAAATTCAAACCTTTTTCTCTACCGATGTATTGGTAAAGGGGGAAAACTGAAAAAAAAAGTGTGAATGATATTGCCAAACATTCCGACCACATCGATACAGGTGTTGGCTGGTTCTCTTGTTGAGTCAAGGCAGCTAAATCGCTTTGTGCTGTTAAAAAAAATAACAAAAAAAACTTGCAGCTTCTAAAGTGAAGTAGATTTAAAAAATGGAGAATTCACCAACGGCTGAATGCTTGGCATGTACAAAAGTGTGTGTGATGGTTGACAGGCCTAAATATTGATCATTCTCTTGCTTCTTTTTTCTTTAGTGCAGGCCTCTGAGGGCTCAGTGCCCTGATGTACGTTATTATTGGTACTTCAGCGGCATATAATTATTTGAGTCTGGCTATGCACTAGATTAAAGAATTTCGGCCAAGGTGTGGCCAAAACACAAGTAGAAACTGTCTGTGATAAAAATGAGAGGTCTATCAGGGAGCGGAGGATGTATCAAAGGGTCGCTTGACAAAGATGGCCGCGCAAACTGCCTGTTCGCACTGCCACCTACTGTCAATTCATTGAAGTAGTAGATTACCTTAATTTAGCCTTATTTATTTATAGCAACAACGGTGTGCACTGTGAGCAACCAGGGTGAAAGTGTGGTGATAACACAGCAAGAAGTGAGGTTTTTAATATTATCACTGTGTTTCGCAACGCTTTTCCCTGTTCGCACACTTCCCCCACCATAGGACCTTAAGAAATGAAGTCATCGGGTGAGTCGAAGCTCAGACCGATGGCAGGTATCATGTACAGAGTTGTATTTGACGTAAAATGTAAACCGATTACCTCATGTATGTCGTAATGGCAAAAGGGTAGATTGAGGAGACAGTGTAACCGTGGCATTTTGGGGAAGAAAATTTCATGAAGTGTCGTCTCGAAGTCTGATCCAGGGCTTTGCTTGTCAGTAGCAGTTGTGATATTGTGAGTAATGGTAGATATGAGATTATACCGTTATAACTGCCATGCACTGACAGGGGAGTCCTGTGATTTGAATGCATTTTGTTTATACCGAGGGAAAGTTATATCTAATGTAAGACCCCAACTATAAATTTATAGTGGAGACCATGACAATACCACAAAAACAATGAAAAATTAAGACCAAATTCAAGAAAATGCTAATGCAGTATATATACATTAAAAAAAAGATGTTATATCCGAAATCATATTTCGGTTTTTCGTTTATCGTTTGCCTTCGTGCACAAGAAGCTGTTAGTTTTGTTGAGCTTTCATGCATATCGGCCTATATTATATCCTCATATATTTCATGTTGATTATTTTTTGTTAAAACCTGGTTTCGCAAAGATTTTTTCCTTTTTTTTTTCGTCTGAGAAAATATCCAGTCTCCCTCATTTGCTGAGTTCCTCATATCGATGGAGGAGCCTATCTTGATGAATTAGTTCTTGGTTGGGAGTCAATCCTATTCGCGAAAATGTATTACCAGCATTTTCATTTCAAATACCTCAATTTCTTAGTGACAAATTCCTCAATGCCCCAGTGTCGATGGGTTCGAAGTGGAAAACCCGAGTGCGACACTTTCACGAGTGCTACTTGAAGCACAGTAGAAAAGTCTTTACATTTTTTTAATGTATTTATATATCGGTTTCTACTGTGCATGCATGATAAGTAATTTATGTCAACAGTTATAATAGCTAAGTTAATGATAATTATGGATTGAGGAAAAAAATGTGATAGTTTAATATTTTTCTTCCCCTTGACAAGATGGTTTAAGGAGTGATAAGGACGATTATACTTGTCCTCGTATATCTGGAGATGTTCCAAGTTCATATCTGATATTAAATGGTCATGGCGATACACGTTTTCGTCTCACAAAGCCTCAGCAATGCAATCACATGCCACCTATTTATACTAATGGAGTCAAGAGCACTGAGTGTGCCTAGCGTGCGAAACTGGGCTGTGACGTATGAATTTCAAAACCATGGAGTAAAAAATCATGACAAAGAGTTCTATATTAGAACCATGTGAAATTCGATTGATTCTATTTTGTACCTATACTTTAAAATTCCACTACAGATCGTGAAAAAATTGAGGAAAATTTGGGGGAGAAGAAAAAAAAGCCAAAAGGAAAAAAAAAAATAGAAAAAAAAGTTCGCTGCCATTGTGTAAATGTGCATGGTACGTTATGTAAATAGGACGCCTTGGGTTTGCATTCTAGTGTTATGTATGATGAGAAATTGATGCTAAAGAGTTGCTATTTTTATGACAATGTTTGAATAAGATGTGTGAATGGGGAAAATGACAACAAAAAAAGAAGTGCCAAGGTACCTCCTGTAGAGGGTGTTTCCTATTCATATTTGTGTGTGTATTTGCTGGACACTAGTTAGTGAGTGGGACAGTGTGGGGCACGGAATGGCTTATGATTCTCATGCTAGACCAGTGCCCACACGTCTCAGTATAAATAACAGTGGACCTGACTCTTAGTTCAACATATCATGTATTGACCATTTCTCAATTATCTGAAGAATTGTGATCGTGTTTATTGATTGTAAATAGGTATGAAAAACTGAGGATATGAATTTTTTACACATCTGTGAGAATGATTTTTTGAACGAGTATTGTGTAAATACAAGGACAAAATAAAGTCTCGAATTTGATAAGAAAAAATAATTCACTTCGTTTGTTTTACCTTGACTCGACGTGATGAACGATATATTACAATGACGACAATCGCTTGCAATAACTTAGATATATTCATAACATTTTAACCCAAATATCACATACCGTAAAACCCCACCTTACGACCCCCTAGTTTGAGGAAAAAATTCGCCTTGTAGAAAAGAGCCTAATTAAAATTGATTTCTCTTTGAGCTATTGTATTTAAACCCCACCTTTAAGACGACCCCTCAACTTTTGGGAAAAATCCGTCTTGTATGAAAAATAAATCCCAAATAAAATCCGTCTTAAAGGCGGGGTTTTACGGTATATCCAAAGATATAGAAGTATTCTTAGAACATGAGAATCGCTTTAAATAACTTAAGTTATATTTCTTGTAATTTTACCTTAACATGTCATAAATGATAGCCAACAATATTGAAGTATTCGTAGATTAATATCCGCCAAGTAACGGATAACGAGGGGGGGGGGGGGGGGGGGTTACATACCCCCATCTAGAGGAAGTGAACCAGTTTGGGGAACAAAGAGGGGAGGGCGCCCAAAGACATAAGGCCGTGTCTTATGAGTTTGTAACAATTGAAACGTCTTTCACCGGGTGTCGTCTTTGACCGGTGTAGTCTTTGACCGGTGTAGTCTTTGACCAGCAAGTTTTAAAATGGCTGAAATGGGAGCTATGTACACAGAAATGGGGGGGGGGGGGGAGATTAATGGATTTTTTAACACTATATACTACAAACTTCCCGGCATTTCTGTGTGCATAGCTCCCATTTCAGCCATTTTAAAACTTGCTGGTCAAAGACGACACCGGTCAAAGACGACACAGGTCAAAGACGACACCCGGTCAAAGACGTTTCAATTGTTACAAACTCATGAGACACATTGCAAAGGAGAGAACCCTCTGCCCTATGATACCACCACCATGCACCAAGGCTGGCCGCCTCCATGGGACTGAATGATCTGGTCCGTGAGAGATCAAAGTTACACTTCTGAGGATCATTAGTGCGGGGGTCTTTACAATTGTATCTAGCCTGGACACCCAAGATAGATCGAATTGCAAAACTCCTACCGGGTAGTCATATTCAGGAATCAAAACATATCTCATGAGTTTGCATGGATAGTACATTATTTTATAGTGTACCGTAATCATAAACCAAATGTTAATATCTGAATATTGACTTTCACTCATTCAATGATTCACGATAGATAGGAATGGTTTCCGCTGCCAAATCATGACCACCCCATAGGCATAGACCATGGATACATTCTTGGTGCAAACCAGTCTTGTGCTCTCTGCATTCCAAAGGAATCGGTATACAAATTCGATTATAATTTCCCCAAACCCCATAGATCATGTTCCTTATACCCCTGCAGGTATTTACTGTGAGTTTCCTCTTCTGGAACATTCCTACCTTGGTCCCCCCAACACTATAGTGTCTACCTCCGCCAAGGTCTTTGTTCCGTCGGAGCAGACGAGATTTAGTTACAGGAAGTCCGCTTGGTTCCAGCCTGAAAGATGGCGGGAAAATGTGCGCGACGCTCGGGACACCCGCAGTGTGTCTCCGAGTTGGGGTCAAGGGCAAGCGACTTGAGATGGCCTGAGGAATGATCAACGTATCTAGGAGAGAAATGGGGGATGATAAGGGTCAGTTTTGGGTTGGGGTAGAAACGGAGGTCAGCGGAAAAGTTGGTGTGTGGGGAGGGAGGGGGGGGGGGGGGGGGTACTGGCTCATTTAGGGTGTGGTGTTGCTACCCAGGGCTGCAAAACTACAGCCAACCCATTCCATAAAATATGATAGCCCCCTTATTCCTCCTTGATCAAGTAACAGCCCCCTTATTCTCAGACATCACCTGACAGCTTCCTGCTGGGCCAAGATATTGTTACATGAGCAGGAGGGATATGACCTACCCCCCGTTAATAAGAAAATTATAAAAATTGTCAAACTCTATGGTAAATAAAGAAAATCTCGTTCTTAAAAAAATCTCGTTCTTAAAAAATAATGATCATTCCATAACAACAACCCTTTGTTTTAGAGCCCTTTGGTGAGTGACAGCCCCCGTGTACCAATATCTTATCACAAGGAGGTTCACAGCAACAGCTCCCGTTCTCGAGGAGGAACCCAAACCAGGGATTAGTTGGGGTCTAGATCAAACCATTGGGGAACAGTCTCGGACTCCCAGCCCAATACTAAGGCCACTCAAAAAAAAAAAGTTGTTTCTCATCACCGCGCGCATCATAAAAATCATGATTTGGGGAAAACTTTTTTTTTTTTTTTTTTTTACATTTTTGATGAAAAATATGTTAAAATTGCCAAAATATTGGCAAATTTGGTATCAAATTAAAGCTTACTCTGTCAGCAATGCAATTAGCTAGGTGTAACTTGCATTCTTACAACTTTTGCTGATCAATAAACTCCAAATTACTAAAATTTGAAAATTGATTGCGAAATGTCCAAATTTCCCTATGTAAATTGCCCCGAGTAAAAAAAAAAAAAATTAAATAAAAAACGCCCTCGTCATATTTTTCATTGCTTGGTGATGAGAAACAATTTTTTTTTTTTGAGTGGCCTAAAGTATGGGCTGGGAGCAGGGGTGCATTTGACTTTTGCGCCAGTTTGGTGGCGCAAACCAGTCTCTAGTGGCAATACACATCCAACTACAAATAGAACATTATCTAGATCAATGGGGGTAATTAAAATATGTGTATTGGGCGGTATGGCAGGCTGCTCCCAGGCTATCCACCTGGTAGGATAGATGCTGGTCGAGGCTGATTGGGGAAGGACATTGTCTGATTACTGTTGATTAAAATTACATTTAAATGGGAATCATCATGTCTCTCTGATCAAGCTGTCGATAGCTGCACTTATATGTAGAATGAAACACTGTTGAATTGAACTGAAATAGACATATTAGTACATATTTATGATATTATACCCCGCAATATCATATTGATGCGTGGTAGACACTTTGTCTCCAATAGGGGAAAACTCTATTATAAAATATTATCCAAGTCTTGTTTTATATAAATTGGTATTGTAATTATCATACATGTACATGAATTTAGAAGGTGTCGTTTCGTATTGAATTATTTTTTAGGAGCATGCTCGTATCATGCTTTTTGCCCCGAGTAAAAAATAAAAAATAGATTAAATAAATAAAAAACGCCCTCGTCATATTTTTCACTGCTTGGTGATGAGAAACAACTTTTTTTGGAGTGGCCTTATCAAGCTTGCAGGTCAAAGACGTCACCTGGTCAAAGACGTCACCCGGTCAAAGACTATCCAATTGTTACACTCTCATGAGACAACGCCACTAGTAGAGCTTGCTCTAAACCTTTGAACTCGTGTAGAATATGTTAACATTTTGATTAACTTATCATTATGAATAGACCGCCACGGGGCGGGGTGGCAACCGCCACCGTGGTCAAAAAGGGGGTCAAAGCCACACTTTTCTTGTATTTTAGCTTAATATTTGAACGCATTTACCATCCAGAGTCTATATCTATTCTCTGATTACCTGGCACGCACAGGCATTATACCCACGGAGGTACCAGGGCTTACATGATTGCTAATGTAAAGTAGAAATGCTCAACCGCGGGATCCCGGATCGGCCGCGCGAACAGCTGATCACGGACAGCTGATCGCTTGGCGCGTCGCCATCATGTGCGTCGTATCTGTAGAGTCGCCATGGTTACTTGCGTCACGACGTATCGTCATGACGACGTCATCTGTGACGCGTGCCGTAAGCTCCGCCCCTCGTGCACTGCCCCGCCCGCCACGCCCACGCACTGTTTCCAGGGGCCCTGGATTGATTGGGCGCTAAAAATGTATCATTTTGTGGCGTCAAGTCTAGAAAATTGAAACAGTACGACATCAATGGAGGGTCGGCATCTCCAGCATCGTCCATACAAAGGTCGGTGCATTTAGGATTTGATTATTGTAGGTTGAGCAGATAGGCTTATGGGGCAACGAATTTTTAAGATTTCAGGATTCAGCCGGGGCACATTTTGATTGATGCACCCAATATTAGGATAGCCAATGAGTTGCCATGCAGGCTTGGCGGCATATGGTTGGCGCCCACGGCTGGCGCCAGGGCACAGGAGAGGAGAGCTGTATCCAGGTGTATTTAGGGTAGGGGAGAGCGCGGTTAGTTGAGCCAGCGGGCGAGTTGAGCCACTCCTTTATTAATCCAGAGGTGATTGAGTTGATTATGTCCACATAGGCCTAGCCTAGGCTCTAGCGAGTAGCGTTATACATGTGTACACATGTAGCCTACCACTTGGTAACCAGGTAAATGAATTGTGATTAGTGTAATGCCTACCTTTGATTCCTGACCATTTACATTTAGATTTAGATTTACCAGCATCAGAAAAGGTGCAAGGGAGTGTTCATTTATTAGCAGAGGGAGGGGTGGTAAGTTTTTTTGTGCTTTTTTTTTTGGGGGGGGGGGGGGCGGGTGTAGCATTTTCCGACCCCTCCTGAGGGGATGGGGGCGTAAAAAAATTCTGACCCCTCTTGAGTGGGGAGGGGAGGGGGCATAAAAAAATGCCTTCGGCTAGGGGGCCCGGGGGCCCGGGGGGATTTTTCTTTTAAATTTTTTTTCCAGCTAAATCTCATTGCTTTATTGCCGTGCTTTTCAGATTTAACTTTTGGCGTTCCCCCTATCAGTAATGATTAATCTTGTCATATTGTACGTTGAAAAACACCTATCTCGCAGAGGTGATGCGTTCAATAAAAATGTCAATACTTCAATACTTCAATATGAACAATATTCACGCGTTCTTGGGGGGGGGGGGGGAGTAAACATTTTTTGAGTCTCCACACGAAATCTCACCATCCGGTAATTAATAGATGAATACATCCTAATGCAGGGATGAAAGTCTTCAAGTTTTCCCCTGATTTCAAGGTTTTTTTTATGTCGCGGAACCTGTACTTTGGAGGACCTTTATTCAGGGGCCTCAATTTGAACATTTCAAGTTTTTGACTCAGGGTCCTCCCTGAGTCAAGTGTAACGGTTCTGGACACCTCTTTCCCTTGAAAAATTGAAATTGCTCCCATTTGGTCAATATTTCACCTCAATAAATAACTTTCCACAATGTCTATCTAATGGTGTATTTATTTTTTGAAAAAATTCTAGTATAACCCCCTATAAAAACGAGAAAAATAATATCAGGGCAAAAATGGTGGTAATTTGCTTCAGCATGGGAGCGTCAAGATAACCGACAACCCCAAATTGGAAATTTTGTGACAACCAATACTATCTCTATGGGAAGGGTAAGTGAGACATATTTTTTCAGACATCTATCAAACACTTAAGTACTAGAGGTAATCTACAGGGGAGGTTATTTGCTATTATTTGTGTAACAGTGATAACCCTGATTCACTTTGCACTGATAATGAACATATCACAAGTAAGACTATAAGGAAATGTGAGTACACTCCCCTGCCGGGGTATTTGACGCTAGACATCAAGGCAGTAGTAATTGACTGGGGGGAGTTAGTCATCTGTAGCACATGCCACCCCTGGCTGACCGACACGTCGAAATAGAAAAGGAAATGACTTTGCTGTTGACGCTCCGATTGACTCCGATTTTCGGCTGAGACTGTTACGCGCCGCCAGACGCTGACACCCACAGTCACCTGCTTGCCCAGACCCACTTGCTTGCCCACACTCACCAGCTCGCCCACACCCACGGGCTCTCCCACGCCCACCTGCTCAGCTGAATGTGATAACATGCTAGTGTGACACATGATTTGAAGGTAGTTTTGACCCACCTGCTCTCAGAATTGACAAATAATTCATTGTTCCTGAAATAATATTCATGGATTCAGTCGTTTAGTCAATCAATTCAATCACTTTATCACTCTGATCCTGAGTTATTTGTGATGTTAATCACATGCTCAATCTCTTTTTACCTTGGCCGGTTTCATCCCTGCTAATGGAGTGGTCATTTATCTACCAGCATGGGGGGGGGAGGAAAATTGTTGACCTCTCCAGAGTGGCAGAAGATTGGGGGGGGGGGGGACTTGGTGCCATCATTGTCACCTGGGGGGGGGGGGGGAAGGGGGGGGCTTGGTGGATATACCGGTAGGGGGGTCATAATGAAAAAACAGGCACTCGGTGGGGGGAAGGGGCAAAACTAGAAAAGCCTCCAAGCTGGTGTGGTCAAAATTAAAAACCGTCCCTTTAGATACCCGTAAACATGCATGATTCCATGCCAGAATTTTAAAATCCTCCGAGCCCCCAAGCTAATAAATGACTCGACCCTTACAGCATAAAAGCCTGCACTTTACTAGATCTATACCTTAAACTGGGGTGACTTTGGCTCTTTGGGGTGACTTTGGCTCAAAACATCAGAACATAAAATTGTTCCTACAAGCCCTGGAGCAATTAAAATTTGATAGGGAAGATTATCATTTTAACTTATTTTAGGCCAAATTTAAAAAAAAGGTATGTTTCAGGTTACCAGACCCTACCTAGCAAGAAATGTTTATCCAAATTTGAAAAAATATATTTTAAGAAATATTGGGTCTATTTAAGAGTCAATTTGGTAGTCGACGAGTTGGCCCATGTCGGCACCTTTTCAAATGCAAGCCTCTCCCCTTGAAACCTGAAAACCACACCCATCCAAAGGTGATTTCATACCAACCCCATAGATCTACCCCGGTTCCCCTCCCCTTTCCGGATCCGCCGCCGGGATAGAACCAAATGACCGAAGGCTACTTCAAGGGGGAGGGGACAAAGGGAGGGGTGTTGTATTAACCCGTTAGGCATTGTCACAAACTGGGGTGGGATATCTCCCATGTCCACACCTGTGATCAATTTCACCTGATCAAATTCACACGACTTAATACACCCCAGGAAGGCCCGTTCCCCTTATCAGGTAGGTTAGTGGGGGTGAGAGGGGGTGGGGTCCGTACTACCATACAGGGTGGAACCTATTGTTGGCCAGTCCGATTGTTGACCGGATGGGGCAAGTATCAAGATTGTCCTTGGCCAGAGGGCAAGGATGTGTATGTGTGTGGGGTGTTTAATTCAATACAGTTTAAGGAAACCGGAATGCTTATGCATCTATACTCCCATGCAATTCAAATACATGTATATAATGTATTCATAAACCATAGGGAGTATGTCTACAGTCTACATGTGGGCCATGCATGCATGTTTAGTATAAATATGTTTCAGGCATGAAGTTAGGCATTTCGAGAGGTCTGCATCACTGAATTATCGGTTAGATATCATTTCTAAAGGGAAACCACTGGTAGAGGTATGGGAACTTTCAACAATTATGTCACTGTTTTTTTTGGAACTTTTCAGTACCCACCCGCCTTTTTTAATCAGTACTTGTATGCCAGACCACAAGACCCCCCTCCCCTGGCAGTGACGTAATTATTGAACGTTACCTATCCGCACGGTATTGCACCAGAGAAAAATATTTTTAGTAAAGAAAATGATATATTCATGGGGGGACCCAGGGGCTGTAGAACAAGAATGTGGAAGTGGCTGAAATAGTTGGCAACCCGTGAGGAAACAATTGGTCAACCCCTCCCCCCCATCCCACTTCCACCCACCACCCCTTCCCCAACATGACTTTACCCTTCTTCACTGTCACCCTCAACCCTTTAAGAGACGCATAGTGCTTTAGTATGCTACGCCCTTTGTGGTCATGATCCCGGGTCATGATGCATTCATGAATGTAGCCCTGACGAGTATACTCGTCTGACTCTTTACGTAGGACTGTGCCAACCTCATACATAGATTCGGCATGATGTTTATCGAGTTACTCCTCAGGGCTGCATTCATGCACCATGATGATACAGATTATACATAATGTATTGCATTTAGATTTAAAGCCCTATGCGGCCCTGTAAGGGTTAAACCCAGGAAGCAGTGTCCTAAGGCTATGGCTGCATCCTCTGGTCACACAGTGAGGCTCTTCATACAGTCCCACCTGTATTCAGGTTGTACCTGCACTTTACACCCACTTTATAATGTGGTTATTTATGTTGGTCTTACTCTTAGGTCTATAGTACCGTGCAACATGTACATTAGTATAGAGTTACAAATGAGATTGCCCCTCACTTTGCAGATGAACATACATGTAGATTCAAATCAAAGTTCACAGCATTATAGCTGTCCTGCACTATAGGGCTGTAGACTCATCTACAGTGGGTCCGCCATTTTAAATTTCGCTGGGGGCGGTTACCATCATTAATAAGACACACACTGACTGGTACCTTGTCCCTGGGTAACAATCACTTCCAGGGACAAGCTTGTACCCAGCCTATCAGCTCTTATCAGTGCGGGCCGCCGCAACCAGCTCCAGTCCGGCCTAGGCCCTATATTGTTCATACCAATAACCCTACAATCTCTGACGGCTCTCTCTTCACACACACCTGTATGGATCACATACCTTTATGGAACAATATGGAGCATGACCTCGTGAAGAAATATCAGGAACCGTTGGACCACTAGAGCTCATGAACAGCTGTCACGAACTGCCTTAGTACATGTTAATCACTGGGGCCCGGGCACAGGGGTAACATAGCAGATGGACTTCAGTGTTTCAAGTAGGCCAACGGTGGCGATCTGGGGTTGGGCAGATGGCATTAATTATGTTATTAGGATCATGTACGGTCTATAATTATTTCATATCGTCCATTCACTGAAGACCTGCATAAGGTCAAAACGTTGGATCATTATGAAACTGCACGTTTGCCTCCATCTTATGATTTAATTTAGTAACCCTTGAGACCTAACAACCTGAACATGGTTTTGGGAATACTTTACAACTCATCTTAATAGCGTCTATGAGTAAGAAGAATAACCCTTTCGAATATGATTAGGATCTGATTAGAGTAGCTGGCAGATTCTATTTTTCAACCAGGGAGTACATGTGTGAAAAACTGTGTTATTAAATCACCGCGGAAATTCGGAAATCTAAGGTTTTTGTCTTCACCAGGACAGTTGCTGAGATGTTTCCAGATCAATCAAATTTATTTCCCTTTATATAAGGGTGGGGGGGGGGGGGCTTAGCAATATCACCAGACCAGAACACCAAATATATGAAATTGCACTATTTGGCTTCTAGATTCTCATAGTTTTCTCGGGTTGTTAAAGTATACAATTTGCAAGGGATTGGAACAGATGAGCCCGCCCAGCACAAGGCCTTGCCATTTCATATACATGTTCAGAGGAAATACCGTATTCGACGTAATAAGCGCATTTTTAGACTAGAACAAAGGCTCGAATTTCACGATTTTGGAGAAAATTTAACTCTCAAGTACTAAAACTACCATAAAAATAATTTTATAAGCGCCCAGGGCGCTTATTACGTCGAATACGGTATTTATTTCCATTTCACACCCTGCATGCAAGAGGCAGGTCGCACCAGTAACCCACACTCAGGATACATGTACACAGCAGGCGAAGGGGACCTGGTATTTTTAATTGTCCATACTATAATAAAATTATTAAAAAAAGATATTGCTCTTGACCTGGATATTTTGCATACGAAAAAAGGGACTTTGTCACCTGGTTCCCTTAAAAGCGGCGAGTTTGTGACCTCAGGAAAAGGGGAGGGAGCAATTTGCCCTAGGCTGTTACCAAAAACCATTGATCAAATATCTAATTGAATCACTATACAATATATTAGTGCTACTTTTAGTAGCTTTTATGACTTATATATGAATTCATTGAAAATGCAATTTTGTCTTCTGACATCTACTGCCATTCTTACTATCCCCTCCCCCTTTCCTCAACTATCCTATCCTGCCCACCCACCTCCCCATCCCCACACGCCATAGGAGCCTCAGGCCGGTTCCTGCCTGCTTCCCTATGGTTCAAAGCTGGGTGATTATGTACGAAAATGGCGGAAAATCTTCTTGGGCCACAGGAGGAATCTCTAAGGGAGACAGATGGCCTTATTTTGTGTAATAAGCCCGTTCATGCACCCATCCTTTTCACACAATATGCATTCCGCATTCCACACACACCCCTATGTAGGGGGTGGGTGAGGGGGCTCCACAAGGCATCTTCTTGTGTTATTTGGTTGGGCAGAGATTATTAATTTTCCACTGGGATTGTTCTGTGGTGTAGAAAAGGGCGGGATTTCTGTGTGGGGTATATATTCATATGGTTGTGGCAGGGTGTCATCTGTCTCCTGTTTACTATTGTTGTATTTTCTGTTCTTCCATTGCACCAAACCATCCCCCCCCCCTACCTCTGCCCATTTTCGATTGTTAAGGAAATCGGTCATAACTGATGCGCACTGTTACCATGCAAGAAATACTAGAAATAGGATTCTTCATTATATTATTTGGTCCTGAACTCCATTCCCTGGATTTTAATTAGGGATATTTAATGCATTGCATCATTTCATAAATGGTTACTGATGTACCGGTAGGCTGAATTGCAGAGACATTTTCTTTTATTGTAAAATACTAGATTGTAAAAAATATAGGCATATTCATTGCATGGAATTATGTGTGGCCTGGTAGCGCTAATGTCTTAATATCCATAGACACTAGTGAACAAAGCTCATGATACTGGATTCCTAGACTAATAAAATAGGTCTATATAGCCATTACCATTGGTCAAAAAGTAAGCTTGATAACTTAAAGTATAGATAATCACACCCCTCACCAGGACATACATGTACTTCACAACCTTAACACCCATCCACAGACTAAGATCCCTCAGGGGTTGTACAATTCTGATATGTGATATGGTGTCTTTTTATGCAAGCTGTCTTGATAGAAATAAGTCCAGGACTCAAGAACAAGATGTAGGCTGCTGCGTTCCAGGTCTACCACGTAAGTGTTCATTATTTTCCTAATTTACTTAACTAATTTGTAGAGCTCTTTAAATTAAAAGAGTTTCACATTTCCAAATAACAAGAGTTATTAATATTTCCCAGCTGTTGTCAGTTCTATGATTTTGTCGTATTGAGCATTAATTTGGAACATATCTATGCAGTCCATAAAATATGACAGTGTCAAACAAATAGCTGATCCTGTAGCCTACACAATACATTTATACATGCCTAAAGTGTATGTGAGGTGAAGAAACCCATGCATGTGATGTATGGATATGTGGTTATGTGTGCAAGGAGGGTCGGGAAGGGGGGGGGGGGGGGTAATGGGTGTGGGATAAGAGCATGGCCCGGGGGTGTGGCACGATCTCCGGTAACCTATTCTTCCTGCCCCCCCCCCCCCCCCCCCCCACACACACACAAATGCATACAATTTAAAATCACAGATGAGCGTTCTGTACCTGTATGATATGATATAAGTAGGTTTGACGATGTATAGGTCGTCTATTCACATAATTGAGATACACATGTTTAATATTGAGTGATAAAACAGCACATATACATCTCTGGAATCCAACGTCTGTAGATGTAATGAAGAATCGTACACAACTTTTTTTTTTAAAGTTAGTTTTTTTTTGGGGGGAGGGGGAGTTTACATTTTTTGGAGATATATTTTTTAAGGTGGCAACTATTTTTATGAAAATTTCTGAAAATAGATGCACCTTGTAGCTCCATCCTAGAGTGAGGAGGAACACCCACGAACAATGCACCCCTGTGCACCTCCCTGTACAATACCGCACAGCCCACAGGTATCCGGGATACACACACCTATGGGAAACCCCCCTCCAGGTATCTCACCCAGTGTTAAGGGGTACCGGCTGCGGGTTGTGGGTTCTGGAGGATGTGTAGGGTTGCTCAGGTGGGGTGTCGACGTAACCTCAAAATATGCCACCAACTGGCTGCTGTGTGCGGTTATTTCACTGAAAGTACCCATTTTGATAATTTAGTCTTTTTGATGTGTTCTGGAGTCATTTGGGATGAATTGAGTACCATGAGGACACGGAAGCTGAAGGGGTTTTGTTGAATGAAACCAGGATATAATGGTGTATATAAAACCCTAGAAATGTCCTCAGTGAGTGGGTGCATATCAATCACTCTTATCCCCTCTTACAGAACACCCAGGAGCCAAAAGGGAACTGGCCAGGAAAGGGGAGATGAGAAGCCCATGACGGGTAATATATTACATTGATGGAAGCCCATGCCGGGGCCCATGCCTGAGCAGGATGAGATGCAATATCGCTAATATTCTATAATCCATATAGACCCCACAAGGAGGATCCCTGATAGTATGGTACATGTACCTTATTCTTGGTCATGAGACATACGGGTATTTTATTAATTAACTTGTAAGTAGCCCTGTCCTATCTTTATTTTGAGTAAGTAACCAGATACGGATCCAATTAAGAGCGTGTGTGTGTGTGTGGGGGGGGGGGGGTGTCCCCCTTATTTCACCCAAATGTTCTTAGTTATATTGTTTTTTTTGATGTAAGGTAAAAAGAAATCGTTCCTCCACCATCAACCCCCCTCATAGCAACCCCACCCCGACCTTTTTCCAAAGTCCTATCCTGGATCCCTGCTCATCAAAATACATGTACGGTCATTTTGCAATAACGGATCGCACTGGGTGTAGTGGTGGTGGGGGTGAGGGGGCATTGCAGTGTACAGTGATCCCGGGACAGTGATGAAGGTGGGCGGTGATCAGGCCCCACTCCAGGTGATAATATCGTGGCGACGTGTCCCCAGGTAGGAGCAGACACCCTGGAGGAGGAGCCCCCGTGTAGACCTACATGTATAAAGGTGTGAGACAGGGTGTCTGCCATGACAGATAAGGACCTGTGACCACACCGTGGGAATCTGCAGCCCACGCGGCCCTGTTTACTGGAGATAGGAAACGGATAATAGACCAGTGGATTAACAGGTACACGTGGTTAACCCTTTAAGGCCCGCATAGTGCTCCAATTGAAAATGAATTATATCATTTATCGTCATGATGCACTCATGCAGTCCTGCCGAGTCATTCGTAGGGTTGGAAAACTATACTGAAGTGTCATGATGCATGAGGGCAGCAGTGACAAGCAGGCTGCATGAGTGCATCATAACTACAAAAAAGCATAGTGAATTAAAGCACTATGCGACCCTTAAAGAGTTAAACCCCAGGTAGCCCACTGGTGTGATCCCAGTCTATGGTGTAGGCCCGGCCTGTAGGCGCCACCCAGGAGGAATGTGTGTAGGCTGCTGCCGTGTAAGAAGGAGGTGCGAAGGAAAGGTGCTTCATGCATGGCTTTCGGTTTCGTAATCCGCGCTGGTATCATCGTTGTATAAACAATCACCTATACACGAATATTAACTGCATTCATGGTCCAGACTCATCACACAAGGGCATGCACATTTGGATAACATTGTTACATTTACATAATCGTGTACATATCTGTGAATATTTAAAGGCGCACTGAACCCACGATGTCATTTGCGTACAAAACTCGGCAGGGTTAGATCTTGGGTTCAGTGCGCCTTTAAAAAAAAGATATGTGAATTTAATAGAGATTTTTTCTCGTGAATTCACAGTAAAGAAAACAAAGCGTTTCCATTGTTTTTTTGTGAATTTCCTATTTGGCACCACTCTACCACACCCTGATGATTTCATCCTCAGACTGGCCAGCAGCAACCACACCCCCATCAGCTCCCCTCTCTTGATAAACAGATGCGGCCCACTGCTGTATAAATATAAGCACCTAACAAGGCCTCAAAGGCCCTAATTGGTGAGGGATCCCTCCCCAGCCCTCAGAGGGATCAGACACGCTTATCGGCCAGTTAGCAGCCTCTGTTTGCCCCCTTCGGCGACGCCAGCCCGACAAATAAACCGCCACCAAGACGGGACGCTGGGGAACTAGTCTGGAATGGCCATTTTAGGAATCCATTGATTACATTCATAGCAGACATCCCTCACAACTTTGGTTTTTATAAGGGAAGAGCCAGGAAGACTTTCATCTGGTTATTTATTGGGATTATCTATTGGGATCAGCGTGTGTGTGTTGGGGGGGGGGGGGGGGTGGATCCGCGGATCACGTTGGGATCAGGTGTAGAAGTATAAATGTATCCTCATGCTTTATTTGTTGCTGTCTCATTTGATCACCATTTGATCACCAACTTCCGTTGTTGACTCAGATGCTGGAATTTCTATATCAAATTAAGTTTCCCTGTAGGAAATTCACCGATTAAAATCGTAGTTTAATACTACTTTTTGTCGCCGACTGAGTGGCATCGCTGATGACTGCAGATTTAGAGTATTTCTGCCTTGTTTCTCGGGATTCTGTGTTGGTCACACATCGATTCATTGATAACTCTGAAATTTAAAAAAAGTTAAATGCCCAGAATTGACCATACCAGCAAATGGACAGATTTTCAGAAAATGGAAAAAGTGAATACACATGAGATTTAAAATAAACATTTTTGTAAAAAATAGGGAAAAGAAGAACCACGATTATGCAATCTATACATAATAATTGTTGGTCGCGGGCATTAGAGAACATATGTTTTCTTACCATTATCATGCACCCCTTGTGGTTTCCATGCACGAGTAGCTTGTGTACCACAAGTGGAAAAAGACGAGGAGATTATAAGATTCCTATTCAATAAGTGTGCACGTATGCATAATCACTTGAAATCATGAAAGGGCCGATAAAGATAACATCGGATTATTACAAGTTGATGGAAATAAACGGTGAAAACTACGGCAGATAAAAATCTCCCATTAAAACCGAGCCTCAACCTCACAGCGCATGTCGAGGTCAGCACAGGTCATTTCCGGTTCCTTGAAGGTCATTGCGTAGATAGGTGTTGTCTTTACCTACCCTCCCCCGTTAACCCTTTAATGCAATATGTCATTTGTCGTCACGGTGCATGAATGCAGCTCTGGTGAGTAACTCGCCAGGGGCAGCGCTCCATGTATGCATCATGCCGCCCTTATGGGATTGACACACTCTTGAAGGGTTTACATGATCCACACATGTTCTGGCAAGTTACTCACCTGCACTGCATTGGTGCATCATGACAACACATATTGCTTTAATACAACGCGCCGTCCCTAAAGGGCTATCCCTTGTCGCCCTACCCTCCCATCTTCACGCCACCCCAGCCCCCACCCTCCCACCCCACAACCCATGAGATCACATGTTGGCTGGAACACTCAATTATATTTCTTGCTGCGCATCACGAAGTCGTCCCTTGGTGTCATGGCCACCTCCAATAGTGGCGCCGGGGACGGAGCCAATGTAGCGGAATCCTGGCCGACAGGGGGACTGCTGTTGGAGCAAATGGTGACAAGGGATGAACACGAACCCTTTATGGGCCGCATAGTGCTTTAATGACGTGATCTGTCCTTTGTCGTCATGATGCATTAATGCAGCCCTGGCAGGTCTGTTAATACTCGCCATGCAGGGCTGCATTCATGCATCATGCCGGCCCTTCTGTGGTGCATCAACTCAGTTGGGTCGGCATGATGCTTGAATGCAGCACCAGCGAGTCACTCGCCACGGCTGTATTCCCCGCTGGAGTCATGCATCCTGAGGACAATTGGCACCGTGCTAAATCATCAAAGCACATTGCGGCCGTTAAAGGGTGGCATGTGACATGCACAGAGCAGGGAGGACTGGGTACATCATGAGTATAGGGTCAGTCATCTGTGAAGCAATCCCAACATATGGTGGTGGTATATACCCTGCAGACATAGACTGCATGATGAGGGGTACGGGGGTGCAGCAGACTACTGCCACAGGATCCAATTAGGGCCATTTGTCAGGGCGATTGTGTGCATATTTATTATCATGGACTGGGACGAAATATCTGTATTCTGTATATCATCTGTGTAAGGTTGGAAATTAATGGTGCAATTGTGAGCCGTTGAAATCATGCATCGGTTCGGTTGCGTTGAGGGGGGGGGGGGGTTATAAGCCTATGATTAAAGTGGAAATGTAGGACTCACTACAGATATTTTTTGAAATTCAAAATTAAGTCGTGGGAAGCCATAGTATTGCATGAAATGTACTACTACTTACTACCCGTGAGTTTATCGCGGCAAATGTAATCTAACCGGTAGCACCTGAATTATACCAAGTAACTTGGAATCCTGTAAATGTATATCGTATATTGTGCTATATCGCCAAGTGGCCACTGTGATGTAAAACCCAGCCCGCTGATACTGTGATACTCCCCACACCTGTACATGCCTATGTCCAATGTGTCTATGCTCACCTGTATATGAGTTGAAGTAGCTTTGTCTGTTCGAATGATTGGTTATAGTGTACTCATGTTTATATTCTGATGTTCATTTCTTTGGCTGTAATCGAAAGACGTCACTGGATGATGGATTTGTGCCAAATAAAAATATTTCAAACTCAAACTCAAACTTTTCAAATTCAAGTTCTCTAGAAGTCTGGAAATGGTATCTATCCCCCTGTGTATACTTGTATATAACATGGCCCTATACATGACTATGTGCATCACTGTGAGTGCCTAATGATGATACCAGGCAGCAGGAGGAGGTGCTAATGGAGGTTCTCACCTGTTGAGGTGTGAAGCCCCCTGTCACCCAGCTCACACGCGGCTTCATGCTGCACGTGAGGGATCAGCTCCTGCATGTCACCCACTGTCTCCTCCTGTCTCCTCCTGTCCCCTCCTGTCCCCTGTCCCTGTCTGCTATAAGGTAGTAAAACTCGCCCCAAACTACCACCTGTCAGTGCATATACCAATACTGAATCACGCCCTGTATACCATGGGGCACTGCAGTCAGACGGCCAGCACACGTTATTTGAGTAGATCAAAATGGCGCTAAATGATTGTGATAGAGCCGACAATATATTGATTGACGTGAAGAAAATGTCGTCTGCGCGTTGCCATGTTTCTCCGACTGCTAGACTTCAAATTAAAATGTATTCAATTTAAGAACAGTACTCTTCCACATAGCACCGGGGAATAACCCCACCCAAGAATGACTAAAATATTGCATATCAAAGGAATAACATTGACTGGGTGTACTTATGTACTCTAGACCGTTCGATAGAGTGAGTGCAGATACTTTAAATTGCTGAATCAATGCATCTGGGATATATAGGACAGATATACCCCGTCTGAAGGTAGAAAATACTGTAGCACATTGAGTTATCTAAACACGGCAGGTAAAGGGCCATATAGATGACTAGAAACACGTCTGATCATGACCCTTAGTTGTCCTACTCCCGGTCGTGTGAACCTCCCGGGGGCAACTTCCGTCCGGCAGCGTCCCTCTCTCTGGGAAGACGCGACAACCAATCACAGGAAGTCTTACAACGACGCCTCGGGCAGCGCGACGCCATCTTTCTTTGTCAATCAACTGATGATCACAGGGGATCAGCATGCTATGAAATCGGTCTCAATGAAGAGGCGACCTGTGCCCTAGGGGTGGGGGGAAGGGCAGGGGGCCATTTCTAGTTGGAGATGGTCACATAGGGACATGATACCCTGCCCCCGCAAGGGTTCATTCTGTGCATGACAGCGACCAGAGGGCACCACTTTAACCCTTGTAAGACGACATAGTGCGTTACCATCCCATTAGTCAGCATGATGCGTGAATGAAGTACCAGAGAGCACTAGTTCACTGCATTTGGTGATTCATTAATGCATCATACCAATGCTATGGGGTGTTGATACGCTGCGCAGCTACATCACTTCGGACAAATGAACAAGCAGCCTTGAGATATCATGCCGTCCTTAAAGGTTTATACGGTAGGGCTGAGACACCGGCACTGGGACCTATACACTTATGGGCACATCACAGATCACGACCTCCAAACTAAGGATGCATGTTTGGATCGAATGCGCACGCATGGTTACTGGTAAGACGGCTTCCCATTGGCCAGTTTCTCTGGATGCCGAGCTGCTTATTACATGTATTATACCGTGTTAGGTGGACGAGAAAAATGTCTTTAGTTTGGGCCAATGATGATAGAGAGGGTGAGACTCATCATCACTTACATGTCGGCATGTCTATTGCTTAATGAGTACGGTGTCACATCTCAAAGTGGGAACTTGGGGACAGGTTAGGCCACATAAACAATATGTGTGGTTCACGTTCAAGTTTTGAAGGGGTGGGGGAGGCATGAAACTTATTCTACATTATTTAGCAGGTGAGGCTTTATTTCCTGAACCTTTCTTACTAGGAGGTGAGAGGGGGGGGGGGTGAATCAGAAACATCGTTCATTTTATCATTTTATCGTGAATAATATTTCTATGGATACAGGCGAAAAAGAGCCACAAAAAAGAAGCACGGCGGCTGGTAACGGTGTCGATCTGATACTTTTATAAGAGCAGCATGTAACTGATTACCACCCATGATGGTCTACTGAACTACACGTATTAACCCTTTTAAGGACGGCGGCATGATGCCTTAAAGCTTCATGGCATCATGATGCACTGATGAGGCACCGGGGAGATCCTTGCCTGCACTTCATTGGTGCATCATGCTGCATGCAGCCATTGCATGCAGCATTGATGCATTCATGAATCTAGATAAGTAAAGGGGATAGTGCATTATCGCATGCCATTAAAGGGTTATGATATAATAAGGACCACCGAGGAAAAACGCTAGAAACAGGCCAGGACCAGATTACAAAGATCCAGTTGGATCCCGACCTGACAATTAAACTGTGCTGAGTGGGTATAGAGCTGACCCCAGTGACCCCATGGGTTCTCATATCACTACATCCGCCTCTAATGACATCAAACATGGATGATGGAATTCAGTCACAGTGTTAAAAATGAGAAACAACATTAAGATGGATCCAGACCCCACACATAGCATCTACACTCTACATATGGTCCGGATATGGGCTGTAGATTGTCTACTAGTTATGTGGGCCTTCAGCCCAGACTTCCAGCCGGCTGGCTGGCTGGGCCAACTGGTTGTTTGGCTGGTTGTGACATTTCCAGAATACACTGGCTTATTCAGTGAGCCAGCTTTAATGTTTAACAGTTAAGCCAGACTAACTGTGGCCGCAAAGACTGCTGTGTTACGGTTCTATACGCCACTGGATCCTTTTCTCACCGTGTGGGATCCAACCTTAGCAAAGATTCCACATTCCAGGCATTGCCCACACACACAAGGCATAAACCACATTGAAGGGCGAGCGAGGGGGCGGGCTGACCAATGGTCAGCTGTCCACCCATCGCCGACCCAGGGATCAAGAGGCCTAGGGGCCCCTCTTATCTAACCTCAGGGATCCAAGTGATCCGAACGCCTGGCGACAGACAGACAGCCCTTATGGGTCAGTGTCTGGATCAGGATCTGGATCTGTTGGATCTCTAGAGCATACCCCCTCCCAGGTCAGACCCTCAACCCCTCTAGGTATACACTCCCTAGGTTTACATCCGATGTCCCACAGCTATATACCCTATATATGGCCAGGTAGTTGTATTGTTATCTCGTCATAGCCATGCCATCTCCCATCTCTGCCCGCTGTGATACCTACACCATTAATTACACAGTTAATGTGAGTCTTTGTGGGCGGTACTCAGATAATCCTGAGGTATAAATCAGTCCCACTCACCACCCTTCTCTGTCCCTCGACGTCCTCTGTGGGACGGATATATAGCCTTGTTCACATCGCCCTCTCTGCTGGAGTCCTGCCCTTGGAGGCCTGCCCCTCTGCTTCTTCATGTCTTCAAAGTCAAACTGCTCATTCAATGTCTTGCTTGCATGTAGGTGTATTAATTTCAGTGAGTCAATTAATGGTCTCGTAATTTTCTATACCGGGTAAATGATGTATTGTCAGAAAGAAGAAGATCACTGCCAGGACTCCCTCAATCAAATGTCACTACCTCCCGACAAGGACAAAGATCAGCCTTTCACAAGAAACCCATTATACAATGAATTCCTGAACCGAGCTCCTTGTGTGGGATTCCCATGGGATTCTGCTATCATCTCATCTGTCAACCAAATGAGAGTATAGAATACACCCTCCAGTGCTATGCGAACATGGCTATATGACGTTACAATGGTGGACGCGTGCAGCATGGCTGTCCCATACGTCACCGTCACCACTTGTCTGAGTTGGCAGGGTTTAGTTCATTCGGGTACAGTCCCACCTCGTCTCCTACCTGCCCATACATCAGGCTAACCTGTCGGGCTGGAATTCACATTAAGATGTTCACCTGAGATTATTGCAAACACCTCCTTTGAGGGTTTTCCATTATAGTGTGGTAGGGTTACATTAATGGATGTTATCATTAAGGTGGCAACCATCATAAATATATACCAATAGTCATTTGTCACTCCCTGTCTTGGGCTACTTCTTGTTCTTGATTGGCTTTTTTTTCTTTTCTTGCTTCTTTGATCCCCTCCTTCCCCATTCTATTTATTTTCTTTTTTCTCTCAGATACGTCTTTTCATGCTCATTCCTCCCGGCCCTCTTCTGCCCAGATGCTGCTTTTCCTATTTTTGTAGGAATCCTACTTTTTGGCTGAATCAAATTATGTTGATGTCCTACAGAGAATCGACCAAAGTCTCAAGATTTCCTACTCCATGTCAACCAGGATGGGTATCTCTGCTTCCTATAATTATTTCAAAAGTAAATATGCGCAGTAAGGACTCGCAATTCTTCACTTAGTATATATCAATGACATCACTAATAGAGAATGACTCATTCTCTGCATACATATACACAGACAGCAAAGTGAAGAAACACACATCAGTAGCAGGTCAATTTTCTCAGCTGCTAACAGGTTGTGGCGGGTCCATTTCATGCCGCTTTCCCCCAGCAGTTCTAGTTTGGTGATAAAACAAATAGCTGCTGTCGCAACACCTTCTGATCAACTCTGTCCTTTTCCCTAGTGATCATGTAATGCCAGAAACACACATAAACACCTGAGGTCTCATGGGGGTAGCCCTCCCCTACCTCCAGTGCCTATACCCTGATCACCCTACAGGGGTCTGGGGGGTAGTATAGATTGTTTAGGTCTAGTTGATCTAGTCACATCAGTGCAAAGGTTGGTTAGTTTATGTTTGGTAGGTGGTGAGGGTATTTTCAGAAGAGCTCAGTTCTTCAAGCAGATTTGCTTTACTGTAATCACATCCTCTATGGTGATCCCCCAAAATACCACGACTTTAACCCTTGATGTGCTGGCTACTAGTACATAGTGTTTCAATGATGCCCTTTATCTGTCTGATGCACGAATGCAGCCATGGTGAGCAACCCCAGTGCTGCATAAAAGAATAATTAATGACGACATACTGGTAGGTCATATCACATTAAAACACTACCCATTCAAATGTCCTTATGGTACTTGTACTACCAGAATAGGTTGAACATCAATATTCATTATGGACATTGGTAGTTAGAGAAACGAGTTCATTTAATCAATGTTACAGAATCTATAAACCAGCTGTTGATATGGACCTCTGACCCATTCCATGTGCCCCTTTCTTGTACGATCTGGGGTCACCCATCATGTTTGGAATAAGAGCAATTAGAATCAGAATTAATCCCGGCAAGACTTCGAAGCAAAAAAATGAAACCACTATATACTTGATGTAAGTGTTTTTTTGGGTGGTAATCTGTGACGTCATGGCTACGTCACGTCCATAGTCGGGTGTCTGGAGGAAGCATTGAGGGGTTTGGGGACGCAGGGGTAGGCTCTATGTGTACATGGTAGGGCGTTCAGGCCATTTTTATTGAGTGCAGAAAAGTTGCGTTTTTGTACAGGATAGATAGACATGATCTTAACTAAGAGAATTCTGAAAGAATTGTGAATCTACCACCACTAGAACATAGTTAAATTGGGTTTTCTTTGCAAAAAGTAAGGTGTTTTGGGAGGACAAGAGAGCCCTGTCTAACCATGCAGTGGATTGGTCCTGACATAGCACTCCCCTGCTACAGTGTGAGTGGCAGGGATCCAGGTGCAGTGGAGGGTGACTTACATAGGGAATGTACTACTCCTAAGAAAAGGTAGATACACATAAGTGTAAATCTGGGGGCCAATTCTTTTCCAATCACTTTGTTCTTCAGACAGGAGATAGTAAACATATATGGGAATTAAATGTATGATCCCACACTTTTATGCCCCTCTATTTTAAAGGTGATTCCATGACTTTTAGGAAATATTTTGCTGTAGATCTGGATCTGGTAGTCCATATAACATGTGGGACATATGTAAATCTAGGCCTATATCTTAGCATTACAATCCAATCAATTCTGAATTGACTGCACAAATAGCCTCTCCCAGAAATATGTTCTAGTACAGGTCAGCTGCTGGGCAGCTATCAATTACTAGTGTCAAATTGTGGGCCTGCACAGGGAGCACACACTCCCCAGTTTCTACTTATTCATTCATATAAAACCACTAGTGGAAATGTACAAATCTTTGCATAACCCATACATTGTGTAGAATGAAACCATAGCTTTCCAATGGCATGACCATATCTGTAGTTATTGGAGTCAATTAGCCATGAATGGGACATGAGTGTAAATAGAGGGGAGAACAGCTGGTTGTCTGGGCCGTGGCAGGCCGCTCTGAACACCCTATACATGGGGACTGGGCGACTGGGGGTTACATAACGTTCAGTCTGGCCAAACATACAGGACGGAAGGATCAGAAGGCGGCTGGAGGCTCCCTCCGGTACATTGAATCCCTTTGTTTGACAGGGCCCTGGTTTCGAATAACCCCCACCAACGACGTCAAGGGCCCCCGACGTCGCGGCGTCGCTCCCACCCTAAAGGCCGCCTCCCGCCGATTGGTGTTAAACATATTTGGCCTGTCGCAGATCGGCAGTCACGACCGTATCGTCCGTGAGCGGTGTAATTCATAACGGTATCCAGACAACTCGTCCACTCTCCAACTCGCCCACCACTAACTCGCCCACCAAATCTCCTGGTCAACTCGGCCACTCTCCAAGTAGCCCACTCCCCAAGTCGCCCACTCTCCAAGTCGCCCACTCCCCAAGTCGCCCACCCACCAAGTCGCCCACTCCCCAAGTCGCCCACTCTCCAAGTCGCCCACCATTCAGTATTAACCAATAGTTTCTTAGGTTCGAATTCTGATAATAAATTCCTATACAAAAACGAGCTGTATCACCTTTATGAGTATCCCTCTTGCATGTGGAATCCGTTTGGCTTTATATGGCGACAAAAATTATGTTAATACTCAAACTAGACGTGGAATTATGACTTGATTATCTCAAATAAATGTGTCTTTTTTCATCTTACTTATAAGACCTAGTAACCTCGTGACCCAGCTTATACTCGTGGCTGGCTTATATAAAACATGTTGAATATATGTTAATATAAAACTTGTTCCCAAGAAACCCCAAAAGTTGTACAAAGTTTGCAGTCAGTACTCCACCCCTCATTATAGAATGGTGGGCGACTTGGTAGGTGGGCGACTTGGTAGGTGGGCGACTTGGTAAGTGGGCGACTTGGTAGATGGGCGACTTGGGAGGTGGGCGACTTGGGAGGTGGGCGACATGGTAGTGGACGACTTGGTGAGTGGGCGACATGGTAGTGGACGACTTGGAGAGTGGACGACTTGACTGGAATTCGTCATAACGGAGAGGAGGGGAATGCACGGCCTGGATTATAAGATACACATTAGAATATATTACGTAACACTTCTTCCATGAATAATTTCATGAGGCAAAAAGGTATAGTTTTCCCAAAGAGCAGCTCATGACCCTCTGAGCACCTAGCCCAACACAAGTTCCATCAACAGAGGAGGAGCACATTTGTAGATAATTTGTCATCTACTTTGGACAGAATTCTTTGAATAGATATATATCTACTAGTAAGCACAAATGCAATCTTGAATTTCCTTCTGATAGACACACCTGCTTTGATAGAATAGATACCAAAATATATCATTTTGGAAATATGGATTTTAGTGATGGCTTGTATCATTATCACACATGTTCCTCCAGTGGGGTGACCCCCCTGTGGGATGGTGTGATGAACAGAGATAAGGCTATCAGCTGGCAGAGACCCCATTCCCCAAGGTGCCCCAAGTCATCGCTCACTTACCCCTACAGGGGTGGGCGGGGATCGCTTCCACCCTGCACCCTCTGACCCCACTGGTCACCCCTGGCTGCTGAACCTCCCCCCCCCCCCTACTCTTCCCCCAAATCACCCCTTCCCACCAGTCATGGGCTTCTTGGTGTAGAGCTTTTGTCATGTTGTGTCCATTCTCACACACTCACACTGGAGACAAACGACGCTTCATGTGTTGAACTTGATCTACTCAAAGTTCTCATCATGCAGCTATACTCATTTTTTATTAATGTATTTTGGGAAATCACATGGTTAGATCTTTCTTGTCATATTCTCTACTTTTCTCGAAGTCATTGAACGCAAAATACATGCACGTTGAATACATCTGCATGCAAGCTGATGCATACGGCACTACACTACCTACACTATTCAGATATGCTTGTGGTACCCTCAACACTGGAGAAAAATCAGCATATATCTTTGCAAGGGAATACTAGAAAACGAGTGGGTTTAACCAATACCAATATGATGCACACTCACTACAAATATCACTACATAGTACAGCTTGTTTCATCCATCATGATCTGCAAATCCTCCCCCTCCACCCAAAAAAGAAATACATACCCAACATAAATTCTTTCGCTTGGATTGCGTCGGGATTGTGTTCACACATAACTTTGATAAGCAAAGCAGAGGAAGTGTCCCCCACCTCCTCTTGATACACAAACCAATCACCATGCCCCCCATGTCTATTCACCTCCATGGTACCATCCCGGGGTACAATATGGCCGATGTCTTCCTGTACCCTGGTTCACCCAGCTGATCCAAAATGATCCACTCATAAGTGCACCAACCAGTCAGCCCACCCCTAACCCGACATCCGCTTCCTACCGGTACTCATTCACTGTAATAGAAGATCGACGATGACAGTTAGCATAATACACCAGGACGATCCCGATCAGGGGTCACAGAGGGCGACGCCGCCATCTTGAATGGTGGCAACTCCAAGGCGGATGTGGGCTGGAAGGGTGGGTAAATTGTACATATGTATGTAAGTATGTTTTGGGGCTGGGAGAGGAGTGGAAGGAATGGCTTGATTGTCTAGGCGGGCAAACTGGGGCCACTTGCAGTCGCGACTTGAGCGTTCCAACACTAGTATTAGGTGACATTAACGGGGAAGGGCTCCTCCCCTTGGCCCCGCCCTAACAGGTGTCACAAAGAGCCGATAGGGGTAATGGTGGCGTGGGAGTTGCCATGGTAACATTCAGGTGTCAACACACCAACAGATGACCTGTCAGACAGAAAGCCACAATTGGCGAATGGTGCAAGCTCAAGACGTCCCGAACACTGCGGATGATCCTTGTGGTGATTTGTCATAGCGACATGATTTAATAGTAACTTTATTTTTTTTAACCCTTTTCTTTTTTACACGCCAGTCACTTAGTGGGAACAATAAGGACATCAGACAAATCAGAAGTCAATCGATTATTAAATGCATTACCATTATTGGGATTTCTTTAATGATAATTACAGCGAGATACAATTATTTTGTTATAGCAGGCTTTTTTGAGGTGGTGAGGAAACAGTACAATTAATTTTCCAGAAAGATATGGAGGGGGGCGGGGGGCGTGGGTTATTGCTGAATGTGGAAGACTTGGATCGATACACATTCCAAATAAATTATGTGAACAGCAAATTGACCTCAATGCATGTGTGCTAACAGTGCTGACCACGTCCATGAAATATGGCTGACAATATAAGGAGACCCTCATGGACAAACATGTGACAAATGTGTAAGTATATGCTTACAAGCATGTCCATATACAATAATATACCTCAATTTACCTGCCATGACTCTTCAACAGGGCCTGTCCCTATGTGATCCCTCCTGAGGGCACTTACACCTATAACTCCTATACGTGCCAAATGATGCGTGTCCAACTGAAGAAGTGACAAATGTTTTAAGCAAAAATCTAGATTATGTCATTGCTGGTTCCCATGGACCACATTGGAAACCCCACATTGCACCCCAGCACACCACTTCGGGAAGCAGCGACGTCTTCAGGTGCCGTTGGAAGTGAGACTCACTGGTACATGCATTTGGGAACCAGCGTCTTTTTTTGGGGGGGGGGGGGAAGATGGCGTCTTCACAGGATGATCAGTTACTTGGCTATATGTGAAGTTTCGCACGATCACATTCATACATGCAGCCTAAGCCTAAATCTACACCTACAGGACCACCCCTAGAAGGCATCCATATACACTACCTATCATTCACCGCCATCCTACCCCGTCCAGTTCGGATCATTTTCTTCATATTTCCCCCCATATTAAACTATAGGGGGGTGGGGAAGCACCCTGGGGGCTATAGTCCCCAGTATGGACCATTGACTGGGCGCTATGCGACCAGGCCTAAAGGAATAATATCGTCTTATTTCTCATGTGAGAACGCCCCTGTTCCCTGGAGCATGAATGGCTGTGGTTTGCTATTGGTAACAGGTAGGAAAGAGGGCACTATAGACTAGACCAGGCCCTGTCACCAAAACCACAGCAACAGATGGGCATGGGAGGATACCGGCCCGTCTTGCTGATAAAATGATTGTTGTGATTTCAGACATATGGGGGAAAACAGAAATGACGGTTGGTTTTCGCGCCAAGTTATGCAATTCAATATGCATGCAATAAGTTTGATTCATAAATAGAAGTGCAGATCATGTACACTAACAGTCCTTTGGGGGCTGATGTACTAGTATGAAAATAATAAGCCTACGTTGTTGTTCACTTGTAATTATGTTTAAAGTATTACATGTAGTAGTGTATATTCAAACACATACTTGCACAGAGAAAAGAAACAGCGTCAAAGGGAATCCAGGTTCATGCCTCCCTTAGGTGAGCCAGGCAGCTATGTGACTCCTCTAGGTGACCCCCCTAGCTACGTCAGCCAGGGAGGTACAGGGAGTCACCTAGGCTCTCGTTTAGGCAGTCTGGGCTCCCCTAAAGAGGGGAGTCATTCTGGAGGCAACCTAGACTCCCTTTTGACGCTGTTTCTTTTCTCTGTGTGGTCATTTAATTGAAGATGTCAGTACTACGCCAAAAGAAACAAGAGACTTTTTGTGGAATATTCCGGGACAGCCTAGTGATTTAATGCACCAAGTCCATTTTTCGTCATGATACATGACGAATGTCTTGCTGTGTGCAGATTCTTGCATCGTGCCGACCCATTGAATGGGGTTGATTAATTCACGCCCGAAAGGTCACTCAGCATGATGCACCAATGCATGTCCACGAGTGACTCCCTAGTGCTGCGGTGGTGCATCGTCAGGACACATGAAAATAAAGTTTTGAGACATCATGGCAACGTGAGCTTTGCAACATGCCTGTAAATTGTAACATATGACTACCGCCCACCTGCGGAGCAATACATACAAACGCGCATCAAAGAAAAAGATCCGACCGAGGAGTGAGGAGGGGAAAAAATAGGTCCTGTCCAACTCCACCGGAAGTTGCTCAGACAAATCATCAAGAGCTGGCAAATATGTCCAAAGTATTCATATTTTTTAAACCGTTGGACATGTGTGAAGGAACCATGGAGAGAAGATGGGGTGGAGGAATTTTGTATGCTGCCTAAACCTTTATGAACAGCATGATGTCTCACAGCTTCATGTTTATTTATCTTCATGATGCTACAATGCAGCCATGGCTAGCAACTTCATCATTGCAGTGATATAATATGTCGACCCTCGAGGAGTGTATCAACCCAGTATGGTCGCTATGATGTATTAAATCACCATCTCCCCATAAGGGGTTAAGCCCTGCCTTGTCTTTGTAGGTGTCTAATCTGTGGGCTGCAAACCCAAAGGAAGTAGATGGGGGAGGCTGCTTGGCTGGCCATCTGACACCTTGTTGACTCGCACTATTATAGCAAGAAGCCGGGCGGAATGTGAACGGGTATATATGAAGGGCATATGTAGAATAATAAATCCTGGATCTCTACAAGCTGGGTGTGAGGACATGTGAGGCTGTGAGGAGGGGATCTGAGTTATATACCTCTAAGTATTTGTGTCTCTGATACCTGGTGGCTTTACGGAGACAGGTAGGGTCTGGTATATATAACCCTGTAGGGGCCGCATAGTGCTTTTAATGTGCTGTGTCCTTGGTCGTCATGATGCGTGAGGCGAGTAACTCGCAAGTGCTGTATTCAAACATCATACCGCTACTGACCCTCGAAGGGTCAGCATGACATAAGAATGCAGCTTGGCGAGTAGACGACCATGGGCATAGTACAATAAACCCAGGACATAAAGGCACTATGCTGCCCTTAAAGGGTTAAAGTGGGGTCTGTAGAGAGCTGGTGCTGTGACGTCAGGACCTGGTGGGAGGTATGCCTCTCACAATAACACGGTGACAGATTTTAACAGTTTTTTTTGTAGAATTGTTATTACTCGAAAGGGCATAATGTTCAGTTCAACGATGAATCAACAAGGAATTAACATTGAATCAACATTGAGAAACAATTATTAATGTTGATTCAATGTTCTGTTCCCACTGGGACATAGGTCACCACAGAAAGGTCAAAATATCAATAACTTTGAATGAACTGAATCACAATTTAACAATTTTAATAATTGTTCTGCATCTACATGCACCAATGAGTATACCACTGGTCAATGATATTAATATCAAATTATACACAACATCATGCACACATCACATTCCAGACCAGTCAGTGTCAAGATTAGAAAGGACATCCCCTCCTCCAGCACTGCATGTCTCCCATTGCTACTCCACAGCACGTCAAGAACACAGAGCTGTGCCAACACTAGCTCTTTAAGGACCACATATTGTTTTAATTCATTGTGCCCCTTATCCTCATGATGCATGGATGAAGCCCCGACGAGTAACTCGCCACTGCTGCATCTAAGCATAAAGTCGACACTGTGATTGATACGCCCCCATGATGCATTAATGCAGCCCTGGGGGATTAGGCTCGCCATGCAAGGCTTCAATCATGCATTCATGACAGCCAGGGGCATGGCACATTAAAGCACTATGCGGCCCTTAAAGGGCTAGCCTGTCTCCATGCTGTGGTGTAGTATATACATGTATATAATGTGAGGCCCTTTTCTCACCGAGTGAAGTTATAGTATAGTCAATGAACTACAAGGGGAAGTCCCCTGCACCACCCCAGAGCCACATACCATTCCACTGAGTAAACCCTTACGATCATGACTCTGTAAATGCTTATGGGATCCAGACAAAAAGCTCACATGGGATCCAACTACAATACAGCTATGGGATCCAATTGGAGGAGTTCTCGTGGGGTTTCCTAAATTGACATTTACCCAGGTAACGTTTGTAAGATTGGGGATTTTGGTACCTCATCGTATTGGCCTGGCTCCTGAAATATGACTTAGGCTTAATGCTGTTGGGCTGTGAGTTATCGGCCACCGTGGAGGAGGAACCGGGGCAGATCCCGTGGATCCTTCTGTTAGGTGTGTCTGTCTACATTATGCCCATAACAAGACGGTGATCCGCCAGCTGATCCACTGAGACCTCTTCCTGTGGGGGAGGGATTCTTGACAGTGCCACTACCATTCATCAAATTATATAATGCTGTACTTATCAATAGAGATCAGCATACTGTGTGTGTGAATGTATCATGAATGCCGAATGCTGTAGTTCTACCTTCTACAAGCCAGTCCAACACCAAGACCAAATTGAACAGCTTTTTTTCATACTGATATGATTTAGAATAGATTCGCAGACGCTTATTTATGACATAATTTTAGATTTTAGATATCATCCGCAACAGAGCAAAAAAAAACCGAGTGAGAATCATGTATAGTGGCATGTATTCGCTCATCACTATTTTGAATGTCAGAACTGCGCATGCGCAGTGCACAGGAGATAAGGTGCATGCGTGCACACATGCGCAGACAATACACGGCAGGTGTGTGCTGTCATGGATGCACCTGGACTTGTGAAGAAGGGTAGACATTACACCCACCTCCTTACCTGCTCCAGGGGCTCTCAGTGCCTCCTGGGACATGGACCTTAGTGCATGTTCTGTATACCATTCCAAGCCATGTGGTGCATGTACATGTCCATGAGCCTTTAAGGGCCGCATAGTGTGTTATTGTGCTATGACATTTGTCTATTGTAATGATGCATGCATTTAGCCGTGGCGATTCACTCGCCATTCAAGCCTCATGCCGACCTTGTGTGGTGTATACACTCCCGAAAGATGCATGAAAGTTGCATTGGTGACTAAACCCGATCGCCAGGGCTGCATTCATGCATCATGGCGACCAATGAACAGCCATTAAAACACAATTAAAGCATTATGCGGCCCATAAAGGGTTATCAGGACCATTTATGGCTGCCATGTATTCGCTGCACATGCAATGTGACACCGGACGGTGCCTGCTGGCATGTCGATAAAAGACATGACTATAGTTATTTCCAATCAATTAACTACCAAGGAAAATCATGAACCATGTTCATCTGCAATTCATTTTTAATCCAAATCATTGTTTAGACATTGATGTTCTCGAAATTGAATTCATTTTTATCAGTCGGTTGTATCGTATTGATAACATTGATATGGTATCCATATATATTTTTGTATAGTACACACGTATAGCCTCGTTTTTTACAGAAGGGAAATATCATAATTATTAATGGGATCATTTATTAAAAGCTCCGTATTTCTAGAGAGAATAACTACCATTATCCCCCGTTATCTTATTAATAAATATTGGCAAAGCTCTGTATACAATGTCCAATATCGCTAGCTTCAATATTAGCTTCTACCCAAGGACAAATATGGGCATATGGGTATTCCAAGGGTGTAGCACCAGTCATGCCATTATCACATGCATTTGTCATGCCTCTGTCACATGCTGTCACACCTGTTTGATATTAGGTATTGGGGCATGCCTGTCAGCCGTCAGATACTCCGTCTTACCTGGTGTACTCGGTCAATACAATGTCATACCTTGACGTGTCGCCCACAGACTGAAGACAGTCGTCTCATGCCTGTTTTACACCTAGATTCCCACATGTTAGGGTCACACATGTCAACTCACCCTTACACATACACACAAACACTATCATAGTGTGTGTATCCTCCAGCTTACTGTCTCATGTCTGTAGTTGTACTGACATGCAGTCCTAAATAGAGGGAGTAAAGGGAGTCATAGTGACTCTCTTAAGGGTCTATTGATGGGAGTCCAGCATTACCTGGCTCCCCTTTGAAAGGGAAACAGGCAAGGCTGGACTGTCCAGTAAGAGAGTACTTTTGAGAGGGAGTAAGGAAAGCTTGGACTCTCAAAAAATGTAATTCTGCACACACAGAAAAGTGAGTCATTGTCGCTAAAACTACCCTCAGGTGAGGGTAGTTTTAGCGACAATGAATCTCACCTTTCTGAGGGTGTGGGATGCCTGACTCTAGATATGACTCGCCATCTTTTCTATAGCTATCTGAATCCCACACACTTAACCATGTGTTCCGTTGCCCAAGCATGTCTCTGCAACCTAGACGTGCCCAACCCTGATGGACACCATTTCAGAAATGTCTACTATCATCTTCTATTTCTCATGATATACTGATTCAAAACATTCTTTTTTCTGGTATTTAAGGTCAACAATCACATTGAGTTTCGGCAATAAATGTATATCGTAGGAATTTGGTATGATTCAGGGTGTCCAGAGTCAATGTCTAAAGTCAGAGCCCTTGGTTGGATACATATTTTATACTGGATTTTGGAGCACAGATCAGAATGATTACATGTTTACAATTGTGATAGAGACTAAAAAGTTGAGAATTAAAGAGAATTACCTGGAAAAACTACTGAAATGACTCAAGTTAAGAGGAAGGGACAGTGATTCAGAAATTCTGAAACCACTGCTCTATCAGCAGAAAATAAAATGCACCAATTTGTCCCATTTAGAAATGCCCCAATCCATTCTGCGTGTATATTCAAGTAAACCGGAACATATTGAGCCTTGACACGGTATTTTGGAGTTGTAAAAAAAGCAACAATAGGTAGAAGGGCGAGGCATACAGAGGGGTTGCCGTGAGTGTTGGATCCCATTCTTTGTGTTGGGGGGTAATTACCTGGTAGGGCCCTATGCCTGATAGCCGCGGTGAGGCCTGTGATCTTGGGAGGCCCAGGTAACAATAAGGGATCCAGACCGACCTAGGCCCATTACTGCCCCTCCTGGGCTGCACACAACCACGGCGCTGCTGTCACAAAAGGATGGGGGAGAGGGCAATTTTTGCAGGGTTGATGGGAAATGGTATAGGTATGGAGGTGGGGTCTTCTTAAGCTATGGGGGGGGGGGGTGGTCATCACCCACTGGAGGGAAGAGGGAGTATGATGTATGGAGGTGTGTTGTCGTGAAATATATTTATAGAGCATATTCAGATATATACAAAGAGGATAGAATACCATTTTCCAGGGGGTGGACCCAGGAATTTTGAAGAGGGGAGGGTGTCACTACATACTTTGTTCTCACCAAAGAAAACGTTTTTTTAGTTATATGTGTTATATTACTAGTATTAAGAGTATCAATATCTTAATTCATAAAAGGAATTGAGCTCTAAGCCTTTGTAGAGCTGCAAATGATATAATATCGTCCCACGACAATACTCCATATTATCAAGTCGGCCCTACATGTGTATGTCCCCTAGCATGTTCTGTACTGTGGGGAAGAGTACAGGTTCAGGTATAAGAGGGTTAGGGTGTGTTTTGGTGGGGAGGGGGGGGGGGGGTGATGTGGCAGAGTACACTTAGAGAGTGGGACAAGGGGGGTTGAACCCTGGTCGCCAACACGGACTACATCCATACAGGAATGTCGACTATCATAATTGGGAATATAATCCTTATTTACCTCCACACCGACAGGCCAAAAAGACAACCACCGCCCATAATGTCAGGGGGAGCACTGGGGATCACAGGGGGATCCAAACCATCACTGGGGGGCTTCGTGCAACTGGGAATTTATTTTATGTTCCATGCTATTTGGTGCATGAGAGATAGCATGTCAACTGGACAGGTAATTTCTAAATGACATCCCTGAGTGTGCCACAAAGGTTTATCAACAATGTAGATTATAAGATTGCCTTACATGGTTCCCACGTAGACCTAGTGTTGGTAGTGGGCAGGATGATCATACCTGGGAGGACTAATATGTACATTTGTGACATCATAAATGGTGGGTTTGCACAGTTAGCACGATACACATCGAACTATGGCTGCACATTGTCATGCACACTGTGTGTGAATACAGACTAATAGCATTGTCTTTGCCCCATGACTATCCCCTCCTATCCAGGATTCCCATGGGAAGATGTAACTGAGCGATAAGGGGGAGGGGGGATATTTGTGAGACAGTCGGTGTATATAGTGGTCGATGATTCCCATGTTGTGTGGAGATATAGTGGGCAGTGACACACTGACAGAGGCAGGCAGCTGATGTTCACTTTGGAGGTTCTCTATACTGTCACGTGCTACTGTCAGTGCTGTCACGACTGGCAGCTGTCAATTTGACTCCCTCAACACATTCAGAAAGTGGGGACTGTAAGGAAGTTATGAATAACCCCCTCCCTCTCAAAAATAAAGAAGAAAGCGAGCCAAAAACAATAAGTAATTCCTCTGTGATAGGCCTTTTAGTAATGGCTCATTCATATGATATATTAATACATTCATCTGAATGAATGATTATAAGGCAATATTGGTAATGGTGCATTGTTGAAAAAATAGGAGATATTTATCTCATTCATTTAGCGTACGAGAATGTGTACCTTTGCATGTGTGAATGGGCTCCCATGTCAATGAGCTATATTTATTAGCAATATCCTTGTGATCAAGACATAATTGATGTGTGCTGACATTGCCTCACAAACATCCGGAGACATCCCATACTACCAATACACGATAACCCCATGATAAGGATATGAGTACATGCCACTGTTTTTACTGACACATATAAAACAGTATTGGGTAGCCCACCCTTATTTCTAATTATATATCGATAAATCACCCTACTTGCAAATATATTTCGCCCTGAGCTTTCAGTTTCACCACATGTCTGGAATCCAGGACCACAATGGGTTTATTCTTCACCGTTTTTTATAATAGTTATTTGTATTCCTACCTTTGTATATTAAACCACCCAAGTAACAAGAGTCGCTGCTTGTAAACCTTTTTTCTTTTCAAATTGATTTTGATTTTTCACCTTCGTCCTCTTATCCTATTGTGTGATGTAACGAGCCACCGGTTCATTTTTCAGTTTGAATGACTTCTTATGGGAAAGTGCCCCCTGCATTTTTTCTCTCTCTTGTGACTGGGACCTCAGAATACACAATATCCCCTGACTAGTTCAGACAAGGTTTCTGGACATGTCTGGCAGGAATCGAAAGAATGACAAACTTCACTTCCAAACACAATTTAAAAAAAAATCATACTCCCTAGAAATGAATAGACCAGCACTCTATAATATGTACAGACCGGACCGTCCGTTTTGTGTTATATAAATGCAAGCATAAACTTATAGAGCCCCCATAGTTGTGGCCCTGGTCCATTCAAACAGTTCAGTATGACCTCCCCATCCCACACCACCATGTCTCAGCCACCCCTTCTTTACCTCTAACCTCTTTACCCCAGGCTGTTGTCTGGTGGCCCTACATGCTGTCACCCCACTTGGCTCTCATTCCTCCAGTGGCTATTGTACTCAATGGCCGCTCAGGACCCCAGTGTGCCTGCTCCTTGATCTCTGAGGGCTGGTCCGCCCCTCGTCTGTCGCCGAGGCTGTCTGATCGTGCCCGCCCTGGAGGAGGGAGGGATCCAGGTTTGGCGCTGGAGGAGTGTGAAAGGATCCCGCCTCCTCCAGCAGCCTTAGAGCTATTACGTTAACCCTATAAGGACGGTAGAACGCCTCAAGCTTTCGTCAACATGATGCATCACTGCAGTGCATCATGCGGATCCTTCGGGAGTGTGCCAACTCATGATTTAAATAGATTGGAATGATGCATAAATATAGCACTTGTGAACTGCTCAGCAGGGGAGCATTTATGCAGCATGACGACAGATAAACCATTAGAGCACTATATGCTGACTTTAGATGGTTAAAAAACCACCAGGGCTGGTATTTAGATTCCCAAACACACTCCATGGGGACTCCATGCCACTTACAGCTGGTCCGTTCACACTGATCCACAACTGGCGTTAGAAGAGCGACTCGGCAAACTTTAGCAACACTAAAGGGTCATTAGGGATGTATTACCCGGGCATTCAAGAGGTACCTTCAACAAACCACCAAGCATACATAATGCGAGATTCGCAAAGACGTAGAAAGCAATTTTTCATTACAGGGGTCAATGCTCTTATGTCCGGGGGGGGGGGGGGCTAGTATTTCATATTTACATCAAGCTTGTGCGCTTAGATATGAAACCCTTATAAATGGTAAAGCGTTTTTGGTTAACTTGTATCAAATATTGTTTTAACACAAAAATGAACAGTTATTGGAGAAGAGACAGACATACCGACAGAGAGAACAGTCACAGATAGGTGCGGCGCTGTACCCCATCGCCTTACATTTTCTATGCATGGAGCTGATTCAAAATTGGTTTTAGTGTGACTGCCTTTCTAGTGTGCATAAAAGAAACTACACGACACTACAATACAATGTTAACAGGGCACTAAAGTTTCCTTCTACATAGCCCTAGGCCCGACGTCATAGTATTGTGTGTTCATTACTACCTTTCATCTCCAATAACTCCATAGTGGTAATGTGCAGCACTTCAATACGTGGAGCTGCAGAGAGTCTGAGAGAGCACTCAGCTCGTGGACTGTCAATCTATCTCCAGGGGCAGGCCTATAATGTGATCTGATTGTTGTTATTAAACGTGTGTGGTTTAGTGGATAGGGTCGTTGATACATGTATAACAGATCTTTAAAAAAAGAAGTTAAAATGTTTATTTTGTATTATTATCGTATGAAAAACAAAAATATAGTTTGTCTATTCTAGATTGGGATCCTCATATGCACATGGATCTCTTTAGATGGGTTTCAAATCGACTTTGAGATTTAGAGCTTAGTTGTAACAAGAATAAAAAGAATAACTTCATGTCATGTCTACATCCACATATGCATACTAAGCACAATGTCTGCAAAGGTTTGGTAGAATATCAATAAGACCATATTATAAACCGATGTGAGTAATAATACAGTACAGGGATCCAACCCTCAGAGGACCCCCATGTCGAGGCAGCAGTCTGGACCCCCATGTGGCTGGTAGAACATGAGGTGACAGGCCGTGTTATGATCCTGCCAGGGCCAGCATTCAGACACAACATTCCTCAGCTCCTTAGATCCTCACAGGGCCCAGACTCCCACCATGTACACCCCATGCTACTGCAGCAGCACACCAAACACTGAGCTGCTCCCCTCCCCTCAGTAAGGGGAGGAGCAGCTCGTGTGGCCTTGTTGAGTCAATGTGAGCCGCTGGGAGTTATACCACACACAGGTGCTCCTTGTCTCCACATATGCCAGAAGTGAATGTCAGAAATGGCAAAGGAAGTTTGGATTTGCTCTTTTCTAGGGCATATTATTTGGCATGATTCATTGCTCTAAGCTAAACAAGGCTTATTTTCTGCCATACCGTATACCATGTATACCATCATAAAGGCACTTCTAGAACTATGAATAAATAAATAGAGATATATGATCAGAATGCATAACATGCTTAGCTCTACTACAAAAGAAAATACTCCAGGTTTTCTCCTCTGGCATACTTGTTGGGCACTTGTAAAAATGTGCATGTATAACATGGAAGAACATGTATCAATCCAACAAGTCACATTGTGGTAATTTACACCTTTTGCCCCTTCCGGCCTGTGTGTGGCGCCATGTCTTCATGCCCTCACTCCCTCCTTGTGAGCTGATTTACTGGCACCAGACAGACCCTGGAGAGTGTAGCCTGGCGCCAGGAGGGAACAAAGGGACACTGGCTCACTCCGCAGTGAGGAGAGGTGGCGCTGGAGATGGGGTTTGGATATGGCATGAAAATATAGTACCTGTTTCCTGGATCTGGATATCTGAAGGATGACCATGAAGATACATGGTACAGAAATACAATCTTTTTATTTACATAATTAGACATTTGTTGAAACTACCTTTGAAAATTAATGTAAATATGCATACTGTTAATATCAATACGCTGTCATGCACAGCATTTTTCATATCTTAAATACTTAACCCTGACCACAGAATTTAAAGCCAGCATAGACCATAGAGACATGACCCTTTAACCTGAACACCCCCCTTTTAATCTGCTCCTGAGTGTCTCAGGAGGAACAGAAGCCAGGAGGTAGGGTGGTTAGTGGTAGTGGCAGACACCATAGGCAGGCATCTGTCAGCAATGCTATCTGTTTGGGTCTAAGCACCTTCATCATCCTAGAACTCCATACAGGAGTGGCTCCTTGCACCATGAGCTGCTCCTTGGAAGAACTCTTCACCGTGAAGTGTGCCAAGGTGTTAAGTGTGCATGTGAGTCACACAGGCTCCTGTACATGACCTATGCTGGTCCTCATCAAATCATCACTTTTTTTTTGGTATAAAACTTAGCATGAAAAAAACGATAAATATGATCTTCACTGTCACTGTTGTATTGGGGAACTGTAAATGACAAGCAGCATAAGAAACCCATGCAAAACACACAATTAGAGGATCAAATAAATATCTGGTTAGCAATTCGTGATGATACATTGTAAGGGTTTCATTGTAAGACATGTATGGACATACTGAAATCACTAAAAGTGGGGGGCACAGGTCGGGCACAGGTACATCTGTACAGCGTTTTCTACATCATGTTCTGGGAATGTTTCTCATGCCTCAGACATTTTCTGATTCATAGAAACTCTTAGTCCACATGATTTGTGGTATTGAAACATTTCAAATCACGTCCATAGCAAAAACAAAGATGGCTGTAGGGGAAAGCATTCATGTAGAGTTCAAAGTTGGGTGTTCCCAGGACATGATGTTCTCATATGTGGTTGTTATCCACAGGAATGGGCCTAACGTTTGTATAGCATGTTGAAGAGAATGCCTATGCCTATGAGGATTCTTTGCAACTGTAAATCTACAGCTGTATTATCAAAATAGTACACACTGTATTGTTCAGTGGCAATGATGGCGCATGGTTTATATATGATAATTATGTAGATTCAATTTTAACATTATCATCACCAAAGGAGTATATTCCTTCCTGTCACAGGTATTTCTCCAGTATAATTCAGAAAAAGTAACGCAGGTTTGAGTGGGGGTAAATTGGCCACTGTTATTTCACAAGATAGGGATCAGTAAACATTGCCATGTTCGATCTTTGGTGACAGTTATAGCCCTTCCACTGTCACACCCACCGCCCATTCTCACACACGGGATTGACCCACAACTTCTTGGAAACCTGAGGGTTTGCCATTCTGGGGTAAATCGTGGCTTTGTGGTTTACAATGACCACTCACCCCATTCTCCTGGGTGTAATAGTAGGGACTAGGTAGTGGGGTAGTATGCATTCTGCTAGAGTTCTGTTGTAGGTTTATAGGTGATTTGGATGTAGGAATTTCATGAATATAAGGACCACTAGTCCTCAGATTCCTGGGCGTTGATATTCCAAAATATATATGGTACTTCTTTTTTTATATATGGTGTACTCCCCGCTGTTGGGTGAATAAAAATAAATTATCAAGGCCACTCAAAAAGAGGGATTTCACCAAGCATTTCACCAAGCATTGAAACATGACGGGGGCTTTTTTTTTTTTTAATTTTACATCATATGCAAACAAAATGAGAAATTCAGATCACTAAATGGTACAGGACATTTTGACACCTGTATGATTGGTAACCTACCGACACGACTTTAAAATATTGCCAGAATTATACTGCATGGTGTGTTATAGCATTTTAACAATTTGAACAACATCTTGGTATTATTTGTGATGAAGATCCACATCAGCAGTCTAAGAGGAAGAACAACCCACAATGGATCCCCAGCCCGGGATCCTTTGTGTTGTCCTATGGAGTGAGCCTTCTTTGTCTCCATGGCCTGGGCCCCCTCAGTGGTAATAATTCCTTTCGGTCACAGTCCATAGATCTTTGCCGTAGTGAGGATCCAACCCAGCCACACAAACACGGTGTGTGTGATGGCCGTGTGCTGGGAGGGATCACCCTGGCACCAGCCACTGGCTTTGTTTGGGTCTCACCACTACAAGTCTCTCTCCAGCCTTTCCCATAATCGCCCCATCCAGACTGGCGCGTGGCATATCCCTACCCCCACCCTACCCCCACCCAACCCCCATCCACCCCCCACCGAGCCCCCACCAAACCCCCACCCCCTCTGACACCACCCACCAAGGAGCTTCCTCTGATCCCCACTCATAGACCCTTAAAGCACCCTCCCGCCCACCCTCACCCACCACCCTCTCGATCAAATTCAAAGAGTTTTCTTTTTAATATTCTCACATGATTCCTTAACATCTAACCTGCCACTAGACGTCACCTACTGCTTCCGTCGTCAGGTCAAAGGTCACAACGGTGTCTCCGGTCACGTGGTACGCACACAAAGGCTTCTGGGACGTTCCCTTGGCCATCGTCCTTCCGGTGTTGGGAACAGATATTGTGACATCTTGTTTAGCTCAAGCGCCTTGCAAATAAACAGACTTTATTTCCGGAGTCTGGTCCTCCATACCAGTCTATCTGCATGCTACCATAAAAAGCTATGTTTTATGCTGTTTAGTTAATAATGGGTGAGCTTAACACTATAAGAACAGGCTGAACATGGCTTGGATACACAAGAGGGAATGTACATGTACCTGCAATTCTGATTTACGTTGGCTCCTCTCAGATAGGGACCTGTAATTAAAATAAACTGTAGGATTCATATAGGTAAGTGTCAATGGTATGAAAATCCAAAATCAGAGCTTGAAAGTACAGAATCACACACATCTTTATGATCGCAAGCACCAAAGAATGAGTGCCCCCCCCCCCTTCTGCCCTAGTGACCACAAGAACCCAGTGACCACCACAAAGGCTCTACCTGTGGTGACCACTACTTGATACACACATCAACTGCCATGTTTATACAACAACCTGCTAAACCAAGCAGATTTACTGTTTGTTGTCTGTAGAGCCCATTCTTGTGGTCAGTAGGCTACTATAATGTCCTATAATGTGGAACCCAGTGACCTCTCGACGGCACATCCCTGCTTCTAACACTTAGAGTCAGACCAATGCCTTGATATCAATGTCGGAAGCAACCTGACTTTTGCTACTTTTGACCAACCAGTAATTTTATTTGTTCCAAAAATGCAACCATTGGAGCAGTTGATGGTGATCGCTGCTGTTGTCAGCTGTGAGTGATACTTGGTCCCATCAAAGTAAAAGTTGGTGCGTCATAGGTCTGTCTATTTTGAAACCAGCTATTTTGGATTTGAAGTACTCTGCGAGAATTGAGAGTGAAATCTTGCATCTTGTTTCAGTGGCGATCGATCAACACATTTCCTGGTTCTTATTTCAGAATTTCAGATAGAATACGTCTCATTCAACGCGATATTTGCTTATCTTCGTATAGCCTTTGTGTTCCCTGGAATTCAGATCGTGATTGTAAACTGATAAACGGCCTCGGGCGGTCCAAGGGGTTATCGATCAGCAAGAGGAAAGATTGGTAGTGAATGATGTTCTAGAGATACACAAAACCCCAAAGGTGGGTGTTTTGTCCTCGAGATGGTGACAAGGATGGAGCTGAGACAAGTCACTGTCAGTGCTGTCAATGATGTCAGTATGGAGTAGGGTCCAGTGTCAGTAACCCCTGTCACACTGTCACAACTACTTTAGGTCCATCCCTGTCAGGGGGTGACAATGCTTCAGGCTTCCAGGCCGATACCTGGGATGTCATTGATAGTCACCCCCAGCTCGTGCCTATAGCCCCCCTACTGAGGGCCATCCAGGCCTGAGCCCTCATCAGGGGGAGGGCTATTTGCCTTTGGATCCATGGCTGACACCCTCCCCACGCGTGCCCTCTGTGGATCCCGTTGTCTTGGTAACAAAGGTATGTAGTGATCAAAGGGGCACCGCCTACACTCAGGCCCTCCCTCCTGGATTGGTGTTAGATTGATCAGTCCCTTCAGGTGAGACAGGTGTTCACACAGGTAGACATTCCTCTGTACCACCCCCTGCCACCCTCCAGGGTGCTCCTGTACCCCCCGCAAACTGCCTACCTGACCATCCAGGTAGACCATAGAGACATTAAGATTGCACGGGGATGGGGGACAATGAGCGGCTGGAGATATAGGTTTCGGATTCTTACAAAGGTTATAATCAATTTTTGATAAATTTGATTTTCACATCATTTTATTCAGTTTGCTTTTAGATGACAGGCGGGTTGATGGGTAAACTATGTTAAAAGCATATTCGTTTGTTGTGACGTAACGGCACATTCCTGGATAGTATTGAGAGAAAAATACATGCGCTTCAGTAAATAGATAGTTCGTCTAGGATGAGTTGATAGGCCATGGTCTCTGTCTCCTTTGTGCTTGGCAGCACTAAAAGGTCTAGCTTGATGTGCTACTTCTGTCCAACTCTGAGACATGACAAATTCTTTCTATATGGACAGTCCAGGGGTCTATATATAAATGGTACATGCTTTAGGCCAGCTTTAAGCCAATATCGCAGCAAAGTATAAAGAAAGAATTGTGTACAGTTGATGAAAGAAGGCTTATCTTATAGGTAAATGTTCATCTCATAGCCATCTCATAGTATAATATCAGTGGCGGAGCCTGGATCTTGAAAATGGGAGGGAGCATGCTATTTGTGATTTTCTTCCTTTAGAAAGGTCCGGCCAATATCCATTATATAAATATCAATATATACCATTATAAACGTATTCCCCCAAAATGTGGAGTGCCCCTCATAATCTGCCACTGGGTACTAAGCATTAACATGCATACAATAAAACCACATTGTAACAATTTCCATCAAGAATGTCAAGTCAGGCTTCATCATCAGTCACTGTTCACTTCACGTTGTTTCAGGCGTGGGAGCCACTGGAGATTTTCCCAGAACCTTTTCGTGAGGAACACACTGCCCAGCCGGCCGACCAAACCCCAAACCACTAAGTTACCCCCCTTGCCTGTCAGGTGACCGCCCTGAACCCGCAGTCCCCCTGCTGTCACACATTGACAGTGTGACAGCATGACACTGTCACAAAGACGCCGCTCCGGAAGTCAGTACCGCCGTCTCCCATCAGTCCCGGCGACGGCTCAACCAATCAGCGCCCAGACGAGTGGCGGCGCCTAGCGGGGGTGGCGCACAACTTTAATAGTCGGGTATATTCGATATACTGAACGTATAGATATCCCAATCAGGCTTTATTAGCACGAGTAGAGGGCATCCGAGGGGTGGTCCTCATTGAGAAAGGTTCACTGCAGGTTTTGACTGCAGACATTCCACCCAAAGGCGATGGGTCTAATTGTGCTGCGCCCCAATTAGAGACCCTCTGGGGGCCGGACTGGGACCCGGAGTGTCTACAGGTCAGTTGGCAACAAGCTAAAAGGGTGATGGATGAGGACAATTAAAGTCATTTTAAAATAGTTGAAGGTGTTACAGCTCTATTTCCATTCCCAAAAGAAGATATATCCCTCATCCCCTGTCCACTAGATTGCGTGTGAGGTGTAGTCATAAGTGAATACTCTATGAGGTGTTTAGTGTATGAAGGAAGAGGCTGTGAACTGTGAGCATTGATGGGTCATTGGTATCTGTCAGTGTCTGGGATCTGTGTGATCAAGGCTGCCTATAACCTCTGCCCTTTCCACAAGAGCAACCTTAGGACACCCCCAGGCTTTACAAGTCGGATCATGCCATGTTCCCGGGGCCATGTTCAGGCTACCCTCCTTGACCCTACTGCAGATGGCCCCTGAGAAACACACACATGGTATCACGGCATGTGTTATCAAAACATGATGGTCATAAATGTTATATAAATGACGGGTTTATGCTCATCTACGCTGATTTGCCCTTTTGTAAATGACATGGTTTGTTCTGGTGGGGCAGCTAGATCACACGAACCATGTCTGACCCTATAATGTTTTCATATAATTAACTCTTCCCCAGTGACCTCAGTCCCCCGTGTTAGGGTGTGAACTCTGGTCTCGTGTGAGGGACCAAGGGTATGGGGTGGGAGGTCTTTTGTCGGGGCACAGTGCCTTAGGGATCCTCCCCTGATAGGTAGGTCATTTACCTGGGAGACCAGACAATTCCCACCTGACCAGTCGACAGGTAGCATGTCAAGGTGATGGGAAGAGGGGGGGATTGGGATGTCGTACAGGTGGTAGAGAGGGAAGGGCGGAGGGATTGGTGGCGGGGGGGGGGTGAACTTTGGTCGACCAGGATCTGGCCTGGAAGAATGTGACCTTTCAGCATTGAGCCTAGAAATATAAAAGGAAACAGCACAGGGATGTTCCTGTATGTACTTAAATTTTGTACACATGTGCGTATAAGGGGACTTGGCAAGTTTGATATTTGTAACACCCTGAGAATCATGGAATTCAATTCATGTCGTTCTTGTTTGGCAGAAATGATCGAAGTGCAATTGGTCATCAGATCATAAAGTTATAAACCCATCATCATAATAATTTCGTCCATTTAGGGACATCGAATATTTTCAGCTGGCACTGAGAATCCAGCTAGTCTGGTGACTTTAGTAGTATCTAAGCCCCAAAGTAAGAGGCATGTCCCAGGTCACATCCATCCAAGGCCTGTGAATACCTTTACTGAATTGGGTAGAGGACTCAACTCTTACAACATGACACAAAATTTCAGCATCAGCAAGGGATCTCTAAGTGCATGTATCGTGTCTTATTGGACATTTACATCTCTTTTTTTAAATTGTCAAGCGGAGTTACGAATTGCAGTGCTATCAATTATACCCCCTGCCTTGTTGCTAAATAATGACTTGTAATCTCTCTAACTTATACTTTGCAGGATGGCAGATGGCTTGAGGGAGATCCATCACACATCAGCACCTCACCCAGAAACATCACCTAACCACTGCTCAGGTGAGTTTGTCTAACACCTGACATTGGTTCATTAATACATCCTCCTGTCCTCCCATCTCTATACAAATCTCCCTCCTCCCATCCTCCCCCAGCAGCTTTCCACATGCACACCTCACCCATATCATGACCCTTAATGGGCCCTCATATGTAGGGTCCAAAGTTAAGCTTTGATTTGGGACTCACAGGGGTGGTGTTTACCTGCACTGTGGTGGTGCCGTATGAGGATGGGGGGGGGGGGGGAGGGGGTGTACAAGATGCTCAGGTGTCAGTCAGCACACCTGAGTGAGACCTACAGGTGAGGGATGCTCCTCACCCCGCCCACCTGTACACAAGGCAGGAGGGGCAGTAGGGTAGGCAGATATGCAGCATCCAGGGGAGGCAGATGCGTTACCTGGTTGACTACCTGCCCATTTGGGCTGGGGTGTGGTGGCCTTCCTGATAGGATCCTACCACACTGATAAAAGTTGGTTGCCATTTTTGTAGGTGTACGGTAGATTCCATACTGTAGGTGTACAGTTTATTGTAGGTAATCCATTCTACAGTAGAGTCTACTGTAGATCTACAGTAGATTCTACTACATGTGTACCTCCACTAACTAACTATTTACAGTGTAGGTGACCATGTTCTATACTTGCAGTGTAAATCCTGAGGAGGGGATTCCTTCGGTTTGCAGATAGTGCATATTCTTTCAGTGATATGCAGTCTAAAACATTAGAACATATGACAGTGAATAGAATGTGAGCTAATCCATTCAACATTGTATTTAGACAGTATTAAGACAGAAGATGTACTTGAAATTCATCTACCGTAAATTCTCGCGTATAAGCCTAACTTGCGTATAAGCCGCACCCCTAACTTTGACAAATTATATAAGCCGCAGAGGGGGTCTGAATATTGCGATTTTGGTACTGTAGTATACGAATAAAAACTCTCGTATAAGCCGCACCCTATATAGGCATGTTTGGTATCAAAAGAAAGCTGAGTCTGACTCGCGTACAAGCCGCGGCTTCTACGCGAGAATTTACGGTAATGCAACGTTAACGTTATTACATCCGATGTGTAGATTTCCTAAAAATGAGTCCGGACGTTCACAAATAATATATTTGACTTCCTATCTGTTCCATTCCTTTCGATTTTGCTCCAATTAGATATTATTGCCAAAAATGTGGTCATTTTGGAATATAAGCATGCGCACATTTATTCCCCCCATTGAAAATACAATAGAAAAGCCCATGGTTGGGGGACAATGGATTCCTTTGTGACCTATTAACACCCCATTGGTGACATATAATTGACCTCTAATCTCTTAAATATCATACTTTTACAGTGTTTGGAAAACATTTAACTAAGATTTAGAATTTGAAGAACAACCGGATAGACCCACTTTAAGCAAAAATGACAGGGGGCTGTAATAGAAAAGCTTTCCAGTTTTTACTTTGATACATTAGCTGTGATCATGTTGTTTAAATGATGTAAATATTATTGTAGCTGTAGAAAGCACAACGAAGCTGTATACCGTGGCAATTCAATGCTCTAGGTAGAAGTAAGGTACATTTACTCTACATTAATCAAATACATATATAATATATGATATTATCATACGTGACCACCAAAGGTTTTAAGATTGGCCACATTACATATAAAACCATTCTACAAATACAAGGGGTGGGAGGAGGATAAATACGTTATTCTATATGCCACCAAAACGAGATTTCAATGGGAACTTGGTAGCAGGGGAATTTAGTGCGTGGAGTTTATTGTCAGTCTGACAAATATTTGTTAGATCCTACCGAACGTCCGAGCAAAGGTCTTAAAATACCCACACATTTCTCCGGCGACGGGACCTATATTAGGTCTGTACTGAAAGTGTTTAGACGACAGCTTAAATGAATTGAACAATCATCTCGTCTCTGAAATCCATACTGAACACACAGGGAGTAGAGACCCCCAGCACACTCTCCAGCCAACGTGTGGATCCTACTCTAGTACACTAAGGAATATAACGGGGGATATGGCTGGAGATTGAGGAAAAGGGAGGGGGAAGGAAGGGACATGGCAGCGAGGGCAACTAGACTCAGAAATCCATACTTCTGACAGATTTCGCATCCAAATAAACAAACAGAACCCCCACCCCTACAGCCCTAACCCAACAACACAAAATGTCTTTTGTTAGATGGTGAAGCTTAGTAGAGTTTGACGTGAAAAAAGAGAAAGGTTTCTGACCCGAATCAAATAGCCCTGGGTGGGGTGTAGAGGATGGGGTTTACATGAGAAGGGTGGGAGTAGTGTTGGCTTTAAATTGACTGAAGATTATGCTGAGTGAATATATCAGGATGGTCGGGATTAGGTCAGAATCCTCTAACCCCAATTCTGCCGACCTTTCACCGAGTTACAGTAACCTTCACAGTCACTATATATAACAGTAGATGGGTCATAGTGCTGAAGGGGCGGGGGGGGGGTAGGGGAGACCGGGGCACGTTGAGCCACTTTGACACCTATATTTTTTTCCTGACCTTGCTAAAGGGATCTGAACTTTGATTTTGTATCAAGCAGTTACCTTGTATCATTGCAATATAAGAGAGCCTGTTACAAGGCAAATGTGGTCTTTTCTTGTATTTTTCTTGAATTAAAAAAAAAAAAATCTTAGGGTGATTCAATGTGCCCCGTGCCCGGGGTAGGTCGATCCACCCACTGGGGCACCTTGAACCACATGCGTTGACCGATCCAAATAATCACCAATATAGATCAATAATTGAAATTTCGGTTGGAATTAGTTTCTATTGTTACTTTTGCATCGGATTGAATGTAAAAATGACATATTTAATGCACGAAAGTCACTCAATTATACTTTCTACAGAATTGACTGAGTTTGTACCTTACAGATTTTTTTGAGGGTCAAATTAAACCAGTTTAAGAGTATTCCTGTTATTTGTTAAGTCTAAATAAATCTTTGATTACATTCTTCCATAATGTAATGCACGGTTCTGCCTCTGAAAAGTGATACATCTGGGAATAAAGACACTGTAAATATGTTACACAAGATTATTTTTTTTGCACAAACAGCAAACTATGAATTCTATCATAATTTTATAACCAAATTGTATCGAATTTGTTTATGTCATTATCCATATTATCTTCCCTTGATACACTACCAACATTGCATCATTATTCAGTCATTTAATTGTCTTAATACCATTGCCAAAGAGTCTCGAAAATCGGGGCACCTTGAACCGGCTCAAGGTCCCCCAGAGCTTGGAGCACCTTGAGCATGGCTCAAGGTGCCCCGTTTTTTGTGGCTCAATGTGCCCCATGCTGCTCATCACAGATAAGATTGATGTTATTCAAATTACATAACACACCCAGCAGTAAAGTTGGGTTCTATTCAAGGGTTCATATGTATACTTCGACTTCCATAGAGATCTTAGGCCAGCAATGTTTTTTTAACTACACAAGAACAAAAGTTTAACAATTGCAAATATCTACTTTCAAGGCCATAAACCTTTAATGTTGTCTAACTTTCTCATCAGCATCCTGAAATCATCATGATGTTGCTGATCTGAACTGTCTATATAAGGGGGTAATGTGGTAGGCATACTGCCAGAAAATTCCCAAAGGAATAGCAAAGAGAGCGGGCGGCTCAACGTGCCCGGGTGGTCAACGTGCCCCGGTCTCCCCTACAGAGTATTGGTTAGCTTAGACACTGGATCCTCATACAAATTTATCTGTTTGGGATCATACCAATTGCACTGTTTGGTATATAGGTATACAAAACCAATGTAGGTGGACCTCAAGGGAAACAACTGTTAATATCACAGGATGTAGATTGCTGACAATCATTTTGATAGGATATGACATAGCATGATAATTATTTACATGACCTACACGGGTGTGCCATAATGTATGTATGGTATACTATACACCGGAATGCACTATTATGTTAGCCATATCCACCACTTAATTTTACATGATTGCGTTCACTATGCAGCTGAGCACCTGGATAAACAGGAATACCTGAGCTTGTTATTCCGTCTTTTGCATCTTATTAGGGGGAACGATAGATACCATTACCACTGAATAACTCACGACATTGGTTTAGTCTGATTGTGCCCCCATGTTATGGTGTGCCTTGTATAGCCATACTCCTTCCTGCACCACCCACCCAGCTGTATGGGTACGTTCAGAAATGATGTCCCCTATTTGGGGCCCTTTTCAACACCTACCCCCCCCCCCAACGCCCTGTCACTGTTTTAGGTAAACAGACCTATAGAAATGTATGACCCAGGTCATACCTCGTCACTAAACATCAAAACCCCACACCCCAAGCCGGTGACGTCATTTTTGAACGTTCCCTAACATGTAAGCACAGTACTAAGACCCTACACCACTACCACCACATCTCTGGAGGACCACACTCCTATATATATGCTGGCTCACACTCGACACATTCCTCCGTTTTTAGGCAAACACCATTAAAAGGTGGATATTATGTCGGGCCGGGGCCCATTCTGTGTCTGCTCACCCCACAACATTGTGTTAGATCACACCCCTGGGGTTGGGGTAACTTTCTACCTCATCACCGAGCCCGACCCTGCCTGACCCTATACCACCCACCCTATCAGCCAGAACCTCTCATCTAAAGCCCAAAGCTCCCCCACCATTCCTCCCTACAATTCAATTTTTTATAGCAATATTTAATGGCCACTTTAGAATTTTCTGTCTTCGTAGGGGGGTAATAGACATATTGTTACTGTTTCAATAGTACCTTAATGATGATGGCATGTTGACAATTGAAGAGAGTATAACGGTGTATCAGATGATAAAATTACCTCTCTTGAAGAGGACTTTCACCCCCGCCCCCCTTGTGGTCCTCCCCACTCCCCCACGAATTTTCACTTGAATCACACATCTCCAGCACACACAAAAGCTGACAACTTAAACAAGGAATCATCATGTCTGAGATTACCACAGTCTGGATCCTTTGGATCCCGCCAGGGGGCATCCTTAAGGGGGCAGCCCCTGAGGGGCACCACTGCGGCGCCGTGGAGGAGTCTGCACATGCCTGGAACGTGTTGAGATGGTGGGAGAAGGACTAGATGTGCAGGTACAGGAGGTATTAACATTCTGGTAGACAGGAACGGGTTTGTTACCAGACTCTATATGGGAGTCTGATATACAGTGAGGTCAGACTGAGACTATACAGGGAATTAATATCATGTGCGCCTTATGTGTAAATAAATGGCATTCAGGATACAGTTCCCCCAGGTCAACGGCATTAACTAGTCTGGGTGTTAATTGGTGCTCTACTAATCATGGCTCTAGTGAGTGCATGATAGAGGGAAGAGCCTGGCAGCCTTCCAAAATCGAAGGTGATAATGTTCATAAAGCTGAAAAACGCCTGGGAACATAACAGGTGTTACCCCTGGAAAAAGTTCATTTACAGTAATCAACAGGTATAAGACAGCTCATTACTTCAATCCACTCTTCCACCTCCCCAACCCCCTACGTAATGGACCCCTTGAAGGGGGGGGGACCAAAAAGATTTGGACCCCTCTTGAGGGGGGGACCAAAAAAATGGCACCCCTTTTTAGCGAAAAAGCCTGCGCGTTAGTATAGCTTAAAGGGGTCGGCCGCGCTCAATTTCAACTTGCCTGAGGGGGGGACCAAAAAAATTTCGACCCCTCCCGCGGGGGGGACCGAAGAAATTTCGACCCGCTCACGCGAAAATCCACCGACCCCCCCCCCCCTGTTGTTAAGAAATGACCACTCCCTTACTCCCTCCCACAAAGCATAGAGTCTACTATGTAAAGTATACACTGTTAATAACAACTTAACACGACCATGTATGCTGCACTGTAAATAGTGAAACCAAAGATACACTTGCACCGTAATATATCCCGTAAGACTACAGTATATTTCACTGCTCAGCTACATTAACTTCTAACAGTGTGGAACAATATTTTGGGACTACATGTACTACCAGCTCGAAATCTCCAGTTCCTTCCTTCCATTGAACATTAGGTCATGGAGGCCTCCCTGGAGTGATCCCTCAGATGGAAACAATTGATCCGCCTCCAGGGTTCTCAATAGCCTATTGGTGTACCTGGGTCTGATTAAGTGATTAGGCACAGGTTTACCTGAGGTTTGCCATACAGTTTGCCTTGGTCACATTGGATCACACAGCATAGACCGAGGTTCACGAGAATAGTTCACAACTCAGTGTTATTTCACGAGGCGGAGCCAAATTAATTAAATAACATCATCAAAATCATTTGAGTGTCTCTGTGGATTTATTTCATATAGTATTTAACAATATGTCTTCACATTCTATTTAATTAATCTGTAAAATACATATATACAGTGAAACTTCGTTATAAGGAACTCTGATATAAGGAGACCTTGCTTACAAGGAGCAGATTTGTGTGGTCCCGATTTTTCTCTATACATTTATATAGTAAGAAAACCCTCTTAGAAGGATGTGTTTTTACCTAAACCTCTGATATAAGGAGGTAATTTTGGCTCATTTCCTTATTTCGTACGTGCAAACCTTACCCACGGAAGTTATTTCTCAGGATTACAGTTACATACTGCTTAAAATTGCCCACTGCCCCATCCCATAGAGGTGGGGAGAATACATTTGTAGCTTCCCTAGGGAGGAAGGGAGATCAAAAGCTCCATGAAGGGGATCTAGAAGGAGGTTTTACTTGAAATGATACATAAATTGTATTCAAATCGTACATGAATTGTATTCAAATCAAGTCTATAAGGGTATATAAGAGACACATGTAGGGAGTGTTCTGTTGCTGGACCTTTATAAGTCTGACCTTGCTTATAAGGAGACCTTGCTTATAAGGAGCAAATTGCACTGGTCCCAAGGTCCTCCTTATAACGAAGTTTTACTGTATAATGGTAACATGTTGTTGCTGGAATTCTTCTGTTTGACAGTAATTCCTGAACAAGTCATGTCTTTCAATGATAAACTCAGACATGCAGAGACATATGAGCGTCAGCCTGGTGCTAACAGTGTCGCCAAAACATTCACATACTGCAATCGAGCACTCTTGTGAGAGTCAGGCTATGCTGGATCTTCATTAAGGGCCTGGACTCGAGAGTATGGCAATGTCCGCTCTTCCCAGAGTCTGATGAATCTGGACACTTGGAGGACTGAAGAGAGGCTCCTTAATTAAAGTCCAGCATTGCTAGACTCCACATCAACTTCAACCATTATCTGGAGGCAATGTCTCAGTGAGTATGACTATGAGTCAGCCCTCATTTTCTCGAATTTGGGAACTGCAAGAAAGAATGTCAGAGGAAGCATTTTTCCTAGGAAATAAATCCAAATATTATGGAACATGATTAGGTCAGTTCCAGGGCTCCTGTCTGAGGAAGTTAGGGATTTGAGGTACTAAATGTTTGAGGAAGTGAGGGTCGACTGTACACGTTCTACACATTTTAAGATAAACAGAAAACAACAACAAATAATGGTTCAAAACACGTTGTTAGTGCAGGTAAACTTGGATAGAACCACCTCCAGGTGTGGACCTGCTGATCCCTATATGTACCTACATGAACTAGTCCCAGGTTGGGGGTGATTGAAGCATCGTGTGCTGCCATAGTCTCCCTACCCCTCACAGATTGGGGACAATTACTTACATGTTGAAACCCGTGTTGCTACATTGTAACATTAGTAGTACATGCATAATGAAATAATGAAATGCTGTTACACCATTGTTTGTGCAATTACTGGCTCCTATTGTATTTTATAACAAAAAAGTCGAAGTGGATTCCAGATGTGCTCTCATTGCCCTTCAATGGTGTACGTCTATAGTACTTAGCTCCTTTGCAACAACCAAATGTTAAACTGCATGGTGGTCCATAGATCCATGTGGCCAGGCCTGCTGCAGTGTTTGGGTTCGAGATTATGTCCATCCTCATCCACCACAGACCACCATGCACAGTACAGAAGCATACTGCTATCACGGCCTCAGTGATCACATAAAGACCTTTAAAACACCTTTGGCAAAATGTTAACATTATGAGAACAGAATGCATTCAGGCTGCTCATCTTTTTAGATTGTATGCGTACTTCATGAACCGATCCGAGACAATGGAATCCGGCTAATTAGATCCCTTGCACTTCTTTGAGAGGAACAGAATACATAATTCATAGTGCAATTAACATGTTTGATCCCGTAGCCTTATATCAAATATCCACTCTCCTCCCCTACAACATGCCTAGATATTAAGTATGCTGTCATCACTTTAAATCATGAAATAAAAATGTTTTTGAGTATAGAATGAAAAAGAGCGTGATTGATATCGGACGTTTTAAAGGCTATACTATGACATCCCACCGCCCTCCTCACAGAGAAAGGGGGTTTTGGAATAATATTATCATAGGGAATGTTACTTTCATAAATAGTCAGTGTGCTGTATTATCCTTTCGAAATACCATTCGAGACACACACCTGAATGCTACAACCCCAACACAAAGATACCTGTCCTGTGAACATACCCCTCCTTATATAGACCGCACCTACGGTATGTGCACCTACACATTTATTACAATACACATCAGAACCCCCCTTTCTCACCCCCACCCCTTCCCACCCCCTCCAGGCAGGGCCCCGTGCTCACCGTCCCTCCTCCTGCTTCCCGCCGTCCTCCCCACCCTACAGTGTCCCCTGGAGGGCCCGGAAGGACCTGGAGGCATCGGCCCCGCCTCCTCCATGCCCTAAGCCCTCAGCATACCGGGGTGGGGAGAGGGCCGGGCGGCTTGATTACAGAGCCGCAAAGCGCTGCCCATTGACATAGGTCTGCTGTAATGACACCTCCCCTACCTTTATCGTCAGGGCTGCATTTCCTGGTGGACAGGTGAAAGGCTGGCATTGTGCAGGTACAGAGGAAGGGGAGAGGCTGGGGATGCTAAGGGAGGGAGGAGTGGATGAAGGGAGGAGGGTGAGGGCTGCATGGATACTGCTGCCGTAGCCTCCAGGCGGTCAGGATTGGGCGCTATACTTGTACCTGGGAGATACAATAGAAAACCACTATACATAGACACAGGATAATGTCGAAAGGCCACTAAGTCACATCCTTGAAATTGATGTTACATAATGGGTGCATATAGGAAATAGATCCAAGGTGTCTTATATGCCAACCAGCAAAGTATTGGCCCATGTGATGGGCCTACCCGAACCCTACATTGCCTTCCCCATAGCCTAAGGGACACCCCATGTTTCATACCCGGGGTTTCATACCTACACATCGCCCCTCATATTTCATATAACTGCGTCACAGTGATTATTTCTATGGCTAATAGGCACAGGAGGAGGACTGAGATGGATGGATCCCTGTACCTCCTGTGTCTACCTGTCCCACCTCTACAGACAGGATCCCTTTATGCTGGGTACAGGTGAGCACCTGAGATACCTGACAACGGCACAGGTATCTCCGACACACACCTGCCTCTAAGGTACACAGGTGCCAACCCTTCTGTGGCCATTACACCTGAGTCTGTACTTAGAGGGCATCAAGATATTGTCAGCAGTATTGTTAGGCCATTGGTTGTATACTTATTATATGGCAGGTGTGTACTTTATTTTAATCTATTTTATGCAATAAAAATGAACATGCTCCACGACGTGGGTGTGGTGAAGGAAGCGCGAAATGATGTACTGTTTTAGTGGATCATACACTTACGTGTAAATTAACAAATATCAGTGTCACATTTCACATAAAAATACACTAAGTTGTAAAGAAATATAAATGTGATATTTCTTCTATGAGGTCTTCATTTTGCATGTGATATCATGTCCATGCACGCTGTCAACACAGCCCAATGGTATCACCGTTAGAGGCGAGGGTAGCTCAAATATACTCCACCCGTATGTCCAGATAGTTTAGATCCTCAAACTGAGTGACCCCCACCCCCTCCACTCTCCCACCCCTGGATTGGTCAGACGTGGGCGGGCCAAGGAGGGACTGGGATCAAGAATGTGGGATAGGGCCATGGGAAGATGGGGGATCTAAATGTGTACTGCCCATGGGTGCATGGGACTGAGGGCCCCTCTCCCTCTCCCTTGACCACACATACACACGTTGCGGCAATGTCCTTGGAAAGCCTCTATCAGCAAGTGGACACGGTACCAGCATCTTGACTCACACCACCCCCATATCTGAAACCCTCTGGAAGATATCAGCAGTCACCGAGAGATGAGGAGATTGGATCCAGCGCGCTGCTCCGTCCCCACATTGCCCGCAGGATCCAGTACCGGTCCGTCAGCATTCCCATGGTATACTGCTGATATACGTTATAGTCAGTCTAACAGAGGCTGCTGCATGGTTGGGACTGGTCATGGTTAGGGCTGGTCACGAGGAGAGACCATTCAGCAGAGCAGAAAGTTATTCCTTCTATTGCTGCAGAAATCTCTGCTTTCTTTTGGGCTGGAATTCCTGCTTTTTTATTGCTGGAAGTTCTGTACACAACCATGTAATTCCTGATTACCTAAGTAGTACGACTTACCGATATTTTTTGTACATCCCTTGTAGGAAGTGACATCCCTGTTTAAGAAAGTGCTCTGCGTTTCTTGGGTATGCTAAACTGAGATTTCCCATGTGGTCTTTATTTTAAAGTCATAATATTGCATCAATCGGAATAGCAATGCAGTAAGAGTTTTACACATAATTGACCAGTCATTATTTGGTTATACAAGCTGAAATGCAATTTCCAATTCCGAATGATTCTAATGAAAACATAAAGAGGGATAGATATATGTATTGTACTATTCAAGGAATACAAAGTTATACTCCAACTTGAAGATCAATATGAACATGAGTTTCAACTTTGCTTTGGTATTTCCTTTATCTCTCTGCCAACCCGAAGTAAACCCACTCTAGCCCAGAGCACGGTGGTGATTGACCACCACTGACCCCTAGTTCATTATGCTAATGAGTGGTCAGTGATAGGGGTGCAGTGTGGCGCCGGTCGCGGCCAGTTCCATGGGCACCACCCACCCCCGCCCCATTAATTACAGCCTGTCCCGCTAGTTGGCGCTACGTGGGAATATTCTGATCCCAAGGAGAAAGTTGTCACCCCCTGAGTACCGCCACAGTACCCCCAGCATACCCCAGCATCCACCCCCTCACCACCACCAGCATCGTAAACTGGGCAGGATCGACAAAAGGGCCCAGCCCGCTGCGGCCATCGGGGTGGGATCCGGTGGGCTAAACACTGTAATTGTCCGGAATAATTGTGGTCCTCCTGTGCTGATCATTTCCCCCGGCAACCGTATACCTTCAAGGGCGACTGATGAAAATAAATAGATTGATACCATTCTGGACGTCGTCAAGACCATTTAGAACGGATCGGGTTTGGACCACTTGGAGGGAGTCTCTCATTAATGATTGTAAACAGATTTACCACTTCCTTTTCGGTAGTTACCATTCGGTAAGATGCCATTAACCACCTACGAAAATGTACCCCTATACCATGCACAGAGAGAAATGAGCAATATGATTGAAATATATATTGTTGACATGATTACATACATTGCACCACCTTCCGCTCTACAATTGCTGCTTTTGTCACTACATGTACAGGCATATACGTAAACCAATCAGGTTAGGTTGTAATGGGACCAACCAGTCAGCTGAGGGTGGTATCAGTCAGCTGAAGATGTGGCACCAGTCAAGTGTGGGTGTGGCACCAGTCGGAGTACCAGGCAACAGCTAACTAGGATGTGGCACCAGTCGGCTTAGGGTGTGGTACCAGCCAACTGAGGGTGTGGCACCAGGAGCTGAGGGTGTGGCACCAGCCAACTGTGGGTGTGGCACCAGCCAACTGTGGGTGTGGCACCAGCCAACTGTGGGTGTGGCACCAGCCAACTGAGGGTGTGGCACCAGCCAACTGAGGGTGTGGCACCAGCCAACTGAGGGTGTGGCACCAGCCAACTGCAGCTGAGGGTGTGGCACCAGTCGGCTGAGGGTGTGGCACCAGTCGGCTGAGGGTGTGGTACCAGTCAGAGTACCAGTCAACTGAGAGTTTGGCACCGGGGCATCAGCGAACTGAGGATGCGGCACCAGTCGGCTGAGGGTGTAGTACCACTGCCAGTAACCAGTCGCTGTGGCACCATTTGGCTTAGGCTGTGGTACCAGCCAACTGAGGGTGTGGCACCAGTCAGCTGAGGGTGTAACACCAGCCAACTGAGGGCATGGTACCACCATACTCTGGGTTTGGCACCAGCCAACTGCAGCTGAGGGTGTGACACCAGTCGGCTGAGGGTGTGGCACCAGTCGGCTGAGGGTGTGGCACCAGTCGGCTGAGGGTGTGGCACCAGTCGGCTGAGGGTGTGGCACCAGTCGGCTGAGGGCGTGGCACCAGTCGGCTGTGGGTGTCGCACCAGTCGGCTGAGGGTGTCGCACCAGTCGGCTGAGGGCGTGGCACCAGTCGGCTGAGGGTGTCGCACCAGTCGGCTGAGGGTGTCGCACCAGTCGGCTGAGGGTATGGCACCAGTCGGCTGTGGGTGTCGCACCAGTCGGCTGAGGGTGTCGCACCAGTCGGCTGAGGCACCATAAACGTGTGGCACAAGTCAGGCTGTTTCTTTTTTGAACATGCGTCTTTTGAAGACCAGTCAGCGATGGTCAGTGTGCCCTTTGCCCATCTCTTCAGCAAGGCGTGGGACTCGTAGACATGGCTATTTGACCAGGGGTGTGGCCATGGTCAGCAGGGTGGTGACCCATGCTCTGCTGGGGTGTGGGAGTCTGAGTGACAAGCCCACGCGGACGTGTTATGATTAATAGATGACCTCTCGGTGATCCGTCGGTAAGGCGACCCACCGTGTGGTCATCTATATGATTATGGTAATGAGATGGTCGACACCCTGTCCGATAGTCACCATGGGGTGGTCAGTCTGCTGACCCCCACCCACCCTCTATGTCACAGACACCCCTCCCCTGCCCCCTGGGGCGCTGGGCCCCTCACACATGCAGCATTGTTCAGTGTGGGAATTATCATTTCACAGCAGAGGATTTACAAGAATGGAGTCACCGGACTCCCACCCTAACATTCCCTTTGTGACCCCTGCCTTGTTCTAATGGCCCTATTTACCCCCAAATGTCTTATCTTCCATATGTTAACTTATCACTTCTTCCAGTCTGACTGGGGTTGCTAATCTATAAAAAGGAATTCGATGCCTGAATTAGGTCAACGAGCTCAATATCTTTCCCCATAAAAATGATAAATGTTTTACTTGCAGACTTCTTATGGCCACTAATTCGGAATGTCTACTCTGTATTCCTCAATCATTGAAGCACATTGAGGGAATATTTCAAGAGAGAATTTGCAGGGATGAATACAGTAGTGTGCCTCTACATGGGTACCCACACTTTTTGACCATGTCGCTGTGTCGAATTTTAGCAGAAGGACCATGTCGTCGTGTCGATCTTTAGGTATATAAGAACATAGAGAAAAATCCTTGTGGGTCGATTTTTATCCTCGATTTTCCTGTGTCCATCGATTTTTAAAACCCCCGTGTCGCACGTGTCGGATTTTAAAACCCCCGTGTCGCCGTGTCGCATGTGTCGAATTTTACCCATGTAGAGGCACAGTAGTAGATGAGCTTCTCATTTTTACAGGGATCCAGTAAGGACCTGGCCAGCAACACCCACACCTGCCACCCTCCTCATCACCGTAACCCTTTAAGGGTGGCGTAATGTTTTAATGCAGTATTACTATGGACATGCTGCTTTTTGTCGTTACGACATGAATGCAGCCCTGTTCCGAAACGCGCAAGTGATGCATTCAAGTATCATACCGACACTGCAGGCCTGACGAGTATAGCCTAGCCAGCGCTGCATTTATGCATCATGCCGACCAATCGCATTGGACATTACAGAACTATGCTGCCCATAAAGGGTTAAGCGATGGTGCAGCCATCAAGGGGTTACTGGAGGGGTGAAGAGGTTAAACAGGGCACAGGAGGAAACAAGGGGGTCATACCTGGCCCCTTCCTGTCGGCCAGCGCACCCCATGTCAATGATCTGTGAAACAGGCCCAGATAGCAGCGGACGGGGCCTGATAAGGCAGATAGCAGCTGATAACAGGGTGGTGTCATACAGGACGAACCCATCAGCACCCGAGCACCTCAGCCCTGACCACTGAGCAGGAGGGAGAGGTGAGAGGGAGGGAGACCCAGGGGGGGGGGTGTAAGGAGGGCCGGGAGGTAGTAATTATTGATGGCCGTATGGATCATACTCTACAAGGTCCAATATTAGAAAGCTTTTCACATTCCCATTTGGCATATTGTATGTATACACCACAACATGCATCGCGGTGTACACCCCCTACACTCAAAAAGTAAACTCGTCTGCAAACTCTTCTAAGTGACAAGAGAGTGGGTCCTCTAGATGTAGTTGTCAGATAGAAGATGCACTTGGTATGTGCCAGCCCAAAACCTGACTCATGCCAGCCCTAGACTCGTCAACCAGGGTCTGATTCAGGATTTTCCCTGTAGGTGGCATCAGTATAACATGCATTCTGTATAAAGTTGGGGAACAAATTGCATAATTTCTATGTTGATTTTAATCATATCTATGGGAATACCCATTCATGTTATGGAGAATCCTGAGATTTATCTATTGGGGATGCTAGAAAAGGTAAAGGAATCAATGTTTTGATATAATTGAGACAAAACAAATATGTGTAGGGCACATACACCTCTTTTGTGGTTATTTGTATGGTACAATAGCTGCAAGGAAACTCCCATTGGTATGACATCCACGTATGTGTTAGCAGTCTGTAACTAAAGGGTAGAAATACTCTCAATATAGACTTGGGGATATGGCAGGAGTTCCCCTAACCTACATACCTCTATGTTTGTATGAATTAGCTATTATAAACCTCAAAAATATAGACAGACATGAACAACAATTATGCCTAGGCAGAACCCAATTAGCTCCACCTGCAGTGAAGTAGAGGTTATATTGCACAGGTTAACCCTCTAAGGGGTGCATAGTGCTTTAAGGTGCCATGCTATATGTGATCATAATACATGAATTCAGCATTGGCAAGTATACTTGCCCAACTGTTGATTCAATTCCGAAGGTGCATGAATGCAGGCTTGGCAAATAGACTCACCAGGGCTACATTCATGCATCATGCTGACAAAGGGATTCAAGCACATTTAAAACAGTTTGCAGCCAATAAAGGGTTAACTATTCTGGGTTGTGAATTTGACGACCTTAGACTTGTCACTTGGAGTGGGCCACTGCCTGGGCTAACATTGTCAGTTAGATTACCCTAGTCTTGTCTTGTGGGATGGTAACCGGACAGTTCATTAAATAGACAACCTTTAACTCGTTTATTTTATGACCGTCACTTAAAAGACCCTAAACTCTTCTTATAAGACGACCTTTTGACAAGTTTGGATCCCTTCATTTTATCAGTGTACCCCATTTTGTCGATTTCTTATGATGGAAGAGGGTGAAGGTATGGGGATAAGGTAATGCTGAACAAGAAACGATGTGCCAAGTGGAATGTAAATGAGATGGGTATGTTGGAGAAGCATGCATGAGGTGAACATTATATGACGATGTTGCAGGACTAAAGAGGTAATAATCAGAGGCAGGTTTCTGCACCTATTAGCACATGCAGGACATCTCCCAAGGGAGAATAGGGGAAGGGGTGGTGTATCATCTTTGTGGAGGGAGGGAGGGAAAGAGGGGGGGGGGATTCCACCCCTTTTTATTTTTAGCAAGAATGGCTTGTGGGTTGCTGTACGTAATGCCAGCCGGCCTCGAAATTTGAATCTTGCTGAAGTGGAATTCATACCCTTCTCCGGGGGTGAATATGCATTTGGACCCCTTTCGAGGGGCGGGTGGGGGGACGAATAGAAAAATTGTCGAGCTCGCGTGAAAATACATGTACTGTGAAGCCGAGCTGACTACATGGGGAAGAGAGAGGAATAGAGATCTCTCTTTTGCAGTCGTATGAATGGGAACCAATAAATGCTCCCACGAGTATTAATCTTGATATATCGCTGACAAGTGGGAGTATTATGCCTACGGTGGTGATCCGGGGAATGCTATATGCCAATTATACCCCATCTATTATCTATTCAGCCACCCAGGGCTCAGCATACCCCACCGGGGGTCTCATCTATTTTCATAGGTGAAGACTTTAAGCCCATAAGAATGGTCACTTCCTGTTGGGTAAGAGCATGCTCAGCGATCCACTCCCAGTGTATTTAACGTCACGCCATATTTAAAGAGAGGACGTATTATGTGGAGGTATGGAGATCGGGGAGTGGCGTCATCGTGTTACCATGGAGACAGCCTCAGGACGGACATGACCTTTGACCCTCGGCACCCTGCAGGCACCGGAGGAGGCTGAAACACTGGAGGTGACAGAGCGTGTGTACTGTATGTGTGGTGGGCGGGGGGGGGGGGGTGGAGGAAGGGTGATAACCCTTTAAGGGCAGTATAGTGCTTGCATGTCATAATTATGACCTTTGACTTTGTCGGCATCATGCATGAACGCAGCCCTGAGGAGTCTACTCACCGGGGCACCATTCATGCATCGTGCTGATCCGACGGGAGTGTATCAACCTCATAGGCTAGGCATGAGGCTTGAATGCAGTACAGGCGAGTTACTCTCCAGTGCTACATTCATGCATCATAACGCTAAGTTTAATGACCTAAGTTAAAACCCTATGACGCCATTAAATGGTTAAAGGAAGGGACAGCTCGGCCCATTGATGACCCCCTTACGCCTACCCTATGTGTTACGTCGGACCCCCTTCCACCTCCATACACACCCAGTTTACAACCTTCCTTTGATCCCCACCTCTGGTTGACCCTCTGACCTTGTTCCCAGCCAACCTGTAGGATCCAAACGTCTGGTCACCTCTTGACCGCCACCACCACCCCCATGTCTGGTAGCCCATCTTACGCCACACACCCCCTGTATGGGCTGGACACTGGTTTAGATCTGGGATCGGCAACGGCCCCGCCCCCTTTCTTCACTGTTATGACTGTGGCCCCATCAGTCACTGTGTGTTGGTGGGGTCGCAGTGGTCATTGTCTTCATGGCCCTTTCCACCCTCTTGCCTCCTGTCTGACCCCTTGATGGACCCTTCTCCCACCTAATTACTCAGCCAATTAACAGTGTTAATTTGGGGCCCGGCCATGTATGTATGCACAGGAGGGGCAGCAGGGTGCTGGGAGGCTGCAGGGGTGGGTCACCGGGAGGAGGCTTCATGCTAAATTTACTGCACAGGTCAAAAGGTCGGGAGATATTATTAAATACCAATTACTAAAGGGCTGGTTATACAAGAAGCCCCATCAAGGTAGTGGTCGGTCGGCAGGGAGGGGAGCTGGGAGGGAGTGGGTCGTGCCTGTGACTAGCGCCCTTCTTCCCCTCACTTGACAGCCCCCCAATAGCCTGCTCTAAAGTCCTCTCTGTCTCTGGCCATTTGCCTCGGGGCCATGATGGGGGCCTCCGCAATCAGAGGAATGCCGAGGCTGAGCCCCACACCACGATTTCGGACATTGCTGCTTGTGTTATGGCCCTTTCTCCAGTTTCAGAATTTCTCTGAGTATGTTTGGAGAGTAAATGTGGAGAGTGACAGTGGAGGAGATTGTCATCCTAGCGGCCACTTGTAGCCTTCTCTGGTGATGTGGTGTGTGCCTTTGGTGACGACGAGGAAACACTGGTGGGATCTTTGTTTTGCTGTCGTTGTCGACAGTGGGACTGCCCCACCCACCTAACTCCACTATAGAAAGCACTGACCAACCCCACCGAACTAAACCGTATTCCAATGCCACGTCACATACATCATATTACATGTTGTGACTGTTCATTGATGTACATGACTTGTATAGCTTGTGACTTTAACATGGGAGCCCATGGGGTTACTCCACTCTGCTGCATTACAAAATTGGCACTACGAAGTATCGTACATATAATATGCAAATTCTTTGGGGATAAGTTCCTGGCAGCAAGGCAGATAATGACCCAAAAATATGTCTGACGCCATTTTTGTGCATGTAAGAGTAGGCCTAATTAGGAAGGCAATCTTTATGAGAGAGGCATACTCTCCTATATAAACATGGGGTTTTGTGCATCCCACAATGTATCTATGTGTACATGTATATACTTAAAATGAGGGAAGGGAAGGCAATGACTTCTTTAGCCATGGAGGATAGGCATTTGCATATACATATAAACCAGATGGTGGCAGAAGCTAACGGTGACAGTTCACTGGAGGTAAACAGGGGCATATGCAACTTCAATATATTGCAACGATAGCAATGCATACTTTTGTATAATGATGGTCCGAAATAAGGCTAAACGTCCCCTTATGCAACAGTTGTCCCTTGTTTTCCTTGTATCTTTAGTACTGAATGGTGTCTACAGCGTCACTTCCGGAAACTTATATCTGAATAGACTATACACCCAACTATACTATCCATGCACAACGAACAGGGTGAAAGGAATTCCCAAAATGCCCCCGGCACAAAACCAGGGTCTACGTAGAGACAAAGTGCTGAAATGTTAAAACTTTTTGGCTTGAACTTTGTGACCAAAGTAGGTTTTCTTTCAACTCAGAATGCCTGGGATCCATTCCTGTGGACCACCCCCACCAACCCCTCCTCCCAAGCACGTGTTATTCCTGGTTCCCTTTTCGGCTGAGGTCAGTGCTATTATTAACCATCTAGATAATTACTGTGAAGGATTCAATCCCATACATGGTGACGTCTTTTCGCTTACCTTTTAGAAATCTATGCTGCGAAACAAACTGCGTCATACATTTTATTGGAGATTTGTATTTCGGGATTTGCAAACCTGAATTTGTTTGCTAAATAAACATTATGATGAAAGGATAACATTCATGATAGTCCGAAGGATGGGTGTGTGATATGTCATGCATATGTATTATATAGATAATACAGATTCAAGAGTATTAGCAGAAGAGATTCTAATCGAGTTGGCCAATTCTGCATAGAACCATCACATGCAAGGTACACGCATTTACAACGTATGCAAAATTCATCTCATTATCGCTGTGCAGCTATTGGCGCACTCCCGATACTCAAAATATCTGGTGGTCACCATCTTTTTTGACAAGCCTGTTCATATTAATGATGACAGACACATGGCTGTTGCTATACAGGTGATTGATAAGTCCTGCCCTCCCAATGCCTTGCTGCTGTTGGTACATATATAGGTGATAAGCCATTTCATGCCAGCAGAGTGCTTTAATGAAGTATGACTCTTGGCCGTCATGATGCATGAATGCAGTCCTAGCGAGTATTAAACTTCCCAGAGCTTCAAGCATCGTGCCAACTCTACGGGTTTGATACACTCCCGAATGGTCGGTATGATGCCTGGATGCAACACTAGCGAGTTACTCGCCAGGGCTCATAACAACTAATGACATATTTCATATCAAAGCATTATGCGGCCCTTAAAGGGTTAATAGGTAGTCCCTGTGCCCTGCCGTCCGTCCTTGTGTCCCTGTTTCCGGTGTGAGCAGCTCACCAGGTGGCGTTCCAGTCATGCTCACGTGACCACCTATATGGGGCAGGGTGGCCGTGTAGCCTCTAGGATCTGGGAGATTTCAGCGCTGCATTTAGGTAGTTGGCCATACGCATATATTTGTACATATAACTTTATTCACACTGTGACACCCAAATAAGACCTTTCAAAGCCATTTAATAGTTCTTACAGAACGGTGTATAGACATCTAGCCCTATATCGATGGTCTTATTTGGCTGCCACAGTGTGAATAAAGTTATTATAGTGAATAAAGAATTATATTCAATATAATTCTAAAATTAATCAATAAATTAGCAGATCTGCTTTTTGGACCCTGGCCCGGGGACCCTGGTCTCATAAAAGAAATTCAACCTAGCTGAACAACAGGAGTTGGATCCCCCAAATGTCCTGCCGTGCCACCCTAAATATTTACCTCTTCTCTAACAAACTCGGCAGCCCCCAGAGAAGTCTAGTCCCCACTGTATGGTTTGGTCATCACACTCAGAGAAGCTTGTCTGGTATGTGGGTGGGGGTGGTCAGTTGATCAGCATCAATCAGACGGCGTAGTATGTACTAGTAGGTAGGGCCCAGACGGGGCTTAGGGAATGGTCATTTTATAACTACATAATGGGGGGGGGGCGTAGAGTTAAGAGTTCATGCGTGCGACCAATATTCTGAATACCTGTTAAAACATGTATGTCGCAAGTATGATGCAAGTTGTTTCTTTCGCCCCCAAAGAGAGAAGTTTAGGTTGTTTTACCCGCACCTTCAGAAGTTCTCAAGAGGTCCAAAGCTGATCCCCTGTCCCTCTCAAAAAATGACCACTCCCAGAGGGCTGGGGGTGCATGGGAGGGTGGTCAGCAGGGTGGTCAGCAGCAGAGCTGAGGTGGACAGGGACTGATCAGGGAGGGGTGTGACCGAGTACGGGGTCACGTGACCGAGCTCGGGGTCACGTAGTTCACCCTCAGCCTCCAGGCACAGGCTCGGGGGGCTAGGGACACTCTCACATCATATTGTTAGATATGGTGTACGTATGCCCTATACACAGAGGTACGGGAAATAACAGGAGATGTGTTTGGAGATGGGCCTGGTCACACGGTTCACACATTGGCAGGGGCATGGTGCCTCGTATCAGAGGAATGTGCCCTGTTTGCACTTTGACTATCTTCTTACTACCTTTATGATACATATGGAACATGTTTGATTGGCTCTGATACAAGGTACCCGGGTAAGGGCTGTTTTAGCATCGTATTTTTGTGGACAGGATTAGTGTCCATATAGTTGACGGTGGGTGGCCAAGACACTAGAGACACCATCTATGGTTGCAGAGATTATGGGCTTTTCTTCTCATCAAATCATACAGATATGCAGATATTACCCATTGTGCTTGTTTGAATATCCTAATTGATGTAGAACTCATAACCTCCACTTCATACAGTGTCTACCTTTCTATAGTACCCACAGCACTACAGATCCCTGCCTCCCCCTCCCCCAACACACCTCCTTATCCTGGTCTCCTGGTCATGTTGTGAGCTGCTGTCCTGAAGCCAACATCTGCTCAGAGCAGCTCTGTGGCGACACGGTGACCTCAGGCCAGAGGCAGATGATCTATGAGCTCACTAATACGGACCTGGTAGTAGCCTGTCCCCTTTCCACCCCTACCCCTCCCATCCTGATTAAAACCAGCCTCAACAGGCACTTCCGCTGCCTCAGCCTTGACCCAGTGAGATCTCTGGCCGCAAACCTTTGTCCACCTCGGATCAGATATGGCAGAGCCAATAGTCATACACCAGGTACTTCTCTGACAGTGTTAGTCATAGGTTATGTCGATTTCCCATTAGGGTTATCGCCGGTATCCATAAGTTGCTTTCATCGCTTTATGAAATAAAATAAATGGCTTTTACCAAAATCCCATTTTGCTCATGGATCCTCTTGAACTGTTCAACACAACAAACCACGCTCCTCCCAGGCTGCTCCTGCTCGTGCCGTGATTTGGTACAGAGTGAATGATCAGGACCTTCCAAATAGGCAAAAATAACAGGAAAAAATGTCTTGTTTTCCTGAAGATCCCAACCGATCCCTCGTGACATTAATAAAATTAATACCATGATACTCCAATCCTCTGCAGGGAGATTGCCATCAGAGGCAACATGGCGCCACATGCGCCTGCGTCCGTCATGCGACTTCCGGTCAGTCCGGACTAATCATTCAATCATGAGCTGGTCAGTGTGTCGGTGAGTACAAAGGGTGGCCGGACTGTGCTGACCACTCCCCACCATCAATAACCCCACCCCTGGTGCCAGCACTGCCCCGGGTCTAGGGTGTACTGATAACGTTATAGGCTACCAAGGGTGTGCCGCAAAGTGCCTCTGTCCTCCTGGGAAAGTGGCCCTAGGTGTCATCCATTTGGTGTTGGGACATTCATTATCTATAGAGGTTCTATATGGTGTGAACCTGGACACATGGCTGCCCTTAACCCTCTAAGGGCGGCATGATGCCCGAAGGTGACATGGTCATGTGAATGTTTATGATGTACCAGCGCAGCGCATGAGATTACATCGCCAGTGCTGCACTAAATACGCCATGACGAGAAGAGGCAACGTACATTGCTGCTCTCCTAAAGGTGTATAATATCATAATATCATAATATCATAATACATATAGCCCATCACCGTGGTTTAAATATAATGTATACCTCTCAAATCGTGCCTATAGGTAAAGTTCCATCGTTTGTCATTGACTATTTTGTTTTGATGTTTTCTAATAGACCCAGTGGAGGCAGGGAAGGGCTTGATATGACTTTTAGAACAATGTTTTTACTTTATATGTACCTCACTGCCTCTCAGAGGAAAATATGACTTCGCGCCATGTCTTTGATTGGTTTCGAGATAGGTCCTACTTGAACTAAATATCTACCAGTGTGTTCAGTGTTCCTGTGAAAAAAGAAACAGCAAAGTTAAATTCAAAGTCCATTTGTACAACGTTATGTGTCTTTTGGATCCTTTGAAATTCATGATTGATTCCCAGGGCTTATGTCTATTGTACACAGGATGTTCTAAACACATTTGAAGATCACTGCAAAACTCTATAAATATTTGTACTCACAAAGCACGCAGCCATTCTTAACCATCTGGCAGAGGATATCTATAAAGGACAACATCAATTAAAGGATGGCAGCCAAGAATCTTCCACTGTGAAAAAAACTGCCTTTATGTCTGCAATGCCTCCCGCATGGAATCATACACAGAAGACATTCCAATACACACTATGTAGCTACATGTATTTGCTTTACCAATATCTTTGGCTTAAATCTCAAACATAGTATTGATTAACCTCACATGGATTTTGATTAAAACTCGTTGAGTTATCTGTCTAATTATAGGAGAGGGGGGCCAAGTAGGATTTCATATAGATCTATTCATTCATTCAGCCATTCATTCATTCATTCTTTCTTTCTTTCTTTCTTTCATTTATATCATGCAATGTTGTCAGTGGTTGACTATAGTTGCAACATATTCATTGGCGCTAATGCTTCGCTCAATTGATTTTGTTCATTGTACACATGTGAAGCTTTAGTGGAAACAATCAGTCACTTTATTCAAGGTATATAGTCTACGACCCGATTGTTAACCCTGATTTCACATGTTATGCATGTTGTCATCAAGGTGCATTAGTGGCATCAATGGGGAGGTAGATACACTCTTGAAACGTCGGCATGATGCTCGAATGCAGCTACGGTGAATTACTCAGGAGGGGTGCATTCATGCATCATGACAACAGAGGACATTGGGCGTTAAAGCACCGTGCTGCCCTTAAAGGGTTAATGTCTGTTATCTAGGATGGGAGAGTCCACCCGGAGTGATGCTGTTTACTTTTACATGACCAGAACCTGGTAGGGAATGATCATTCAGAAGATCCATATTAGAGTTCCTTTATGTGCACTAGAAACAGTCTCAACATGACATGACCTGGTACCTAAATCCTCAGCTATAGGCCTCTGGGTCGAGGTATATCGTATTTAGGTACCCCTTTCCCACGAGATCCTGGTCTTTCAGTGCCAACTATTTACCTTTTATGTATAATAAGCGCTACAGAGTCACCCGACTCAGTAGGTCATATTCTAACTTATCAACCAAACATATTTTGGCACACAGGTTGACAGTTATGTTCTCCCAGAATCACACATTTGTTTGTCTGCCACATGATGCAGCATGTCATTTTATGGTATGCAAATCCCATGGGCATCAACTGAGTTGGGGCTTAGTTACGATGCAGTGTAGAAGTAGACTAGCCTGATAACCAAGGGTGCGGGGGGGAGGCAGTTTTAAGCATAGACTCATTCGCACCTACACCCTCAGAAAAGTGAGAGTCATTGTCGCTAAAACTACCCTCACCTGAGGGTGAGGCACTGCCTGACCCAGGTGAGGCAGTGCCTGACCCTCAGGTGAGGGTAGTTTTAGCGACAATGACTCTCACTTTTCTGTGTGTGTACCGTACCGTCGCGATAAAGCGCCCGGTCTTAAAAGAGCGCCGGTCATGAATAAACACCGGAGCATACTAGTAGGCCCTGATAGGGGCATCCAAATGTTTCTTAAGCACTAAAACCTTGACCTTGAATAAGTGCCTCGTATAAGCGTCGGGGGTAAGAGCCCCTCCAAATTGAAGAGTGCCTAGATGGGTAGTGTATAGAAAAATGGTGTATTCATATTCATGCAGACACATATTCAGTCACCCTCTCCCCTGTGATTTAGGGGTATTTTGAGTGTCGCACCCTTGTATACACGTCTACTACACTACTATACGTGTACGCCACAACTCAGTTGATGCCCGTGGTTCCTTCCGAGGTTCCTTTTGGATCATGGGATATCATGAATGATGGCGAGTTCACCAGGGTACTGGAAAGGCACATGGCATTAATGCAAGCCACTTTAAAAAATAATCTTGAACATTGGGATGCATTCTCAAAAACCTTAGACAATTAGGTATAATATTAGAAAAGTAGATTGAAGCCCAAACTCGCTCGAGAGGAGAGAGATGAGTTTGAGATAGTTGAGAGAATACAGAATGTTGCCAGACGCGAAGATCGCAATGCCAAAAAGCAGTGTGTGGGAGTGAGCTAAAGTCTTTTGGTCATAAGACTTGGCGCCAATAGGAACCACAAGTTGCTATAGTCTGTGCAAATTTGGCGTGGTGGTGTGTGGGGGGGGGGGGGGGGGGTGCAAGGGACGTGTTATCATGTGTAGCTAGCTATATATGTGAAGACAGATTCCAAATAATCAATTTATACAATTTTAAAGTAATAAATCACGATCGGAATCCGAAAGCTGTACCATGCATTAATTTATTGTCAACCCCAACGGGTCACATGGTAGACACGATGCACCAATGCAACGCGTCATGACAACGACTGGGCATCATGAAAACAAATCAACACAAATCCTTCAAGCTGAGGCACCATGTCGTCAAATATGCAGTATAACATTATTATGAGAAGGGGGATGGTCAGCATCCTGTACCTGAGTGGTGCTACATCAACTAAGGTGGGCCAGGTACACCTCCCATCCCCTCTACACCACCACTTTGTCACCTGTCTCCCCACTCCTGTGTCTACACAGGTAACCACAGGTATTCCTCCAGCATGAAAACTGGCACCAGCATTGGGACATACCTGGCCGTCTTAGATTTAGTTTTTCGTCTACTTCTAAGCTGTGTTATGTTGGTGCCGCTCACATACCACGAGCCTGTCTTGTGGTTAAGGTAACTGCACTTTCTGTCAGGCTAGAAAAATATGACCTGAAATTTCCCCCCTTTCTCCTTGACACCATTTGTACAGAGGATTTGGTACACATTATTATATGTTTTTGTTTGTATTTGTTGGATGAAGTCCCTTAGCCTATTCAGGAATATGCTAATTGTGAAGGATCTGTTTGATCGATTATGAGATCGTAATCCTAATTGGTTGATTGATAGGTTTTGATATACAATTCTATCACACATAATCATTTTCCCTACTTATGTACACTTTCACAATTCTACATGTAAACCCCTATATTCCCGATCCTCCTGTCTTGTTTCTTTATGTGATATAAATTTCGACCACTTATGCATAATAATATTTAAATTATGCATATCAATGTGTTCCTTTCTTTACATAGCACAGTCTTCCCGAAAACGTGCCGGACACCGGCTATAGCCGGCTAAAATGCTGCTGGACCGACTGAACTGGTCCCACTGCCGGTCCAAATGACTGGCTGGATCCTGGGCTACATGTCAGTTTTTACGGCCTGTAAATCGGACCATTATTAAGGTTTCTAGAGGGAAACACATTTTGCACTATAATTTTGAATAACAATCCTCAAAACTGTTCATATTACAAAGTTTTAATGGAACCTACTTCTTTTTATTAGATATGAAAACTGCCCTTAGGTATACGGGCCTGCAAAAATTAAGCCGGGCCTGCAAAATAGAATATTTGCAGGACCGAATGTCCTGCATGTCGAAAAAGTTTTCGGGAAGACTGATAGCATGGCAACAGTCACGATGTCATATCCATGTATAGACCTACATTGTACTAGTGCTCACATGCTCTGTAAACCTTACCTATGCACGGTATGTCTCTTATTATAGTGTCCAGAATTGGTCCAGTGAGCACGAGCTTGTCTTGTGTTGATGCTTTTGCATATTTTCTAGAAAAGCACTGTATGCCAAATAATATGTTTAAGGTTGTGCATGCATTTGTTTCTTATCTCCCCTCAATAATCGTTTTTGCATAGGAAGCTATGAGATATGAGAATGAGCTGATAGCATAGTCAATGCTGATAAAGCCCAAACCTGAATCTAAGAAGAAAAAAATTATTGTATTCAAATATTGACATGCCCAAAGAAAAATGGTAGGTAGGTTGGTAACAAACAAAAAGAAATGATAAAAAAAACTTTTAAGGATAATTTGGTAATCAATTACATTTTATACACAATTTCTCTTCCCTAAAGAGCCACGCCCCCTCTCAAAATCTTAAAAAAAAATGTACATATATATATAAAAACATCCCGATTTTAGGGTCAGGCCATAAGGTAGGTCTGGTTGCCTGCATACAAGTATCTTAGGCCTAATAGGGAGTGTTCATTTATTAAGTAAAACGGGGTGGTAAAATCCCATGAGGAGGCACAGATATTTTTTATGCCCCACCCCCTCTAGGGCACGTGGACTTTTTTGCCCCCCCCCCTCGGCGAAGGCAAAAACGCTCGCCCCCTCCAAACTATAGTAACACGTTGGCTTTTTAGCTAAAAAAAATAATAAAGGGGGCCATATTTTGTTACGCTTTACAACAAAAGTGTAGGGACGTGCTTTCTATCTTCAGTCACCTCATAGATCCGATCACCATCACCGCCCTTGAAATGACCATAGCTGTTAATTAGGGCGTAAAGCAACCCAACAACCAACCAACCAACGCTTTACAACACACCCACCCCTTGTAGTTAATAAATGAGTAATCCCTATGTTAGGTCCTGAGAACTGAGAAGTAAGACCTACCATGCCCAACCACGACCCGGTGTGGTTTAGATCGCTAGCAGTGGCAAGTACGGAGTGGACCAATAATATTTGCATTTCCATAAATAGTGTCGCAAATACACAATAGGTTCACATTTATACAATATGCTGGTAATACCATTGACAACACAAGGAGTCCAACATTAGAGTTCCTATTGGACTTTGGGTCTAGTAAAACCTCCTCTATGTCCATCCACCCACGAGCATTGGCCGCATTCCTGGGCTCCCTCCATTGGCGGACTGGGCCCTATCACAATCGGCGGCTAAATACACACCTACACCTTCCTCCTGTGCCTGTGAAGGTGTCTCCACACCACCTCTCAGGGCCTTAGCCCTTTAATGGCCACACACTGCGTTTATGCATTGTGCCCTTTATCGCCATAATGATCTATGTAATGTAGCCCTTTCAAGTCCACTCACCAAAGCTAAACCCATGCATCATGCATGCGGTGTTAATACACTCCCAAAAGTTTGGCATGATGTATAAATGCAGCCCTGGCCAGTGGACTCGCCATCGCTGTATTACAGTATCATGACGACAAAGGTCATGATGCATTAAAACAGTATGCGGTCCTTGAAGGGTTATGGGACTAGTCCTCACAGGGCGACTGAATACATTGGGAGGGGATCAAACAGGGGTGTGGAGGACCCTACCGGGGGCTTCTAATGCCCTTTGGTAAACAAAGCCCTTCAGCGACACTAAGGTCCCATGACCTTTGCCCTCCAGGGTGACCGACATCGCTTAATGTCATGGACTCCATAGAAACCACTTTTAAAAAAGGCATGCATCTAGTGCGAAGGTCTATTTATGGCCGTGAGGACCTTGCTCCACTTGGCCCATTGGCGCCGAGCTGAGTTGACGTTTAAACACCCATATTCAATTTGTATTGACTCGAGACTGTTGTCTGGGGGGACTATATAGGGAGAATGGGAAAGGGTAGGTGGTGGTGAACGAATGTAGGTCTACTTCCGATATAAGCCCCAAAACCGACAAAGCAAATTGTATTTGTAAGAAAGGGCATTTGTCAATGCATTCATTTCTGATGAATACGATTACAATGTATAGCACTGCGATACATGATACTTACCTAGATGAATTAGCATTTTACAAGTCATGGGCCATAGCAATTTTAGAATTGATTCTTTGATACCATCAAATTTGGTAAATTATTGTATATAGTAAGCATTTGATGACTCTTTTCTATTGTCTATCAGCCTAAGGTGGCCAAATTGTTAGATTGCAATTACATGTCATATTATAGCCATTACCAGGTGGTCCTATCATCAAAATAAATGCCAGCAAAGATCAAAATTAAATAGAGATGATAACGATCTTGAGCTTTACTACACACGGCCCATCAAACCTCTGAAGGCGCTGTAGTATAGATCATTTAGAAGTCTCCAGTGCTGAGTACCTCAGTTAAGGTCACAGTGTTCAATATGCCATGACCTTAACAACTTGTCCTGAAGCCAAATAAGCCCAATAATGCACAGTGCATTAAATCATTGGTGGCAAATGGGCAGGTATTCGTGAATGTAGCCACTGATCTACGAGGAGCAATGAGCCGTAGTTCTGTAGTGTTCTGTAGTGTAGTGGTGGCCACACATGGTCACGCTCCATCGGAGCCAGACACTGAACTGGCCAGGTCATTGCTACAGCTGAATGGTAGTTCAGCCAAGCATGGTTCCGATCTTGGAGCATGCTTGGATCTACAACATGCATAGACCATGTCACTGCATTAACACGTCTGATCTAACAATAAGAAATGTGATGTTAGCAAAGATAACATACCATAGTGTGTGTGGAGTTCAAAAGATGACCCCAAGCATTGGTAAATGTATGAGGATAATATCTCACCTCACACGTTGTATTATAAACTCCAAGGGCATAGAGCTTAAATTATATAGAGCATAGTGGCAGCGACTCCTTCAGATGGTTATAGTGTGCTTTTATCAAATAATATGAATATAACTTATTGTGACAATCATATCAAACAAAATTAATATTATTGTTTAGGCCACTCAAAAAAATGAGTTTTTCATCATAATACACTGATGAATATGACGAGGGATATAATTTGCTTGAATTAAAAGGGATATTGTTTTTGCTTGAATTAAAAGTCTAACAAATTCACATTTTCTAGTGAAGACTTTATTAATCTGCTGGAGTCAGTGTGGCAGGGTAAGCATTATTGGACCACATGTGCGACGTTTATGACACAACACAACAATGTACACGGTGTCACTTTCGATATAGCCCTTCAGACTTAGAAATGCCTCTTCAAGAGAGCAGACAACGGCAGCCAGAAAGCAGCAATCAATTATAGGCAATTGAAATGTGCATTACTTCTGACGTCTGTACGGTGACGGCCGTCGCCTGAAATGAACAGCAATCTATTAAAAATAACAATAGCGGAACAAACCAATCCCGCTATATGTAATTACAGACGAAATGTACATCATGTCTGTGTTGTGTCTGTGCTGCATATGATCTGAAATAGGTCGAACCATATACTGATTGTTTCTATTTATATGGGGGGTGTGGTGGGCAAACAGACCACTGGACTGTATAACATCTAGGTAGGTTAACTCTGATTCAGCCAGTTATATATAAATATAAATAGCCATATATGTATCATGAGGTACACATGATCACATGCATATCATATGCTATACTCTATATTGAAAGATATGGATCGCTATAACCCAGAGACAGTTAGAAATAGAGTTTAGTGTAATGACCCAGGTGTGTGGCTATCATGGTGAGGTTACCTGACCATGTGTAGCTTGTGTTTGCCCACACTGAGACGTAGCAGACCTCTATATGTAACTCGCCCTATAGCTATAGGTACAAAACATCCCCCTAGAAAGGTATGAATTGTAAATTTAAAAAACCCACAGAAAAACAATTAATATGGTACTAGCAGTAAGTGGAAACAGCATGACTGTTATGCTGCCTGTACATACAAAAAGCACATACCCGATGCATGTACAAATATGTAGTGACGTCATGGGCTGGGCCACATCAATTAGAAATAGACATCGTGACGTCATGGGTTGAACAACATCTTTTGATAAATGGATAATTATCGGTCGTCAGGGCTGGGTTGTTCTCTTATGAAATGGACTTCATGACGTCCGTAGCATTATGAGGAAAACAGACAATTAAAGAACCACTGATTGATTTTTCATGACCATTGTGATGTTCAATGTATGGAGGGATTTGCTGTTGGTTATGTTGTTTGTTTTAACACTGGTGGTTTCTGACTAGGAGTAGCGCTATGTGTACATTGTCTTCACATCTCAATATAAAATATGTGATGGTCTCTAATGTGTATGGGGACAACATGCGTGGGTGGCGTCAATTGATTGGGAAGTCAAGTGGGTAATGAACATAGGTACCATAAGACACTGCATGTGGCAGCTTGAGTGTTTTCGTTGAGGTCATCAGAAATCAACTGCTGCTGTATTGGTGTATGGGGGCTCTTTTTACACTGAGTATAAAATACGTAGTATAATTCTAATCGATCAGCAAGCGATAGAACCCTATGAACATGTCCCCATTGAAAAAAGTATTGTTAACTTCAAATATTTCCCCTCTAAACAGGATATTTCCATGTAAATAGCCAGCTTTTCTATGAAAATAACTAGATGGCGGTTATGGTAATTCCACAATAGGATAGATTGAAAAGTCCATTACAGACCTACAGTCAGCTTTAAGCCCGTTAGATGAGCCCCAAAAAAGATTGATTTTATATGAAAAGAACATTGGGCTTACCCCCTCCCCCACATACCATAACAATCAACCTGCCTTCCACCCTATCAGAAATACTAGGTGAATGGCCACTACATCCATTTTCCTAATTTACCTCTTGATAACTATACTAAAATATCTGGAATCCCCATGTTCTTAGCTTTCTGATGACATGTCAATAACAAGTATATTGCTATTCCTTCAAATTCGCTTGTGGTCATTCATTGAACATGTGGACAGTCTGTTCGCCGCCAATATTGATGCTAAATTAGATAACCAGCTTTATTGTCAGTATGTTACTAGGAGGATCCTTATGCAATCACATAATAATCGGGCATATGGATTATTAAATAAAATACGTGATCCAATAATACTGGGTAATGATAAAGATACATCTTCTAATGTAGTTTACTTTTGCCACTAATCTGAGCGTTGTGGACAAGCGCTGCCATAGGGAACCCAGATTCTTTCTACGTGAATAGGATTTCAAACCCCAAATTAGCCTTGTTTCATGATTAGAGGGAGTCAAAATGATGCCTTAAAGTGGCAGCTAGGTTATTATAGATAATAATCATTCACCTGGACATCTAGTGTCCAGAAGTGAAAAAAAACAAAACATTTTTATTGTCCATAGGTGGTCGACCGAACCCCTGGCAGTACTTGAGATATTACCAGCCTTCCCTTATTGCCGGAAACCATATGTACTAAAACTCCATCCTCCAGTGTCCATGGAGAATTTATCAGCCCTTAAAGGCCAGAGGGATGCATCTGAGCCAGTTCTAGCTGCAGAAAAAAACGGAATCGCCTCGCGGATGTATTGAAATGCTTCCTCGGCGATCGGAGTGCCACCCAGTGGCGACGATGAAGATTAAGCTGTCATGGCGGCCTGCAGGCAGCGTCTGGAGAATGGAGGGCTGGTGGGTGGCACCAAGTTATGGCTGACTGAAAAAAAAGGGACATTATCTGCAGTTTGGTATTCATTCATGCAGACCTGGAGCATTAAGATGTTGGTTATGGCTGTACGGGGCATCTTTATCGTGACTCTAATGAGTCCTTATGGCGATTTATGGTCTTGTATACTGTAGACTAGGCCAGCCATGGTGAATGATCAGGACCGCCGACCCCTCTTGAAAACAGAAGTGGTGTTGGCCTACGGTATTTGAAATGACATATCAAAACAAAACTTCAATCTGATAGACACTTATTTCAGATTTCACACTTCACCTATACCTCCAAAATAATAACAATAACAAATTGACGAGCTTGGGTCATAAAACTACCATCACCAATTAGGCAATAGCTTCTACGTATGTCAATTAATTACTCCATGTCACAGGAAGCTGGAAAAGTGTACAGCCCTGGAGGGATTCGGGGGCAGAAACACTAAATGAATTAATACATGTAGGTATGTGAGACGTAGAGCCATGGTTAATTACTATATTAAAATGAATGCATGTCGTGAGAGATGGGGTAGAGGGGATTCCTCCAGTGCCGCATCGTAGATTGCCTGTAGCCAAGTAGGCCTTAACGCCTCAGGTGAGTAGTGCTGCGCCTCCAGTACCTGAGCTGTGCTGACCAGGTGAGAGGGCTGATCACCAGGTGTCAATCATGGCCAGGTAACAGGCAGTGGGAGGTGGGTGACAGGCACAGAGGTGTCAATGGCTAAAGGCTGCCACTGCCTTTATGGGCTGACCAATTAGCATAATGCTAACCCAGATTATTATGATGGTATTAATGAGGCATGGAGATAATTAAATATGTAACATGAATTATCCAGCTGCCATGTGGAATAGGTGCTCCAGTGACTGGATGGATGAGGTGATTGCTCTAGGCCATTTACATTTACATGTATGTGAACATCGTGTGTACGTGTATATAATTTTCTTCAGGTGGGCGATTGTTTTCAAGATAGTTTCAAGATAGGTGTATCTGTGGAAGTCAAGGGGCTTATTCCCCAATGTTGCATGGGTCAGGTAGTATTCATGGTAGGAAATCCTGTACAAAAGCACTCTTGGAATGGTACAATTTTGGGAAATGCCCCCAGCATGTTTCTGTACTATGAAATATACTGGGTTAAAGTGCCTTAATTAAGAGAAAGAAGAAAAATCTTTATCAGAATAGGCTACATGTATATGTGTACCAGAACTAATGTCCAAGTGAATTATTGTTATAATGAGTTATTACCTCATAATGCTAATGGATCATGGATCAAATGCAAAATTCTCTGTTGGTCCTAGGATTACGATCACTTCCGCCTCTAGTTATTCATATCTCTAGTCTCTACTCTGTGTTCTCTGATGTCTGGTATTCAGGCCGACGACGGCATCATCCCGCTTGAGTATAAGATAATAATTTCAATCCCGTTTTACGCAACTAAATGCAGAGTTAAGTCTCCTAATTCCTGTTCCCATACAACGTTTTTTATAGGTGCACTAAAATCTGATAGATTGATGGTTAACCACACCAAACGAAGGGCACACAAGTCTACTCTCGTTCCCAAATCCTTCCGAAGGAAGGCTCTGGTAACTGCCAAATGGTGGGATTTTGCTGGGTCTGGGCAACCCCTGCTGGTAGCTTGGAACCAGCGAACAGGAACAGGAAATGGAACCAGAAAGGCTGATGGTAAAACTACCTAAAACTACCATCATACATTCTGGTTCCATTTCCTGTTCCTGTTCACTGGTTCCAGCCTACCAGCAGGGGTTGCCCAGACCCAGCAAAATCCCAAGTTCAAGGTCATTTGGCTGTTCCCAGAGTCTTCCTTCGGAAGGATTTGGGAACGAGAGTAACACAAGTCATGCCCTCGCAATCAAGAATACTAGACTTCATAATCAGATAGCATAAATGAAAGCAAGGTGTCCAGAAACAAGTGCTGTCCGGAGACTTCCCAGCTAACAAAAAAAACCGTTATAACGTCAAAATCATGCTTTAAAACTTTATATAACGTTATGCCATAGTAAGGAACCATAGAGATACGTTATATAACGTTATAAAATGTTGTATAACTTTTTTTGTTTACTGGGTTGACCTTGGGCCTACTTGAAAAAAATCGATCGATGGCAGAGGCAGTTGTGTTCCTCATGTATAGTCACTGAGGCAGGAGATGGGATTTAGAGCATTCATAACTGCACCTCTAGTTCTGACATTGCTTATCATTAAGTGGATGGTGGAATAATGCAATAAGAAACTACTCCCTGTAAGTAGGCTTAGTCCCAGTCAGTGGTAATCGTCCTATAGCGGTTCTCAGAAGGATCAAGGGTTTAACTCATAAAGTGCATGTGTGTGAACAAATACTCATAATATTTTCGCCGAAGGAGAAAAGGTTATCATGTTAAAAATCATAAACATGTGGCTTATGGCTAAGATATAGAAAGTCTCGGGTAATCGCTAATTTAATGCAATTATCATGGCAGACATAGGATTAGTATTGTGAGTCTTTGGCTGCTTTTTACTAAATTTGTTTTCTACTTTTTGAACTTAGAAATTTCGTGATTCAATATGGGAGAAAGTCGTTTTTTTCAATCAAAGAAATATAGATTGACATGGTTGACACCAAGGTTGATTTAATATTCTTTATACATACATTAATTACTTATATCGCTAATGTCAAATAACAATAGCTTCAATGAAACTAGTATTACAGGTAGGAATTCAATGGATTGTGCCTATAGGGTTTGATGTAGAATAATCAGCACAAATTGAAAGTCCATACAGTGTTTTGGCTATAAAAATTATACACATCTGTTGCATTACCTGTAGTGGTGGTGGTTGAAGGACAGCTGAGATGGCCCTTTAGCTTGTTGGGAAAAATACATTTTGTGATATCGTGTGTTAAGTTGCTCTAGTGGTTGGCTGGGTGTGAGTGAATGTGAGACTACACTATAAGGTGAGGAGGTACCTGCTTCCCACTTTAGTTCTCACGGCCTGTATACCTTCTCCTGTACCTGAATACCTCTTCACCACACAGAGGATCCATAGTATCCAAGATTAGGTATACCATGAATAGCGCATGGCGGAACAGTACTAGTGTGTCTGAGTCCCCAGATCCCCCTCTTCCATTCTTCTACACAACTTGTATTTTCGACATGGGGTTTCTACCTGTGAGAAAGAACCTTCAATCCTGTATTCATCATGTGACCACAATGACAGAGATCGTGCTCACGGAGGGGCAATGGTGAAGGGTGTATATTAGGAGGGTAGAGGCCATTCATGCTGCAATTGTTCATCAACATGGTAATTACATTAAATTATACGATACCCATCCATATATACCCAAGTTTACGGTTATGGCAAAGGCTACACTGTTTTCAATGGTTTACATTATGATAAATGTATTTTAATGTGAGGATTTCTTGTTTGTCTTTCTTGTATATAATATTTCAGATAAAGTGCTGGCTTACTCAAAATATATAGATAACATCGAAACACTATAAGTAATAATTCCATTCCACCAGCCCACTAAATCACTGCATGTCAACAGGGGAAACCATTTAACCCCCTCCTTTCCCCTCTCCCCTTTCATGGCAGAACAAATGAGTAGTCTCTTGGTGTCTATAGGTGTATAGAGAGTGTGTGTAGGTGGGGTGTGGGGGGGGGGGGTATTACAGGGTGCACCAGGTGTAGTGGGGGCTCGTGTGAGGAGGGAGGTCACAATATAAATATTTTCACATGCACTCATGTGTGGCAAAAACATAAACATAACCATTATACAACATGGCCAATGTTTTCCATCACTCAACCCTTGCGAGGCTTCTCCACCATTTCTGTGGAGTCTCCTCATAGACAGAGCGTGCTGCCTAGATTTCTCTGCTAGATTTCCTGGGAAATTAAAACAGAAACATTCCATTGACACATGGGTGAACAGCCATGATGCATGTCTATCTCAAATTAACAGGCTAAGCTCAATATTTGCGATGTTCAATGAATGCAATTAATGCATTACCTAAAAACACCGTGAACTTAGCTGGCTAGAAAACAAGTTCAAATGAGCTGTAATTATAATATGCATGCTCAATTAGATACAAGTTGAAATGTACATAAACACAGGTATACATGAACAGACATCATCATATAGCGTGGGAGCCCTGCTGAGGGGCCGACATATTGCATGCCATGGAGTGATTCCCAGCCCTGAGGGCAGGATCCCCTGACTGCCCCCTCCAGATATGATCACCCCAATAAATATGGAAGGCATGGGCGATTACCTTAGCCCCGATGAGGTTATGGGAATATTGTCAAAGGGGGTCTAAAGGTGGAGTATTTGCGGGCCCTGTGATCTACACATGTCATTATTTCACCCTGATTGTCTTTCAGGAGGTGATCCACTTATCCCCAATCATGCTGACAGTGAGTCCATGTAGAGATACACGTTCCTCTAACACATGACCTGCTGGTTAGGTCACCCATCATCCATGACCTTCTGATTAACATAGCTAACCTCAGGGGATTGACCTTGTGCTTTGCCACCAAGACACCTTTGGTGACCAATCCATGATTTCAGACATGAAACACACGATGGGAATATCTTTCACTCTCTTTTTTATTTAAACTTTTATAAACAAATTCTCTTTTTTATTTATATTTTTCTAAAAATCTCATTATAGCACATCATATATCCATCTGTTTGATTCAGCTACACAATTTATCCTAAGATCACATGTGTTGGTATAGTAACCCACAGTTAACTACCACCATTCTGGGTCATTACAAACCTGTAATCAGCATCTTTATGGACATGTAGGTACCACTTAAATCCTTTACAGCCAAGTGGTCTGGCTCTTTCCAAAGACCAAACAGCCATTTAAAATACCCTTCTCAAGTTTTGGGGTTTCAGCCTTAGAAACTAAACAGGATTTAGTGCATTGATACTTACATGTACATCCCTGTGTTATGATTAATTACAGACCACCATTGGAGTGTGATAACCGGATTTCCCACATGAATCAGAACCCATTGTTTGACTGGGGTTAACAAGGACAAACATATAAAGGTACTGATTATTTACCCACCTAATGGTCCACACCCCTAGTAGCAGGTATTATCAGCCAGAGATAAGACAATGCCACCTCTGTGTAGGTGTGTGGCAACAAGGGCTGGATTATGAGGCTCCCAGGCTACACAACCATCCATATACATTCTGTACTGACGGAGGGTAGATTCACAATGAGTCGGACACATGTATACCTTGAATCAGACACTTGAATTATATGCCTGATAATCCCTCTACACTGATAAAATGAAGGGATCCAAACTTGTCAAAAGGTCGTCTTATAAGAAGAGTTTAGGGTCTTTTAAGTGACGGTCATAAAATAAACGAGTTAAAGGTTGTCTATTTGATGAACTGTCCGGTTACCATCCCACAAGACAAGACTAGGGTAATCTAACTGACAATGTTAGCCCAGGCAGTGGCCCACTCCAAGTGACAAGTCTAAGGTCGTCAAATTCACAACCCAGAATAGTTAACCCTTTATTGGCTGCAAACTGTTTTAAATGTGCTTGAATCCCTTTGTCAGCATGATGCATGAATGTAGCCCTGGTGAGTCTATTTGCCAAGCCTGCATTCATGCACCTTCGGAATTGAATCAACAGTTGGGCAAGTATACTTGCCAATGCTGAATTCATGTATTATGATCACATATAGCATGGCACCTTAAAGCACTATGCACCCCTTAGAGGGTTAACCTGTGCAATATAACCTCTACTTCACTGCAGGTGGAGCTAATTGGGTTCTGCCTAGGCATAATTGTTGTTCATGTCTGTCTATATTTTTGAGGTTTATAATAGCTAATTCATACAAACATAGAGGTATGTAGGTTAGGGGAACTCCTGCCATATCCCCAAGTCTATATTGAGAGTATTTCTACCCTTTAGTTACAGACTGCTAACACATACGTGGATGTCATACCAATGGGAGTTTCCTTGCAGCTATTGTACCATAGAAATAACCACAAAAGAGGTGTATGTGCCCTACACATATTTGTTTTGTCTCAATTATATCAAAACATTGATTCCTTTACCTTTTCTAGCATCCCCAATAGATAAATCTCAGGATTCTCCATAACATGAATGGGTATTCCCATAGATATGATTAAAATCAACATAGAAATTATGCAATTTGTTCCCCAACTTTATACAGAATGCATGTTATACTGATGCCACCTACAGGGAAAATCCTGAATCAGACCCTGGTTGACGAGTCTAGGGCTGGCATGAGTCAGGTTTTGGGCTGGCACATACCAAGTGCATCTTCTATCTGACAACTACATCTAGAGGACCCACTCTCTTGTCACTTAGAAGAGTTTGCAGACGAGTTTACTTTTTGAGTGTAGTTGTTTTTTTTGTTGGGAAGTGCTGTTATACACGATTCGAGGGGCTTAGCATGCCTGAAAAAAACTACAAATTTAAGTCGGAATATTAATCAACCCTCCTGAATGCTACATTGCTACATTATATTGGGAATAATTACCTACGTGTCAACTCAGAAATAACACTACATTATAATTGAATTTGACTGTGTCTGGCGTTTGTGTGATATTCCCCATCCACGTTTTACAAATTCAAGTATCCGACTCAAAGCATGGGTCCGGCCCATGGTGTATCTACCCTATACAGGTAAAGGCGCAAGGCATATAGATAATAATAAACGGGACTGGTACCGGGGGCTGGGATGACCTAACAAGGTTATCACAGCTTATAACAGGAAATAAAATCAGAGGGAACATGAAGATAGGAACGCAAATTGCGCCCTACTCATTGTAATGGACATGACATGAAAGGAATGGTGAAAATTACCCTTGTTGTCTGATTAAGAGAATCACTTAAAATAGCAATCTAGTGGTAGGATTTTTTTTTAAATGAGAAGATATGCAAGGCTAGGTAGGCCTACATAGATAGGCATAACACATGAGAGGTGGGGTGTGTTGGTGCCAGAGAGCCCTGTGAATGAAAAGGTTTAATGTAAAGGTGAGAATGTGTGTAGGTGTGTATGTTTGGGGGCAGGGGTGGGGGTTAGGATCCCGCTAGGGTCGACTTACTTTGTCTCTCTGTCCCCAGGTGACCAGTCCGTCCAAATATCACCCCCTAAAACACAGGGATCCGGCCACACCTTACAACCACCTCATGATCCAGGCCACAACCACAACATCAACACTGACCAAATATAACCCTTCTTCTCTTTGCACCAACTGAATTGCAAATGTTGACTATATTATATATAGGAAATATAGGAAATATGAAGGGAAATTGATAATCATATCATAAATCTATGGATTGTGAGACAGCTGGTAAAATACAAACCAAAATACTAGCCAATACAAAATGAAATACGTTGGGTGTAATCACCATCTTCAAGTATTCATGGTGTAAGGGTTAAAGGAGAAAAGACTGAGGGATCACTTAGTATGGGTGATAATAAGGGTTTTGTGACTTGTTGGTCCGGAACTACAGAATGCTGACTGAGTAGGCTGTGTACACCATGTCCCTTGTTCCCGACCATCGGTGTCCTGGGCGGGCTAGGACCTTTGTTGTTGTCCTGCCCCTCACCTCACACTAAAACAATAACTTTGTTCTAAATCTCAAAGTATGAAGGACATTTTTAGCTCTGTGTGTATTATATAACACACAACAATATTTTTATTTGTGAACAACAACAAAAAATGGTACATGTGAATTTTGATATTGTGTGCTGGTTTCTAGGGTGATAAAACATGTCAATGACGCTTTATTAGTATGTATTAGGATATCAAAAGGATCAGTACAAGGTGTGCCGGTGTGGATCCAAAGCACTTGGTGACTGGATCCCCCACTTCAGTGTGTTTATACCCGGGCAGCAAATGGTCATGAACCGTGATAAACTCAGATAAATGCCTTTATAGTTCTAGGCCATATTTCCTGATCCATTATTTCCAGGAGAGGGTTGAAGGTCGTAGATCAGAGCTTAGGGTTGGGTCTCTGCTCAATCCTATTGTTCCCTATTTCCTCAAAGATCAAGTCTCACTTTTATGGGGTATTGTTTGGGGGGACCTAATGCAAGGACATTAACTATTTAACTAAATGAGAGGGAAATATCGATCTAGGTGTATTACAACGTGACATAACTGTATATATATATATATATATATATATATATATATATATATATATATATATATATATATATATATATATATATATATATATATATATATATATATATATATATATATATATATATATATATATATATATATATATATATATATATATCTGTGTGTGTGTGATTTTATGTTACCACATGACGAGATGAATTGGTTTAATGTTCTATCATTATTATCATATGACCAATTTCACATGAATGATTGATGCTTTATAAGGGAATGTGACACTAATTAGAAAGGCAGTATGCCAATAAACTCAAAGCGGCGTAAGAAGCAAGGGCTCAATGATTTTATAGTGGGCTCTATATGATTTTAGGATCATATATATACACACACAGAAAAGTGAGAGTCATTGTCGCTAAAACTACCCTCACCTGAGGGTCAGTGCCTGACCCTCAGGTGAGGGTAGTTTTAGCGACAATGACTCTCACTTTTCTGAGGGTGTAGGGCTCCCCCTTTCCCTCCCCTATATCACGGTAAGTATAAGTAGATTACAGTAACTGTTGTATCATGTGTAATCTCTGCTCATCCCCCTTCTCTGTATGTATCTGATTCATGTTCAACGGTCTCCCTCACCTTCTCTCATTATCAACATATGTGCATCCCTCTTCTAATGTTAACCATTTATGGACTGCATGATGTCTCGATGAGTTATGTTATCGCCAAGATGCACTGCTGCATTCAGCGAGTAACTCGCCAGCACTGCAATGCCACCGGTGCATCACGGTGGGAGTGTATCAACCAATACTGTTTGCATGATGCATGAATACAGCACTGGCCAGTTTCTTGCCGGTCTTGAATTCATGACTAATCCAGACAGAAGGACATTAATGGATTTAAGCACTATGCTGCCATAAAAGTGTTAATAACTCTCATATCCACCCCTCTCTCACCTGACTCCCTTCCCTTCCCACCTGCCGCTTTAAAATACGTTCTCTCTGATCTGGGATCAACAATAGCAGGCATGATCAAAGCGCCCAGGAGGATCCAAGCAAGGACTTTGTAGTTGATCTTTATATCTATGGGCGCGTGTGTTTACATTGAATTTGCTTTATCTTTGGAGTAGCTGTAGCTGGTGCCGTGGCTGTCTGTTGACCATGGATATTGGCTGCTCCCTAGGTTTACCTTGGGTCTCAACATGATAGGAACCTGTATCAGAGATAAACATGTTTTATGAATGGAGTCAGTAGGCACTCTATTATGTCAAAGTTGACTTAAAGGAGTGCTCATTTGGCAAGAACAGGGGGTTGAGCGAAAAATTGGGGCAGAATTTCAGTTGTTTCCAGTGCATAAAATGGCGCGCCCAAACGATTTCCGATCTGATTGGGGGGGGGGGGAGCTTTTCTTTCGCGTATCCGAACATCCACCCCACTTGTTGAAAATGAGCACTCCGTCCCTTAGTATAAATCCATATGAGGGTCTTCACCAACTATATTGCAGCTCTGACAAGGAGACGCAGGAGGCGCATTTCCTTCAAATAAGTCTACTGTACCGTCGCGATAAAGCGCCGGCGCACTCTCCAATTTGGCGGGGCTCTTACCCCCGGCGACAAACGCTTATTCAAGGTCGTGTTTTAAGAAACATTTGGATACCGCTGTACCCCGGCGCTTACTCAAGACCGGCGCTCTTCCAAAACCAGGCGTTCTGTACCGACGGTACGGCATGTCACTGTGTGTTAACAGCCTATACTGGTGACGTTTTGCAGCCACATAGATTTTGTATGATAACCCATATAACTGCGGTAAGGAATCATCAACTATGCGTTTGATGCAGCTGGATGTAAGGACAGCACACGCGACACTTAATATACTGTTGCTACTTAAATGTTAATATGAAACTGATGAAAATGTAGAAAAGAGAGGTTTCTCCCGCGAGCCGGAGTCGAACCAGCGACCTAAGGATGTCAGATGTGTCATACCACTACAGTCCTCCGCTCTACCAACTGAGCTATCACGGGGCGACCTGGTCCGGGTTGGTTTCTAACATGCATGGCTCGTGCGTGAGTCTAGCCGGAGTGGGTCACCTGGCATGTATCTGCCTTGCCGGGACCTACATAGCAAACTCCTTTTTGCGAGATACGTCGGATTTGTTAAATAGTAGGGACCTTTAGCAACCACGTAAAAGCTCAATAACGCAGACGTAGCAGTGCTGAAGGCATGGGATACGTCTGCGTTTAATGAGCTACGTCGGGTTTGCTAAAGGTCCCTATCGCTAAGTACATGTACATTGTACAAATGAATGGTCATTTATTAACAATAGGAGTTGTTTGTGGTGTTTTTTTTTTGGGGGGGGGGGGACATAACCCACATCATAGTATACTGTTAAATAAGGATCATTCCCTAACTCATACCCTCATCTGGAATTGGGAAGTCATGTCTCATGGCGCGTTAATTGAGGGGCGCGAAACGGAACTAATGTTACCCGGTCACTCACCTGTGCCTCATGAATATTAATGAGGTATAGTCACATGTTACCTATGTCGTCACAGCGCGCCATTTTTGTATCCGCGCCACAGCTCCTTTGTCACTCCTCCAGGAAGGATCGTTTGAATTTCGCTCCACATTGTGCCGGCGTCCTGACGGATTTATCTTTGCTTTTTACCACAAAGCAAGATGAGTGGGAGACCTAAGCGCCGTGTCAGGAAGGAGCCAAAGAAGAAGGAGCCTCCTACACCTCCTTCCCCCGCCGAGTCTCCGCCCAAGTCGCCGCGCAGGAAGTCGGGTAAGGTGTCTAAGAGATCTTTCAAGAAATGGCGGACCGAATCCAAGCTAAAGTTCGGCGCCATGGACTGTAAGATGGACCAGATCATTGATATGATCGGTAAGATACCCTCTAAGACACCCCAACCCGTGCCTGGTGACCTGGCCCCCGCCGCTCCCCCCGGCCCCTGGAGCCCAGCAGCCGGACGACCATGCCGCAGTCGCCGCCGCCGCTGCCGCGGAGACCATGCAGTTCAACTTCGCCGACCTAATGAAGGCCACAATGGCTAAGTCTGGTAAGGTGAACCCAGTATTCGCTCACTCTCATGTCACTAGGGGGGACCGCATGGAGCCCACCTCTCTAGGGGAGCTCGAAATGCCTGAGTACATTTTCGGTCTGTTCAAAGTATACTACTCTGCCACCACCCCCGACATGTATAGAGAGCACATACTCACCCATGCCATGACTGTAGCTGAAGACGCCATCAATTACCCCTGGCCTGACGTCAGGGCCTGGAGTGAGGCGTTGATTGCTAACATAACAGCCCCTCAATCCACCCTCTCATGGTCTAACAAGGTTGACATTCGCATACTCAGGTCTGAGAAAGCAAAGAAAGGTACATGGCGCGACCCCAAATCTAACACCGCCAGGTACCCCTCTGACCCCCACGACGCCCGTGACGCCCGTGACGCCCCCGCCAGTGACGCCGGCCCCAGGTTCGGCTCGAAGGGCGACGTCTGCGACATGCCCCGTGAGGTCAAGCTGGCCAAGCCCTCTAAGCCATGCAGTGACTTCAACAAAGGTGAATGCTCGCACCCTACGCACCACGTAGATGGCGAATACCGCCGTCTGCACCTCTGCTCCAACTGTCTGTCCTCATACTGCAAGGCACACCGCCATGCTGCTAAGGGCTGCTTCGGACTTAAGAGGTCAAAAAACGCCAAGCGTCCAGCCTCCTCGCAGTGAGTGCCTGGACTGATGCTGATCTCCCTTCGGATGACGTCAGCGACACAGACTGCGACAGTGACAAGTCGTCCCATCACGGCACCGACCCATCTCAGGACTCTGCCCACATTGGTGATTTCTCTCTTGACTTTGACATATGCCGTGCCTCCACCCCGGCCCCCAAGTCTAAGCATGTCACTTTCCAAAAATACGTCCGTGTCTGCCCCGTAAATCACGATGGTATTGATTATGCTAATGAAAAACCTGTGAAATTGTCATCATGTAGTCGCAATTTGGTGAAGGTGTGTGAAGGTGACAGCTCTAGTAGCAGTGGCAGTGATATTTCCTATGACAGCCACCTGGTAGACTGCGCCTCCAGCGTCTCTCAAGATGAGTCTCATGAGCAGCACAGCCCCAGTCTTGAATGGCACCTAGATTCTACTGGCTCTAGCGATGATGGCCCATCATATGCTAAGGGCGTGTATGTACTAGCCCCATTGATTGACTTCCATTATGACACCAGCCTTGAACTAGACAGCTCCCCAGCCGAGATGTCAGTCTCTGAAGTGTCATTTGACAGCACCACCACCGCAAACACCAGGGTGAATGCTGACATAGGTTACAGTGACTCTGACTCCAGCCCCATGCCGGACCTCAGCGACACCACAAACATTGATCAGAATGACACTCCCACTGATTATTCAGATTATGTTGATGTTTGTGACCATGCCCCCAATGTTGATCAACCCGGCAGCCCCCATGTCGGCCGCACAGGTATTGTCCCGTATGATGCCTCTAGCGACTCGCATGGCAGCACGGCCAGCCATGATCATGTTGATATTGATACAAAATGTGTGTATGCTAATGTTGGTCCCCGCCCTACCGCCGTCACCTCCGGTCGTGGCTCCGCCCAGGGTCACAGCGCCAGCGCCCCTGGCGGTTGCCCCTCCACACCCCCAGGTGACCCCCCAACTCGCTATGCATGCCATGTTAATGTTGATCCCTCCAGAGCAGATCCCCACCACGCTGACGATGTTGATCTCTCCTGTTCCGCCATCACTCACTCGCCCCACATGGCCCACCGCATCCACAGTACCCCACTCAGAGGTTACCCCGATGCCAGCCATAGTGAAGCTGGTCCATGTATCGATGTTGATAGTGTTGATAATGTTGATGCCTGTGATGTGCCTATTGATTACTCTCTCCGCAGCCACTGCATTCCCCGCCGCAGCGGCACTGTTGTAGATCGTGAATCTGTCGCATATTGTTGCAGGGTTGATAATGTTGATAATGTTGATAACATTGATGTGTTCACCCCCACACCCTCCCCACCCTACAGCCCAGGTCCCCCCCTCGCCCCATCTGTCGCCACCCATGACAGAGGGATCCAGGCGGACATCTCATCCCCATGTGACCCCCACCCACCACGCCCCCCCATCTACAGCATGCTCTACAGTAGCGCTCAGGTAAAACACGCCTGTGACCTCATGCAGAGCGCTGATTGCCTCAGTGTGTCACAAATTAGGGAGTCAAGTAGCGTGGCCGACGAATATGTGTCAGCTGTCCTAGAGTCAGCTGATCCCAGCGCCAGCCCCCACCCCTCCCCCCACCCCGCCTCCCCCGGCCGGGACTGGGTCACCGTCACACACGAGCGATCACCGAACAGCCGCCCGCCTGCCGCAACTGCCCCTTCGCTCCGGCCTGCCGACGCCGCCCCTGCCCCCGCACAGCCTGTCGCCTGCGGGGTCATGAACTGGGACGTTGGCGGCACTCATGCTCCCACCGTGCCGCTGCTGGTCGGACCCGCGGACTACAAGCCCTACCTCGACGCTATGTGGCCCTATCCTACCCAGCATGCCTGCCATACAACGCCCGACGACATGGCCATCTACCATGCAGTTCGAGCTACAGGCATCCCCAACTACATGGGCGCTAAAATCCCCCTGCCGACCAAGTTCAACATTCCCCTCTGGAGGCGGTGCCTGGAGGAATACGACGACAGGGAGATCGTGGAGTACCTCCAGTACGGCTGGCCATCGTCCTACACGGGGGATAGGCCCCCTGCCGTCTCCCCCAAGAACCACTCGTCGGCCGTGGACCACAGCCACCACATCGATGAGTTCATCAAAGAAGAAATGGCGCACGGCACCCTGCTCGGCCCGTACACCTCGCCCCCCTTTGCCCCCTGGTCGCAGACGAGCCCCCTGATGACCGTCGAGAAAAAGATGTCCACCAGCCGCCGCATCATAGTCGACTTATCATCACCTGAAGGACGATCTGTGAACGACGGCATCATCAAAAGCATGTTCCAAGGCCGCCATATGAAATACACCCTCCCGTCCATCGCTGACCTCGTCGCCCAGGTGAAGAATCATGGAGCTGGTAGTGTCATCTGGTCGGCCGACGTCTCAAGGGCATTTAGGCAGCTCGCCATATGCCCCTTGGACACCCCCCTCACAGGCATACAGCACAACGGCCTCATCTATCACGACAAGAGCCCGTCATTTGGATGCAGGTCCTCCAGCTGCCACATGCAGCGCGTGTCCATGGCCATGGCCCACATCATGCAGCGCTCTGGATCCACCATCCTCGCATATATCGATGATTATGCGTCGGTCGAATGCACCGAGCACGAAGGAGAGAAGTCCCTGAAGATGTTCGAGAAGATGGCACGTGACCTCGGGATCGACCTCGCCCCGAAAAAGACTGTCCGCCCCACCACCAATATCGTGTGGTTGGGATATGAAATCGATACCATCGATATGACAGTGCGCATTCCCGAGGCCAAGCTCGACGAGATCCTCATCGAAATATCCGAGTGGGACAAGAAGAAGTGGATCACCAAGAAGCAGATACAGCAGACAGCAGGCAAGCTGCTATGGATCTCTTCATGCCTTCCGCCGGCCAGGAGATTCTTGGCCCGGATTCTGGCCCTCATAAGGCATTCAAATACTATGAACCCCCTCCCCATCTCTCAAGAGTCGCGGAAAGATATCAACTGGTTCCGGTCGTATGCCGCTCAGTCGAACGGCGTTCACCTCATCCCGGAAGTGAGGCCGACCTGGAGGATCGAGTGTGACAGCTGCATGGAAGGGGGAGGGGCGTGGAGCAGCACCGAATATTACGGCGTGACCTACCCGGAGTGGTTCAAGGTGGACAAGGTGAAGGATGTGAAGCACCATATAACCCTCCTCGAGGCGAAGAACATGGTGGTCGCCGTCAAGAGCCTTGGCCCCGAGGATCCCCGTGGATACGAATACGTCTTGGTTGGCGACAACATGTCCGCTGTCGCGTCCCTCTCGGCCGGGAGGGCAGTGGATCCGGTCCTCGCCACGTGCGCGCGTGAAATATGGCTTCACGCCGCGCTGAACGACATCAGGATCAAGGTGATACACGCGCCAGGGGAGAGCATGGTCTTGGCCGACGCGCTGTCAAGAAAGGCTCTCGGGGTTGGTCATCGGGTGGTGGCAGAGAGGTTGGTGAAAGAGAAAAATCTAAAAGAAATTGTCCCTGACCTTGCTGATGCCTTCACCCCTGGGCTATGACTATATGGCCCTAACAGATGTCTCCGTCTCGTTCCAGCTTGGGGCGGTACAGGAATCTACGCCCAGATGCTGGAGACGCGCGAGCGAGCGGTGACGGAGAAGACAATGAAGAACAGGATGAGACAGTACGAGCTCTTCTATGAATTCTGCACGAAGTATGGTGTGGCGATCGGCCACCCAACGGTCGACGACGTGTGTGTGTTCATCCAGTGGAGGGCCAATGTTGTAAAGTCACCCGCGACAGTGAGGAACACATGTAGCGGGGCGCGACATTTGGTGCTCACCATTGGCGGGGATGACAGCGCATTCGACCACCGCCTGGTAAAGGACCTGCTCAGCGGAGTGCAGCGGATGTCCGCGCATGTCCCCAAGCCGGCCCCGCCGATCACGAAGAAGATGTTGGAACGAATCTGCACGCGGTTGGACGCCGACGGCATAGAAGGATTGGTGGTCAAGGCGGCGCTCCTCATTGGTTACTTCTGCTTCCTCCGGGCGTCAAACATCTGCGCCAACAGCCCGTGGGAGGATGGGCACGGCTTACTCCGTGGTGACGTGACCGGGACGGCAGCCGGCCTCGTGGTGGCCCTGCGAAGTACGAAAACCACGAGCATTTGGGCGGCGCCCCACCAGGTCCCCATCAAAGCCCTCGCCGCCGGGAGCAGGCACTGCCCGGTCACGGCGTATAGGATCATGTGCCAGCTGGTGCCGGCCCCGGACCACTGCCCGGCTTTCATCTGGAGCGACACGTATAAGGTGGTGACAAGCTCAGCCCTCCAAACCAAGATGCGGAGAGCGATGACCGGAGCCGGATACATGGACGCCGCGGGATACAGCCTCCACGGCCTGAGGCGCGGGGCGTCCCAGGCCGCTGCTCGCGGGGGAGCTACGGAAAAGGATGTGAGAAAACATGGACTGTGGAGATCAGCAAGCGTCTACAAATACGCCCCCAAGGCGCTGTTCAGCAGCTCAGTGACCAATGCTCTGTCCGGGGGGTCTGGGGAGAATTGACCATTGTCCACCTCACCTCACTCCCACAGTCTCATCCTATCCCCGTGATGTGTCTCCCAAATGTATGCATTGTATAACTCATGTTGTTTGGCCACAGGCCGCGTTAATACGGTAATAAGGTTTGCTCCAGCGTGTTGTAGGGTGCTGGCCCATCGTGTTTATTCCTAAAGTTGACATAAACAAAGTATTGTCTAGATTAATTACCTCATGGAATTAAACATTTCTCCAAATCATATTTACTGTGTCTGTTCGGTTTGCTCTCGCTCAATTGGGAAGTCATGTCTCATGGCGCGTTAATTGAGGGGCGCGAAACGGAACTAATGTTACCCGGTCACTCACCTGTGCCTCATGAATATTAATGAGGTATAGTCACATGTTACCTATGTCGTCACAGCGCGCCATTTTTGTATCCGCGCCACAGCTCCTTTGTCACTCCTCCAGGAAGGATCGTTTGAATTTCCCACCCTCCACTCCCTCGTCTATATCTCATATGTCTGATGGGGAGAATTGACCATTGTCCACCTCACCTCACTCCCACAGTCTCATCCTATCCCCGTGATGTGTCTCCCAAATGTATGCATTGTATAACTCATGTTGTTTGGCCACAGGCCGCGTTAATACGGTAATAAGGTTTGCTCCAGCGTGTTGTAGGGTGCTGGCCCATCGTGTTTATTCCTAAAGTTGACATAAACAAAGTATTGTCTAGATTAATTACCTCATGGAATTAAACATTTCTCCAAATCATATTTACTGTGTCTGTTCGGTTTGCTCTCGCTCAATTACACATGACTATAGATTGATATGAGGATATCAACATAGATAATATGTGCACAAAAGAGACAGGTGAGGTGAGCAGCTTAAGGTGGGGATGGTGTGTATTGAATCCTTGTGACAAGTGCGGCTGATGAAGATGAATGGACATTCCGACTGGAAGTGGTCGGCATGTACACAGCCGGGCGCATCGTGAGAAAACCAACCCAGCCAGAGATAAAGACCCAAGGGAAAGTCCACACTACCAGCAGGGGTGGAGCTGTAGTGTAGTAGGGAGAGGGGAGGGGGTTGATTAACCCTTTAATGGCCGCATAGTGATTCAATGTGAGATACCGCTAGTCTTCATGGTACATGGATGTAGCCCTGGGGAGTAACTCGCCAGTGCTGTATTCAAGTATGGTTCCAACCCTATGTGGTTGATACACTCCTGAAGGGTCGGCATGATGCATTCATGTCGATAAAGCGCATGGTGCATTATTTCAATACGTGGTGCTTAAAGAGTTAATTAAAGATGGGGTACTGGAGGGTTAAGTGATGGAACCCCAGAGCCCCTAGTGCCCCTCCCTCCCGGCTTGTAGAGACCCGCCCCGCCCCACCTGCCAGGTCGCACCTTTTAGTGGACACACCTTATCAGATGTCGGCAGACATGATCCCCTTCTCACCTGTAGCCGGGATCTGTGTGTACCCTACCTGGGTGGAACATCACACGGACACCGCCCGCTCCCCGCCGTACCTACCCGACCCCCTCCAGGCATGCCCACCAGCAGGCCATCCAGCACCAGAGATAACTCAATCAAGCCTTCTCTATACTATAGTATAGGGGGATGTGCGGTTTTTGGGTGGTTGTAGGAGGGGGTGGGGGTGATGGGAAAGCGGCCTCGGGTTTTAGGCATTGGTATAGACCCCCACCTCCCACCATTAGCGCCCAGATTGTCCCCGGCCATTTTCATCGGGCGGGGACAATTTTTATATTGGGATGGGTTTATTGGGGTAGGTGTGTGTGTGGATGGACAGGAGGCCATCCCCTTGTCCACTAGCTGTCTATGCACACCTGAGTGGTACTCACCTGGTGGTCAGTGCAGCGTCTATGGGGCTTCTTTTGGTCTGCCACTTTCAATGACTTTGAGGGGTTTTCAATGGACATTGGGGAGGGTTCGTCTGGGTGCATTCACCAGCCTGGGTCTGACCTCAGGGATAGTATGAAGTATATAGAGATATATACACTATCTGTACGTTAAGCCACGTTATCCGTCAAGTTATACAGGGCCGATACTCATTGAGATACACACACATGTCAAATAACTGACTTCAGTACACGTACACGTATACATGTATGTTTGCACTTATATGCCATATAGACGTAGATATAATAGTCACTCCCATAGAATATGAATCCATTCATATAATGTGCCGATATAAAAATGAAGTGTGCCACTCTTGGTCTAAAGTTGTGTATGCTCATGAAGGTGACGGTGTACTTACTGTTGGAGGAATGTTGACTATAACACACTGGGGTTTCCTACTTAATTACATAAAGTTATCGATACAGAAAAACTCATTATTTTAGCATCATAGAGTGGCACCTCCAAAGCTGGTAATACCCATTAACCAAACATGGCATAGATATACATTTGTTGTGCTAGGGCACTTTCTCAAAGGCCGCTAACAGAGAGCTTCATTTTACTTTTGAGGTTTGCTACAATGTGGGATATGAACCTAATTAGACCTCACAACCTGCCACATTGACACACCTGACCCCCACTGACCAAGACATCCACATCTAAACCATTACCTGGTACTCCTTTAAACCTGGACAGGTGATCTCAGATTAACATCCATCTCTACAGGGGGTCTCTGTAGCAAACCGATGAGGTATCTCTCTATGCCCCTATACAGGTGTATCTTATACCCATGGTCCTCAAAGGTGACCCATCTTCTCGTATTGGGGATCAAACAGGGATAGGACGAGGGGGGTTCTCTCCTCTGGAGATATCTCCACCATAGATGGGAACATAGTGATACAGAGGCTATATTTGGCACTTACATCCATTTAGCGTTCTGGACGTGATCACTATGGTGGCCCTGTGATATTTGATATGCATTGTAAGGGCTCTTAGTGGTGTGTTGTGATGGCTGAAGGGTCAGGTAGGCGCTACAAGAGTCGGGGTAATTCTCCACTTAATCTATTAAAGTGATGCAATTTATTCCCTTTGATTGGGGTTTCCATTTCCAGAAAACCTTCATATATGGTACTAGAAGAGATTGGTGTTTGTAGGATATACATTTACAGAATATGGGCATATTCTACACGATGAAATGATGCAAAGACATCAAGATTACATGGATTACCGACACCAGATACTACATGTACATGTACCACTAGCTACTCCTTTTGACCACGAGATACAAAAAGAAAGCATGAGAAAACAACATTTTGATAATCAAATATAACACTATTTGTCGGTCATCAAACGGTCCATCCTTTTATATTATATTTCAGTAAAATGTGAGTTTTTTTTCTTTATTTCGCCAAGAACCTCAGCGGAATAAAGGGCCGGGAGGGGGAGGAGGGATACAGGAAGAGGTGACCACAGTTGATTATGTGCCACCTGATGTACAGGTCACACCATGATTGGTGCCCTATTGGAAAGTGCTCAGGTAGAATGAGCAGCCATTATGACAGGATTTGTACCTGACCACATCCTGAATACTGACAGATCACCAGGCTCATCCCACCTCCCAGCCTACCCTCTGCCACTCACCAAACCTTTAACCATTTAAAGGCAGCATAGTGTGCTAAGCAATGCTCTATCAGTATGCCCTTTGGATATGATACACCACAATGCCGGTGAGTTACTCGCCGGTGCTGCTTGTGCGCATCATGACGACAAATATACATGAAGCATTCAGGATCATGCTGTCCGTACAGGGTTAAATCTAGAACCTGATTATTGAATTACATTAGCTGATGACCTATCTCAGTGACATTTAGGAGGTATAGTGCCCACTGGCGTGCTACCTGGGTTAGCTGGCTACTGGTGGTTGGCCATATGGCAGGTATGGAGATGTCCCTCACTCCTGTAATGTACCTGGTGGTCGGAGAAGGACCGCAAAATAGCATGTGTCAGCAATATGTGGTTGCTGGGGCACAGGGTGAGGCATCCTGTTACCAAAAGTAAGGGGCATAATATTATCTCGTTGGAAATTATTTGTGAATGTCATGCGAAGGGCAATGGATGATCAACGGCTCTGGTATGATGTGCTACACTATTGAAATAGAAATGCCGATTAATGTAGAAGAAAGTGATGTGTGTTTTGTAGGGTTTCCCTCTATATAGGCCTACCTCTAATATCCCCGAGGCTACCAGGGATATAGTCCTTTACGGGCCGCATGGTGCATTAATGCATAACGTGAGCCTTGTGGTCCTCGCAATGTCAATGCATGCATGAGCGCAGCCCTTAGTGAGTACCCTCACCAGGGCTGCATTTAAACACCATGTCGACCCTACATGTTAGATTGATACACTCCCAAAGGGACGGCATGATGCATTCATGCGGCCCTTAAAGGGTTAGAGCCGTGTGAACGTGGGCTCGATCTGCGGCGGGATGAGAGGGAGAGCGGCCTGAGGTATAGAGAGGGGCGGGGTGCAGGATTCGGACACTGTCATAAAGGGACCATTAGATCCAAGTGGGGAGGTAAAGGGCAGGATGGGCGGCAGACGGGGGTTTAGGGTCGGGGAGGGCCGGGGCTGCCCCGAGGGGCGGGGCCCCAAGTGCTATACATGGGGAGGGGGTTCAGACTACTTAACTTATAAGCACAACGTGGGATAGGCATGAATGATCCAAACGCTGTGTACGGTAGCCGCCATCCACCAAACCCATTCTCACTCTCAGGTTCTGCCACACAACTATAGACATAGTAACTAAGGGCACTACAAAATCAACCATTATAACCTAATGCCTACCACATGAGACTACAAAATACCTATCTGTATCCTGTATATGCATGTGAGGTTAAGAACATAGTGTAGGCTCATATGGTGTCAATTTAAAAAGGTACTGCTTAAAATTAATGTCTTTAAAAACGTGTCTGCTTATGGTTTATTTGGGTTAATTATTGTTGCATCCAGTAATGTACTTTTTTTTCATATTAAAATACTATTGAATTTCTAAGTAAAAAATCTGAAGTAAAAACATAACTTCCAATTCATCTTGTCACAAGACTGCTCCTGGCGGGCCCCACCCTTTGATCTCAGAGCGTCCTGGCGCGGTGACCCAGGCCCCACCTCAGTGACCGCACCACCACCCATCCCCGCCCAGAATGGCCAATCTAGCCAGTCTGCCAAGGCTATAAGGCCTGTAATAAAAGGGACTTAATGTTTCCCTCTTGGACCAAGATGACATGGTGATCTGTTTGTCTCTTGTGGCCATCTGTCTCCATCTCATGTTTTGACATAATCTATCAAAATACCGTTATATACCGTTAGGGAATTTCAAACTCTGGTTGGCTGTTGGAAGGTACCACCAGCTGCCGTCAGTTCCATATACACCTATACATGTACCGGTAATCTTGTAGAGGAATGATATCTCTGTGTAAATATTGGTTTTAATAGGTGGGGTTTCATTTCTTCTGTTTAATCCCTGTTTAATACATTTTTATACGTACATTTCTTGGTCAACCTTTACCTATTTTTATATCAGCACACTTCGTATGTATATGGGCAATGTGCATTATTATCATATTAAATACGATCGTGGTTTTCATTGAATGTGTGAGACATCTGATTGTTACATGTTATTACATACAATATACACCAGGCATCAATGGATAGCATGTATAGTCTACAAGGCAATGTTTAGTTCACATATTTATAGACTATATATATAGTCTGACAGGATGATGCGATTTGTCCTCTAGATAAAAGGACATCCAATGTCCACCTCCCACCGCTTGAGATCACAGCCCGGCTATCTGTCCACCCATCCTCTTATCTCCTCCCCCACCACTGCCCTGCAACTCCAATCACATTCCTCCACCATCATTCCCAATGGATTTCAGTATAGGATCAGTCAGATCATCTGCTCGGCGAGCGTGGGATGCCCCCACTGGAGGATAAACGTCCCGGACGTAAAGCCATATATCACCAAGGGTGGTGGTCACATGAGCGGAAGTGACTCCTGTATAGGCACTAGATTAGATGTCAGACAGAAAGATGTATAGTAGCTATACTTAGACATAGCCCTGTATACATGGAACCTATACATGATATTGTATAGTATAGTATAGTATAGTATACAAAGGGTTTGACAAACCAGACAGCATGCCAAGGACAAGGGAGGGGGAGGGGCATACAGGTAAACCTGATATACTGCCCTTTTCGCCCCACATAGCGTTCTCTGACACTCATGAAAGGAGCTTTGTACACGTGTAGCATAAGAATATTTCACATGACTTCATCAAAGTATTTTTTACTACATGTATGAACACTTTGAGATCCAGATGTCTATTGCTACAAGACTAAATAGTGTGTATAACGCGTCCATTTGAATACAGTAGGCCTAGTCTCGTTATGAAGAGGGCCTTGGAACCAGGTAAAGTTGCACCATGGTTTGCCTGCTGTAGTCCGAATATAGGTCTAAAGGGGCCGTCCACAAAGTATGTCACGCTTTTTGGGGCCATTTTGAACACCCCCCCACCCCCATGTCACACTTTGTCACACTTTTTCCAACACCCCCTAGAAAAGTATGTCACAAATCTGCTGACACCCCCCCCCCCCCCTTTGCATATGATTAGGTACCATATACGTCTAGTCCTATAATTTGATAAAAGAACCCAGTAATTGTTTAAAGGCTTATTACAATTATATTGCTACAAAAATGTGTTTAAGTATGACATCAGTCTCTGGAATACCTTTAGACCCAATGTTACTGTAAAATCTCTCGTATAAGCCTAACTCTCGTATTAGCTGCACCTAGAGTTTCTGCTGATGCTATAAGCTGCACTGACAATCTGATTATGGTGACTCTTAATCTTGTACCATAGTAGAAAAAACTCGCGTATAAGCCGCACCCTGACCCTCGGCTGATGCTATAAGCCGCACCACCAATTTGACTGGCGTGCCACTGCTTATACGCAAGGTTTTACGGGAATGGAATTCTATAGAAAAGACCCCTTTTAATTCCAATTGTTCAAAGTGGCAGTATCATGTTCGCACCAATTGTCATGGCACTAGATCTCTGTGGCTGAGGTATCCTGGATCCATAGATTCTTGACAGTGTTTACAGGAATAGCAGGTGTGCCACTGCTATCCTGTCACTTCTCTTGTGTTGGCAAATCTGTGGCAGGGGTGGATCCAGGAACTTGAGAAAGAGGGGGGGGGCTTGATATAGGCAATGTACTGATGGTATTAGACCCAATTACATTAAAATGCCCCCCCCCCCCCTTGCCCCTCACGTGTCCCAAACCTGTATCTATCCTTGTATGGTATCCAAATACTTGCTCTATCCGCATAAGGTCTTCATGGTGCATGTTCTGGATAGCATACATGAGTTCACATTATTGCTCCCCCCCGTCCTCCTTAGTTACCACGCCCCTATGATACGTACTAGAATCAGACTGTAGGTCTGAACCTTGTTTTGATTTCTCTCCTTTGTTCTTCCTTTGACCTAATTGATTTGAGGTATAATTCACATTCCTTGCAGATTCATTTGAATGCCCTTTTGTGTACACTAGGACATGCAAAGTCATTGAGTAGACCCTTTGGGTAATTGTCTGCAGATCTTGGGAGGATGTTGATTCTGGGTGCAAGGCTAACAAATGCTGAGAGGTAGTTCCCTGACCCATCTAGTTTCACTGAAAGGCCATCTTTGGCTGTTTGACTTGGTCTTTATCTATCATGGTTTGTGACAAAACTTTCACCAAACCTCTCCAGTATGTACAAAGTTTTTCTTTTCCAGCTCTTGATCCATGGTCCTTCCTTGAGAAGTTATCCTCAGTTTGTCCGTGTTAAATGAACTTGGGGCATTAATGACTTTCAAATGTGCATCCAAGTTTGCATTAATAAACTGATCTATCACAGTTATAGTTTTCTCATACTATACCTTGGGTCTTGACTTGTGTGAATTGGGAAGGTGCTAGGACTTGTAGATCTTCTACATACACAAATATGTATTTAACCTGCAGATATCACTAATTTATACAGCATTTATATCATTTACAAAATTCCAGAAGTGTGACGTCACACAAGTCCCCCTCGGGCGTGACATACTTTATGGACGGCCCCTAAATACATCTAAAAGTTCCCTGTAACCAATACTACATAGCTATACAGGACTAAAACAGTATGTTCCTTTATGGGACAGGGAACTTACTGTATCCATACTCCCTACAATGTCATTTCACGGTAGTACTTGAAAGGGACATATAACATGTACACGGTCACAGTGACAGAAGCTATCGGGGAGGGGGGGGGGTATTCCATGTCTTTGTTGAAATGTGGGATAGGTGTACAGGCCAGACTTATCAAGACATCATACGTGCTTATTATTAGCAACCCCAATACTCCCTAGGTGGCGCATCAAGTGTTTCAACTCTAAAGCTCCAGAAATGAACTGATGCATATGGCGGCCCTATTAAGGGCTATTAATTATCATAATTAAATTGTTTTAACCAATTGGAGGGTTAGTAGACATTCCCTACTTGGCGCATCACACAAAAAGAGGGGTAAATTCAGATCATTTCGACACTAGACATCAATTTTCGATTTCATCTTTCAATTTTCCCATTGAAATATGATGCACAATCCTAAATTTGATCAATGTATAGTCAAATATGTCTTCAATGAGACTATGATGGGTTTTAAGCCCATTGCAGACGCCCCTTTATTCTTTGAGCCTCAACATGCAGGTCCTTCATGGCAATCTATATTTTTACAGGGTTTGTTTACACCATAAAATATAACAAAAGTCAATTATCTCATGAGCAAATATTTTTAGACACATAATAATTAATGTACATAACAAAAAAAATCAATATTGATGCAGTTTGGACAATAAAAAAAGTTGAAAAATAAATTAAATTGAATTAAATTAAATTATTCCAATTTAACTGTTTTCTGAGGCGAATAAAATCATAAGAATGCATTTCACTGTGTATTTCTTCTTATATGATGCTAGGCAAATATGTAGGGAATAAGAATAACAAAAGTTGCACCACCTTTGGTGAGGCATAACAATATGAGGGGTGGCTAGCAGTTTTTTGCCAATTTCAATAAATTGATTTAATTACTTTTTTTTTTGAAAAATAGGAAAAAAAAAAATTTAGTTTCATACATGCCCGCATCATGCACCACTAAATTGCAAATGTCATGATCTTTCTAGTGGTGCATAACTTGAAATTATGGGATAAACATGTTCATTTGGCTTGATGTCGCTATTATTATTGCCGCACAGCGCGTTTGATAATGCATTGTGATCTTTGTCGCAATGGTCCATAGATGCATCCCTGTGGAGTATCTCGCCAGGGCTGCATTCATGTGCCTCTACATGGGTCCCACAGTAATGACCGTGTCGCTGTGTCGAACTTTAGCAAAATGGCCGTGTCACTGTGTCGATTTTTATGTGTATAGCATATACCAGGGCCTTATAAAAAGGTCTATGTCCGTCGATTTTTAAAAGGGCCGTGTCGCCCGTGTCGATTTTTAAAAGGGCCGTGTCGTCCGTGTCGATTTTTACCCATGTAGAGGCACATTCATGCATCATGGCCGGCGATCTATAGATGATTAATACCCCCATACGGCCGATATGGTGCGTATACGTTTACTCCCCATGTGTGCATTTACATATATCATGACGACAACGGGCACATCACACTAAAACAGTTTGCGGCCTTAAAGCCCCGGCTCTCCTATAAATAGGGCTGAGTACCTGTCCCGACTGCGCCCTGACTGTCGGTGGAGGGGTACCGAGACCTGCGGGTTTAAATGGTTTGAACAGCCACATACACACCCACCTCATTAGTGTGTGGTCCATGTGTACACATGGGACGACATGTCCAGCTAGTAAAGTCCCTGACCAAATATAACACTGACTCACGCCCACCTCACTGAGTCAAGACACCGACCATTACCACCCCATTCTGTACAACTTCCCCACAGGAGGAAGTCTGTAACTGAAGGGTGGTATGCTCATCGGTCAGCTCGGTTTGAGTGTTGATTTTAACGGCAAGGTTTCCTATACCAAACCGTCATTTGGCCTGAGTGTTGATTGTGCCGACAGGTGGTAAATTTCAATAAGCACACTTTGGTTGGTAATTAATCACTTGTAGAAATTATTAAAGTACTCCTGATAACCTAAATGTAGTGGATTGCTCACTTTTGGGTGTAATGGTTTTGAGCCTTTTGCAGTTTCCATTTGATAACAGTCAGGTAACAATCCCAACTTTTTAAAAAGGAATCAGAGAAATGTTAGCATTCATGCTTGTTCTGTGTAATATCTGCGGCAGGCAGGGTTGTACCAGGCACAGGGGTCACTTTCACTTTCATTTGACATTTTAAATTATCTATAAGCACCCAATTCAGTTAGCCTATAATTATGTGTGTCTCTGCTGACCTGTCATATAGTAGTATACTGCACACCCTTATCTTGTAAATCACAAAATTTCAGAATGAAATCCATATGCATGCATAGAACAAAGAGATTCTTTCATTAAGAGATGAACTGATAAGGTGGGCGAATATGGATCATAGGGGTTTTATTCTGTTTAAATGTCCATACCGCGCGTGTCGAGGCAGTGTGACCCTGAAACAGTATAATTAGGCAAATTAACAAGGTCAAAAGGTCGAACCCAGGCTCGTGCAGGGAGGCAGTAGCAGCGCAATTAAACAAAATGGCGGATGATCAAAGCACAGGTGTATGAGTCCTTTGATCCAGATGCCATAGTGTAACATATGGCCATATGCACTGAGTGATCCTTAGGGGTTTAGCCTTTGGACGGCCGCATGATGCTTTAATGTGCGCCATGTCTTTGGTCAGCATGATGCATAAATGCAGCCCATACACACCAGAGCTGCATCATACCGAACCTTCGTGGGTGTATCATCCCCATAAAGTCGGAGTGATGATTGAATGCATGCAGCACTTGCGACTCGAGTAACTCACAAGAAGTGCATTCATGTATCATGACCATAAATGACATAATTAAAGCGGTGTGCGGCCCTTAAAGGGTTAAGGGCAGGTAAGGGGTATGTGCCCAACCCAGGTGATGTCTGTGACGACCTCAGGGTGGCCGAGGACACATCAAAGGTACAACGAGTACCTGTGTTACCTAGTCACAATGACACCCTGACGATACCACCTGATTACAGTCCCAATTAGCATGTTATTGGCCTCTCACCTTTCTAGTAGTGAAGGCCCTACCCATTTCTTTACATACTAGCTCTCCAGACACCCCAAGGGCGTTGGATCTTGCTCTGATTTTCAACTTTTAAAATTAGTTCTACCAGGTGATCAAGAACTGTCTAGACACCACGCGCCCTCTGATGTCTTATGATCAGTCCCCTGCCCTCCCCTCCCCACGTGCCAGCCATATAGCTGTAATCAAGACGGTACTATTCCGAGACACTATGGGTGTATATTGTATAACGCTATATTTAGAAGCTTATCTCCAGCTTCAGAGGTAATATTCTAATACAGAGACGCTGTTTGTACTATCTCTTATTGGACGTCTTAGAACAGGGCTGTATAGAGCTGGGGTTGTATATTTCCTGGGTAACTGCAGGGTACCCTCCTAGATTAGAGTTTGATTGTGGGTCAAGTAGAGGTCAGTCTTCCAGGCCTAATAAATGGGCCTAATATAAGGCGGAGACTAGAAAGAAGGCAGTGTCATACACAGCATCAATGCCCTGCTATTATATAGGGGCTGTTGGCTGCTATATAGCAACATATTGCCGCAATAGAATCTTTGATGGGGTTGAAGTGGCCACAGGAATCCCTCTAAATTAAAATCCAAGAAGTATATATTAGACGGGTGGCTCTTGAAGTCTACCCCTGAAACCATGGTGACAGGGGTGATGAGCAGTAAAAACGTACTGCGGGTGGTCACCAAGAAACTTATGGCGGGGCAATTAGTCTGGAGATCTTCTTCACCTCGTGACCCATCGATTTGAGAAGTTGACATCTACAAACTAGGCCTATAACTGATAGGCTAGAATATGACATACTGTAGCCTCTTTAGTTCCATGGATGTTTTACTAACAATTATCGTGGCATTTTGATGCCATGGATGCCCACGTGGGATGCCATGGATGCCATTCTTCCAGTAATCTAGAATGGGGGGGGGGGGGGGGGGTATTAGAATGATCCCACATTGAACTGAAAAGTTAAACCGAGTACTTCTAGATCCAAAAATATATTCTACAATTCACATTCATTACTTTATTTTCTTACACATATAGAGCCTATGAGTATCTACATGGATTATACAGAAATATGCTCATTTGAGCTAGAAACTTCTAAATGTCTACAATAGGGCCTACATGTTCCTAACATCCCATGTTTTGGGAGGTCAGTTCTCTCCAACCAATAACATGTACCGGGTATGTTTAATAGTATCCCTATCATGTAGCATTATGCCATAGTTTTATTAATGATGCACTACTGTTTACAAAATGTAATAAATATTTTGGTATGAAATAAAAAGGTTAAGCCCAGCTGCCATGATAGAGACCAGACGGCCTCTGCCGTGACCAGGATTCGAACCTGGGTTGTCTCGGCCACAACGAGAAGTACTAACCACTATACGATCACGGCCGTATTGCCGGGCTGAAGGCGAGAGTGCACGTGACTCAGCATAATGGTGTTCGCTGAAATAACCTTGATAGTAGGCTACATGAACTTAGGCCCACATGTAGAGTAGCCTAATACATATATGTACATCGCTCACTTTTGAAAAAAAACATAAAGCATTGTATAATCGTCAGGGTATAGGGTGGACTGACCTAAAGATAACCACGTACCATGAGATAACCCTCTCAATTTTGTAGTCATTCATTCATGACAAGCTCTGTTTTTGTGTATCACAGTACACTTTAAGAGATACTCTTTCCAGAAAAGGACAAATAAGTACAATACTATACATGAATAACTACATAATTAAGGTGGACATCTCATGGTATGTGGTTACCCTTAGGTCAGTCTACCCTAGTGATCTTGATACATCCCTATATAACTGTAATAGGCCTATATTTTAAGCACAGATCTTGTATTAGGCTAACGCCGAGGTTATCAGCCATTGACATTTATCAACCATATATAGGGGAGCGTATCTAGGACCCTTTATAGGTGTATTATAGAATGAACACTGACTTTCTTACGTCTAGGACGTCTAGCTCAATAGGGACCTTTCAGCAAAGCCGACGTAGCTCATTAAACGCAGACGTATATTATACCTTCCAGGGGCGGATCCAGGATTTTGGAAGGGGGGGGGGGGCGTGATATAGGCAATGTACTGGGGTGCTGACAAAATGTATATTAAAATGTACAGAAGAATAGGGGGCGCACGCCGGGTCCACCCTCCCCCCTAAATCCGTCCCTGCCTTCAGCACTGCCATGTCTGCGTTTAATGAGCTTTTACGTGGTTGCTGAAGGTTGCTAACATTGTCCAGGGATCCGCCATGTTTCTCATTATATCTAATTAGTCCACTCTTGAACGTAGCCTATACTGCCTGGTATAGCATGACACATTTTGATGGGAGTAATTTCCCCGGGACCCCCCGTGCCCACACACACACACACCTATTAGTATGTCCCTTTCCCCCAGAGAACAGCTGGAAGACATGGACGTTCGATTTAACATTAAAAACAGAACCCCCCAGACCCCCCGACCCCTCAGACCCCGCCCATCTCTCTTATCTCGTACCTAGTCCATATTAAAGCCAAATGTACCCAATTGCCCAGAAACAATAGACGTAGACATTACAGGCCATTCCTAATATCATTTCGATGCCAAATATAGGCCTTGGTGTAAGATTGGTGTCCAATATGGGTTTAGATCACAATTCAGATAGCTGTCCAGCCCTTATTTTCCCATGTAGAGTCACCCTAGAAATTGGAGGCCTGCTCAGGTTGAGTCGCCCTACCGTCGCCAACCACCCACTGCGCCCGACCCCCCGGGACAGCTCTGGGCAGTGCCTCGGTCAGGGACTGGACACTGGATGACCATGCTAGCCTTGACCAGCGCCCCCTGTATGTCCCCCCGGTCAGGGAACCCTCACCCAGACACCCCTCCTATCTACCCTACACACCTCAGATTTATGGCTCAAGTCTCCAGTAGCAATTATCTCTGACCCCCAACTTCCGTCGTCGTAGAAGGAGGCTCTAGACGTCCTTCAATACTCGAGATTTTTTTCAAAAAAGCATTGTATCAAATTCAAAAATGAAATATTGTTTTGATTTCAGAACCAGTTGATGGCATTTCACATTTTATAAATATTAACTGTACAAGCTGGGTTACACTGCGATCTTTAGCAACATGCATATAGCTTCTTTTGGGGGGCTTTGGATTTTGAAAAAGAATCAGTGTCTAGGCAGTTGGGAGCCTCTGTTATGTGCTCATTGGGCTTAGGGTGGGGGGGGGGGGAGGGCAGCCAACTCCCAGAGAAAAGTTAGTGAAAAATAATTTGGAGTTTGGGCGCCGTTGACCCGTCAAGTGGTCGCAGTGATGGAGACATATGGGCCCTGACCCCAACCCCAGGACCGTTTTGTCCGACCTTTCTCAGGTATTCCTTCTTTTCTTTTTAATGGAAATAAGGAGAAGATATATAGGGTAGGCCTATATTTATTTCCCAAGGGGTGGGCATTATCAGCCTATGAAAACTTCTTTGTTAATTTATCTTGATACGGACAAATTCCTCAGTTGTGTCAAACGTTACCATAGATCATTGATAGTACAATATACTTATACATCAGTCATGTTCAGCAGATCCGCTTCATATTTTGTACATGCACTTTTCATGCAGGTACAACTCAGGTAAAATAAAAATAAGTTCTCATTACAATGGCATAGATTCAATGCCATTAATATTGAATACTAGTATAACAGAAGGGTTCAATGGCCGTATATAGAAAGATTAATTAATACCTGAAAGAATTATATTATATCATATACTAGATGTGCTCTGCATGATATATTATGTGCCGCGTCATCCAGGGACAATTATCCACACATGTCCTACAGGAGGTAGAGAGTTACATTCTCCATAAGTATAGGTGAAACCACGCACCTTATCTGACCATCTAGTGTTACACCTGTAAAACTCCTGCATACATGTCAGCCCTAACCTCTATTACTGCAAGTTAACCTCTCCTCCACCACAACCACCTCTCCTCCATATGTCCCTCCAGGGTGTGCATACCTGTACAGGACCATACAGGTAACACACAGGTAGTCACCCACCCCTCTGGAGGCGGATAGGTAAAACCGCAGACAACTAGTCACTTGTTACCGTCAGCTTATCTCTGAGACCACACCTGCCCGCCGGACACCATACTGGACACAGGTGAGAGGTAAGGTGTGGGGATGGCCGCAGGACATCAGGTGGAGCTGGACACAGCCTTGGTCAAGTGGACAGTGGTCATCTGCAGCTGCAGCCTGCAGGGGGAGTGGTCAATCTAGGACCAGTGGTCACTCAGTCCTCCACCCCACCAAATAGAACCCCATTTAGTTACATATGGCTAAACCTTTCCATCAAAACCCTACTTCTTATCCAAAACAATCGCCCTGATCATAGTATCCATGATACAGTTACTGATACATCTATATATCCAGACAGAGAGAAGTAAAGGTGTAAACGGTGTCTCCCACGTGGGTCTGGTAAAATAGAGAGTCAAACAGCTAATGACTCTGCTTATATGAAGGGTCAACTTGAGTTGACTCTCTACTATCAGTGTCAACTTAGGTTGACTCTCTACTATCAGTGTCAATAGCATAGTCAATAGCTGTTTGACACTGCATTTTTGCCAGAGCCACGAAGGAGACACAGTTAACACCTTTAGTTTTCTGTGTGCATTTATCGATTATAATGCCCCTAATTCCATACTCTGAATATGACAATGCAGTCGGCAATGTAGGCAAGCTGCACGAGAGCTATTATTAAAGCAATGCATGGGTTAACTTGGATGAAAATAAAAATAAGCAATAAAAATCGTTACTTGTTCAAAAAAGAAATCTATACGCATTTCCTCCATGTTAACATCACTAGTTATATCATCAAGGTGGGCCCACGTTCCCCCCTTCTCATTTCCCCAGAGTAGAGCCCATTGTCAGTGTTAGTCCTCTATTATCCATATTTACCCCAGGACTCTAAATTAGCCCCAAGCCTGGCTGATCTCCAACCAGGTCTGGGAGTATCCCTGATAGGAGGCTGATATACAGTAGGCCTAACGTGATAACCAGACCCTAATAGATAACAGTAATTAACTTATTATACGTGGGCATTATATCATCGTGGAAGAGGTGCTCAGAACCAATATCAATATAATTTCCAGTCGCCTACTACATACATATGGAAATATAGGTGCTGGGTCTCACCGGTTCACGTCATTGTGTGTAAAGTGCCGGATCAATGCATTTATTATTATTATTATTATTATTATTATTATTATTATTATCATCATCATCATCATCATCATCATCATCATCATCATCATCATTATTATTTATTATTATTATTACTATTATTGTTATTATTGTTATTATCATGATCATCATTATTATTATTATTATTATCATTATTATCATCATTATCATTAGTATTACCCTATGCATTTAGTACTTACTGTTCCACTGTCACTGTTATGTTATTTTACTGTTATGGTTCTGTAAAAAAGATACTACCAGTCTTATATAACCGGTTTACAATTATATTGATCTGGTCTTTGTGGATTGTTAGGACAGGTGGAGTTACAGTTATGATTACTTGCCAGATTTAGGATGACGTATCAAAAAGAGTATCTTGCCCTTGAACAAGTGTTTTCACAGGCCACTGGCTTTTGTAGATGGTAAAAATGTATACACATTGGTATCTGTGCCATTTACATTGACACATGCAATAAACACACACAGCGATCAAGAATAATCGGATATACACACAGAGAGAAGAAACAGCGTCAAAAGGGAGTCCAGGTTGCCTCCAGAATGACTCCACGTCGCCTAGTTGACTCTCTGGCTGACCTAAGGGAGTCACCTGGGGGAGTCATATGACCCAGAGAGCTATTTGACTCCCTCAGGTGACTCCTTTAGGTCAGCCAGAGAGTCATCTAGGCTCCCTTATGCGACCTGGACTCCCCTATAGAGGGGAGTTATTATTGAGGCAACCTGGACTCCCTTTTGACGCTGTTTCTTTTCTCTATGTACATCATATCTAAAATAACACCAGACTAAATGACCAAAGAGTTATTTGGATCACTGTTGGGTGGATCTATTCAGCCCTGGATCCCCTGTGATCCCCTAGAGAACATATACCCAGCTTAACACTAAATCCAGGCACCAAGGTTTTCACAATGGCTTACCAGGCAATTACATTTGACTTTGGGATTATCTCCCCTAATGTTTACTTCCCACTTGATTAACACTAGACGCGTACTTCAGAGGGAGCTAGGTAGGGATATTTTTGGAGGGAGTGGGAATTTTGTTGGCTTTAGGGGTGCCATAATGGAAGCAATCATTAGGTTTATTTTGAGAACAAAGTGCTTTGGAACATGGCCTCCACCTCTGCTATTACCTCAGTGACCTATATGTATTTGACATTCATGTGCTTCCATTGTAATGATGCTATGTGAGTAGGGTTTGTCTTAATTGTAAGGGGAGGTCTTTCTCTTGGCATTGCAATGTCGAAATCAATTTTACATTTTACAGCCGTGATGAACAAGATCCAGTCATAGCTAGATAGGATTTGTTTAATATTTGTTTTTTTCCCCACTAAACATTGGCCTGGATTCCCCAGGGGCTTATTTTATTGATGAGTTATTTATGCAGGGCCTTCTGGCATCCCCTAAGATGCAATTCCAACCAGAGAACCATCGTCCTATTCATACTAAGAAACAGGTGATCCTCCCCACCCCTTGTATCCCCACACCCCGCCCACCTGAGTCCTATAAACCCTATACCCTATACCCTACACCCACCAAGGGTTAATTAGTGGTCAGCAGAGTCAGCTCTTATCAGGTCCGGTCATCGCAGCAGTCAGGTGCCCGACGCCTCATCAGACCCCGCCTTCATTAAGCTGGTCACAATGACCACTGGTCAGTCCAGGATCCACAAATGACCAGTGCCTGACACCTGGGTGACCGATCGCCCCCTGTGTAGGCCGCTGACCACTGGGCCACTTTAATTAAAGGTCAACCCACACGCAGTGCCCTGTATATTATAGTGGGTGCAATCTAAATATATAAGGATGGTGATCAGAAAATGGTCGTTTTGTATAAAGATACATATTATACTTTCTATTATACCACGTTTAACCTTGCCTCGTGTAGCCCACGTGGTTACCTTGAAACTGCCGCACTTGTGGCTTTTTATATGTCCCAATAATTAGTTTTTATTTTATTTTATTTGCACTGTTTGGGAAATTGTAAAGCCGTACTGTATTATGTACTACCGGGTATGTCTCAAACACTGTATTGGAATGGAACAGAAAATAGACAGATCTTAAATACGTAGGGGGAGGGGGAAGGGTCGTCGGTACTATGAGTCGAGCACTACCAATATATGATATATATATATAACGTACTGGAACTGTGATGAATTAAAATTGTTCTAATGAGGCTGCAGATGACGGCTAATGGTAAATGGGAGGAACCTCATTTATGTCAAGCTCTAAATTCTAGAACACGCCACTCTGTATGCATTAGAATACAGACATGATCAAAAGTTGACCTTTATCGACATCACCCCCTGACTACAAAGACTGGAGAATTCCTTATTCCCCACATCCCGCTAAGTACAGGAAGTGCCCATATAGCTACCATCAATACGCAAATTTCACCTCTATAGTTCCCTGCCCGGCCGCCTCATACAAGGGGGCGCTAATTATCACGTGACCGGCTCGCCGTGTCATTTCAGAGATAGGATCTTTTTATTCTGCCGTGTGTATAGGATGTATGGGATCCGCCAGGGATGGGGGGGGGGGGCATAGGCAGGGCAGGCAATATGGTAGCCCAATGTGGCAGCAGGGTTGGGACTGGGGTTTCAGGGTGGGCATCACTGTGTTCAATCAGGCTTTAATTTGTAACAAGGAAAGATAAATGGACGAGCCACCTAAACCTGACAATACCTCTATACGCTGGAATGATGGATTTAATCCCAGAGGGGGCGCAGTGAATCAACAAGGGGACCCTCCACTCTCTAAACACAGGCTACACTGTAAGAAGTAAGTACTGTACACCTACAGCAAAAGTTGCTGGCAACTTTTGTTCCAGTAGATTTTGCTGTAGGTGTACAGCAACTGACTTGCTGTAAATTTACAGCAACTTCTACTGTAAATTTACAGCAACTTCTACTGTAAATTTACAGCAACTTTTACTGTACATCTACAGCAAAAGTTGCTGGCAACTTTTGTTCCAGTAGATTTTGCTGTACATGTACAGCAACTGGGTGCTGTAAAGTTACCGCAAATTCTTCAGTAGGTTTCATATTGTTGTTCTCATCAATTTATATCAATTAATATGCATGCATGGAGAGTACTTTCCTGCATAATAGTTCAATCTCAGCTAGGATAATACACACTACACAATGTAATGGTTTAATCCTGCTTCAATACAGCTGAACCGTATGTCATACCAGCTTTTCCCCAGGCCGGGCACTTAAGCTTTTAACTTTTCCCACCAATGTGATGTCTATTCTATACTTTTGCTGTTTTTTTGTATTATTCAACACAATTATGCAAATATCAATACACTTTATGATAACTGCATTCAGTCTCTCTTATCCATTCTTATTCTACGATGTCTTGAGAGTTTGTAAGGCTTTATTTGACTCGGGAAAGGGTTGGGTGGAATAATTAATACAGAAATGGTCTACTGCTGCCACCTAGTGGCGGAAATCTACAGCACAATGTACTGTAAATGTACAGCAACAGTACCGGAAACCCAATTTACAGTACATAATGCTGTAATTATACAGCAAATAGTGCTGTAATACCAACTACAGCAATAAGTGCTGTAAATGTACAGCACATTGTGCTGTTAAAATACAGTAACTTCTTACAGTGTATAAGCCTCGATCCACTATGGGTTTGAGTTGACATACAACTTGAGATGCGGTTGGAGATTGTGAGTTCTTTGGGTGAAGGATCGGGGAGGTGAGGAGCGCTTTGGGTGGCGACGTCCGAGGACAAAACGGAGCCTTGTGGTGAGACCTCACAGCCGTGCGGCGGTCACTTTGTTGGTCCGACAGGTGGACAATGGTCACCAGAGCCATCCCTTTGTCTCCTAGCTAGAAGAGGCTCAGTATAGAGGTACTCCAGTGGATCGTGGGAACGTTCTCCTGTGTTGTATGGGAATATCGCAGGACTAAAGACACTATAAGAAGTGGTGTTTAGAATATTGTAGGATCCTATTCAGCCTGGTACGTTTAACCTATGATAATTACCCCTTCAACCATTTTTTTAAAGTGTATATTTGAAAACCAGTGAAAAAAAGAACAAGTAAACTGACAAGGGCTAAAGGCTAAAGCCCTATTGTCTCAGGGGTCTAGACGATTGCCAGGAAGATAACCATGATTACGTCATTGGGACTATGTAATTACGAAATGTAGATATAAGTAGGATATGGAATCGACACTCTGTAGCGGGCTAGTGCATTACGGGGGGTTGCACTGACCAATGAGTGTACTTCGGTAGAACAAGCTGTCACTCAATAAGTTTGTTACCCCTGTTAAGGGGTGGGGAAATAAATTTCGATCCTTCTCGGGGAGTGGGGTTAATATTTCACACTGCCTTTAATATGTAGATACACAGTGAAGGCGTGGGAACATGAATATTTATTGTTTAAAATTGGAATGGAAATTATGTTTTTATTACTGTTTGGTTGTGACTCAGAACCAGATCTGAGGGGATCAACACATACTTTACTCTACCAAAATAAATCATTTCTGCGAATTATTACAGGTAATGGCTTAACATGATGATAAGGGAGACCACCCAAACACCGTAATTATTGTCAGTATATTTTTATTATCCATATGGGGAGACCGGCTCTAAGTCTAATCTATGAAGTAGACCAGGAAATGGGTATCTAATTATCGATGGTGGCGCTACGGCTGATGGTGAGATAAAAGATGATCAGGTTTATCTATCACACACAGATCCGATTTAGGACAGGCTCTCCCTTTCATCTAAGATTAACAGTCGCTGTTCATCATTATCATAACCATTGGACCTGGTCTTCTCATATATTCCTCCCATAAATAAGCAATATACACACACATTCTGGACCATTCTTCTCGCAGTTAAGCTACATAATGCTCTGCACTTGTATACCCGGGTTGTATACATGGGCTCTGAAGGGTGCACTGTGTTATAATGTCCCATATATTTAAAGCAGCACAAATTGTACTAGTGTGTAGGTAAAATTGCTCTCAACAGCATAAGGCAGCATTATTAGCACCCTCAATGATAATGACAACCCCTAAATGATAATGGCATGACACTGCATAACACGGCTCCTAATCGCCATAGCTATTTAAAATGTTTGGATAATTAATGAGAAATTGAACTATCAAAATACCATGTGAGTTAACAATCGTATTTGTTATATTATAAATATCTATTGATTTAACTAATACAATTTTGAGGAACGTTTTCGTGTACCAATGCAGAGGTGTAGGAAGCAAATCTTCATGGGGGGGGGGGGGGGGTGCCCGGGGTGGCCCAGGGAGTTCCATGGCTTTAAACATCAGATGTTAAGTATGTATTGAGCCCTCTTATGGGGGGGGGCAAACATATGCGGGCCCCATTCCTCTGTGATTCACCCCCCCCTTTTTTTTTTCTTACGCCACTGCAATGTTGTTGTTTTTTTCTATTGATTGATTATTCCTCCATTCTGTACAAACTGTGACTATCCGTTGAAAGTCTTCCTTCATACAGATGAATTGCACCCGGATAGAATGTCCACGGATACATGTACCGTTATTTTATTTACGGATCACCTTGACATGGAATTTGTGATGGCGTGAACCAGAACCAAGTAGTGAGGTCGGGAAAGACCAAAGCATTCTTGCCCCGTACTGCACTATCTGAAAATGGGAGGGAAATCCGTTAAATATGTTATTATCCATACATGAACAAATACAAAGCAGTGATTATAATAGGATCATACAAGCATACAGTGGTATTTCCGTGTTAGGTTGTCATTAAAATATAATGATGCTTTCAATCATGTGGGGCTGTTATTTATTTTAATTGTGGGAAAGGGTTCATGCAATTAACATTTCTTCTGTGTTCAAGTTTCCTTTGTCCCACTCAGTAATTAACACACACATGTATATAGAGAGAGGGGACAGGTCAAGTAAGGCCCAATTAAATTTGTTAAACATGTAAACCCCTTTTAGGGCCTGATGGTGCTTTAATGCTTCATGAAGCGGCATGATGTAGTGAAGCCCTGGCGAGTAACTCGCCAGGGCATATTCATGCATCATGCTGACCCTTCGAGAGTGTATCAATCCCATGGGATCCGCATCATGCATGAATGCAGCCCTGGCGAGTTACTCACTAAGGCTGCAATTCATGCATCAAGACGACGAATGCCACGATGCCTGAGACCACTATGTGGCCCTTAAAGGTATGAGGACTACAACCATATTTATGATAAACTGTCATAAAGTATACTGCTTACATGACACTAACCTGCCATTTGACTGTCACGCAGAACAATTAGCCATAGTCTACCGATTCTAATCTCACTGGAGTTACCATGAGGGGAGAAGGAGGAGAAACGAGACTCTCTCCTAAAAAATATTATTCCATATTTTTGAGAGATCATCACATTCCAGTGATCAACAAACACAGGCCTGCAGACGGAGAGGGGAATTCCCCTGTAACTCGATTTGCCATTCGTCTCCTCAGCCGACACCAGCAGGTTTTATGTGAATGTATTAAAATTATTCCATTTTAAATTCAGCATCAAAGGACCTGCAGCAATCTACAAGTCTGAACATTGTGCATAATGTAACCCAGGACTAACAGGGTATTGTCCCCTAGTGTTATTAATTAAAATTCTCAGCGTTTAAGAAAAAGGCTTCAGTTATGGTATCACTCAGTACCTTTGACACGTTCTGTGCAAGTCTATCCCTTTAAGAGCAGTTTGTATAGTTCTTTAATGGGCCATGCTCTTGGCATGGGGCATGGGACATGAAGTGCATAAATGCAGCGAGTAACTCACCAGTGCTGCATTCATTCACGTCATGGTTGATGCACTCCTGAAGTGTCGGCATGATGCACCGATACCCGCCGGCGCTGCATTGGTGCATCATGATGACAAATGCACATGAAGAAATGAGGCACCATGCCGGCCTTAAAGGGTTAAGACCGCCACACAATGCAACCCTACTCAGTGTAGAGGAGGACAGAGCTGGGTCTTTGATCATGGAATGTACATGTTAGGTGGTTGTAAAAAACTACTCATGTTTGATCCTGTCAGACGGTGGTGGGGTGTGCTGTATATACATGTAGACGTATTCTAGACACCATTCCCCTGCTCCATTATACTATATATAGACTTCTTCTCCATCATTATTATGTATAGGCCACACATAAAAATGATAGGGTGTGTTTCATGTTTAGGTAGTTAGGCAGGCTGGTACATTTGATTTCATTTGGTTCGATTTAAACAATAAGGTACCTGAACATGGGCAGAATTCTCAGTGACATAGGAAATGAAGGGGGCGCACCTTCAATTACAAAAATGGAAAAGAAATAGAAATGAAAATAGCTCTATAAGATAAATATAAAACCAACAACTCACAGACCTAACCTCTGCAACATAGAGCAAATTGGTGGGCAAAGGGCCTATACGCCCTGAGTTCTTTCCTCAGATTGACGACTTTCATTCCTGCTGAGTATACCTTAGGGGCGCGTGGTGGGAGGTTGAGGGTTAATGATGCCACACCTGTATCATGTTGTACCCCTGACTTATTGAGGATGGGGAGGTGTCTTATTGCTTCTTTGTGTGTGGGTGTAACTTAGTACATGTGTATTGTCATAATAGGATATCCTTGAGCTGTGTTCCTATATGCATCGGGGGGCACCAAGGTTTTACCCATTCACTAGACCTTCAACCACCCATTCGATCAATGATATATAGCATTGCCCTTGCGACATGCACATAAAGGATTGACTGTCTGTTTAGTAGCATCTGTGTCTCTTTTTAATGCATTCCCTGAAAGATGGGTGACCCCATGAAAGAGATTCATGTAATGATATGGTGTTTAACTCTAAAGTGGATCTACCTAGATTATCTAAGAGGGGAAGTGTCGATGACAGACATCTATAGAGGTCCAAGATTTAGACAATATGTACTGACTTGGTTGGTCTCATCCGAAACCCCACACGAAATCGTAGGTTATATCAGTTAATGGCTAAATCAAGTTTAAAAAAAAGTAAACCTGGCATGACCCCTTTATTTCAAATTGTATATTTAGTTGAGGAAAAGTTAAAGGTTCCCTCAGCATTGAGAAGGGGCATAGGATCAGGTTTGTTTGATCCTTAGATCACTGTGGTCCTACTTTATTACTTCCGTCGCACTGATTCAAAGGTTTGGGGTAGGAGTAGATGGATGTCCATGACGATTTATCTACGTCTTAAAGCTACATAAAAAAGGAACAATTCGAGATACTACTCGAATAACAAATTCAATGGTGCACCCATTCACCTAACACCATGCCCCTGCCGTTCCCATACCCCATGGGTTCACCCTGTGGACAGGTAGAGAGGAAGTAGCGGAGAAGAGGGGTGGGTAGCAGCAGTGAGAAGGGGACTACCCTAAACCACACACAACCTACAGACACGTCATCCTCCACCCCGACACGTCAAGAACACGTCATGGCCATCCATATTGACCACCCCGCAAATTGAGCCCTCTTTTCTACTGGATCTGGGAAATTTTGCCCCTGGACAAAAGTCAAACCCGGCGCCGTTGCGTGGGGTCGGCAGTCTGCGGTTGCCTTGACACCCCTAATGCTATCAGGGGTCGGGGGTGAGGCCCCCTTATGCTTTTCATGGCTCTGCACTGTCGTGGTTGGTGATGGTGGATATGTGTACCAGATGTACCTGAGTTTTATAGGAGCACACATTGTTATGGCGATGTTTTATCGTGAGAAGAAACCTGAAGAGCATCCTGTGCTTTTTTTTACATGGCAAATTATCATTGTCTTCCTTTTAAGGGTACATGTTGAGGGTCGATTCTGAGGGTACATATATGCCTGTGCATGTCCACCAAATGTAAAGCTTTTGGTGCATTTCATTTATCATTATTGATATCATGAATATCTAGATGTATAACAAATGTCCGAACGTTTAAGGGTTCCAGTGGCAAAAAGTTGGTTCATTGATTAATATTCGTGCCAGGATGAACGCCAAAGGTCAATGATGGAATTTGTCATTAACCTCGATAATATGAAAGACATGTCACTTGTTCTGCCATTGCATTATGAACAAAACACTGGTACCACCTTTCATATCTCCCGTACTACGTATAGCCATAACCTGATGATAACGCCTATCAAAAGTATAGTGTCCTTCTTGGTATTCTTATGAAACAAATGTGGAAAAGGCGATTGTCGGATTTTGCACTGTGCAAAGGTATTTTATGCGGCGATGATCAGAGCATTTTACAGGGATCAAAAATGGAGGGCAATTAGTAGTGGTGCGGGCGGGGAGATGTTAATTGTCTGATCCACTCCCATATTGTTAGGTCATTATTCCCTTCTATCTCTCTGAGGACCTGATTATATGTAGGGTCACAATCAGAGTCAGATCCCTGTGGTCTTGCAATATTCACCTATGGGGTAATAATAGTACTTTGTATAGACTGGTAATAGTGGGTGTGTGGCTACCTTTACATAGGTCCTTAAGCTAGGTGAGACTGATCATTGACTAGCTTTAATACAACAGGTAGGAGATTCACACCCAGAACCCAAACTAACACATCCCAAACACCAACGCCATGGGACTGTTAGGTAACATTGTGGGGCTGGTGGAGTCAAGTTTTGGTACAGGAGAGGCATTACAATACAAAACCAAGGTAACAGGCGACACACTAGCCCAATTAACCCCCTAGGTAGCAAGTGGGAGGCGCTCCAGGGGGTCTACACTCCCAGGTGTGCCATGCTTTTAATCACCACCTGGCTCCACCCTACCTGTACCCCTTTGATGTACGACCCCACCTACCTCCCTCCAGCACCTCCCTCCGTCCCAGCTCCTAGAGCCCACTTCATCACCTCACCAACACGTTGCCTCACATTTAGGTATTGAGCCATGTTGCAGCTTGTCCCTGCCGAACCCAAAACATTGGTAGTGATCCCTGCCCCGCAGGATTGTAACATTTGGTGCCGGGAACCAGATGTATTGTTTTAATGCGGTCAAATGGAGAATCCCTCCATAGTCGGGGGCCTTTGAAGTTCTTGTTGTGATCCCTAGAAATCGCCGAGAGGGTTCACCAGCTTGTTGTGGCTGACAGGCTGTTACTACCTCCTGATGATAAAGCCCTTTGTTCTGCAGCTAGGTGTTTTGTGTTTGTCAAGTGTAGCGGGGGACTAATCATTGTCAGTCTGCCCCCAGAGGTTCTCATTAAAGGATCCCAGGTTAACAATGCCCCCATAGTCCCACACCTACCACATCAGTGGATGAATGCCCCCGACATCTCACTCCCATTTCCTTAACCCTGTAAGGATGGTATCATGCCTCCAGGCTTCAGGTTCTTTTGTGGCTATGATGCACCAATGCATGCAGCGATGGCCAGTAACTCATGGGCATTGCATTGGTGCATCACGCCCGTAGGCTGGGCATGATGCATGAGTGTTACTCGGCAGGGCTGCATTTATGCATCGTAACGACAAAAGGGCCTTACAGCAAAACGCTGCATTTAAACTTAAAGGGTTAGATCCACTAGCAGCACCCACAGGCAAATGGATAAGGCAAAGGACAAACAATCCAACCCAGCAAAAACTCAATCACCACCAACATACCTTGGTGTTACCCCAGGGGGTTGCCTGTTTCAGGTTTCTGTCTTTTTATTGGACTGATATTTAAGATCCCAAGCATTCAGAACCAGATATCTAATGTGTAGCTGTGAGAGAAGCTAGTTTGAGGTAGTTAGGAATTTGAGCAGATGGGGGGAACTGAAAGAAATATCTGAGCTCAGCAGATGTCAATAAAAACATCGCTCTAATGTACAGAACTTGCTGAGGTATACCTCAATGAGACCACATTAAAGTTTTGGCACCTAGAACTGCTGGGAATTGGAACTGCAAAATGTTCAGTGAGCGGGGACATCGCCCTCCCTCTTATATCTTACATATATAAATGTAGGCAGTTCATGCATATATATATATGTAGTCATCCACACTTATTTCTTGGGTCAGACATGCAACTTGGTGAACTCTGAGTCGGAGACAGGAAGAGGTTAGATGTTCACCAGTCCCTTGTTATAGTTCCTGTCATTCCCATATTATTGCGCAGCAGCCTGTGAGCGAATCATTTAGCCCTGGGGCCAGTCAAGCGTGAACCAATCGCCCAAGGTGACAAAGGCTGTAGTTGGAGGGTGGGGGATGGAGGAGGAAGGACACCATGTTAGGCTAAGGGAGGGGGAGGAGTGTATCCATGCGTGTCGGCGCCGCACTGGAGGAATCTGCCACCTCGCCTGCAGCCAAACCTAAGGCCTGATTGAAATTCATTTGCCTGACCCCTGTGCGATCTGACTGGCATGTTTTCCCATGGGTGGGGCGGAGGAGGGTCGGTCAGTGTAAAAAATTCACATGCGATGTTTTAGTGGAGGAATCTTCCATGGTGCCATCATCATGCATGGGGGGAGGTCCCACACCCCCAGCATGCACTATACCACATCATACTGTCACATTGTCCTGCCCCCTGGCGACCAAGTAGGAAACAGAGGTGGTACTTGTCTTGTATACGTGTATATCCTTGTGCGTCTTGAAATACATGGACGCCATGATCCCATTAGTGTAGATTCCCACCACTAGGGTTCTAGGTGTTTCTGACATTGATAAAAGATGGCTGAGTGATTATGTGGAACTATTATATGTATATGTATGTTCTCATTGAATAAGAGACAACTCATTACAATTATCCGTGTAATTTCTCATATTATTTCAACTCATATGAAGTTAAATGCCAATAATAACGTGTCACTCCCAACAATAACATGCCACTCACTATTGACAAGTACTAGAAAAAACTACATGTAGACACTTTGTGAGCATATGGTTATAGCTTTAACTCTTTTAGAGCTGCACAGTGCTTCAATAAGCTTTGCCCCAGTAGACCCGCCAGGGCTGCACTCATGCATCATGATGATAAAGGATATGACGTAGGCCTATTACATGTATGTGGTTCTTAAGCAGATCCTAGAACCCTTATTGATTGTCATCTTGGAAAAGAAATCATTTTTGAAAGCCTGAATGCGTCCCGAATTCACACACAACAAAAAGAAGACTCGTTTAGTGAGCACAAACGGGACTTTGGTCAGCCCACAGTCACGTGATGAATGAGTCATGTGACTCCCCATGTACGGCCACTATAGTTGACGTCCTCCCTGAGGCTGGTGAGGGATGCATGTGACAAGCTGCTGGAGCATAGTACTCTACATGTCTTAGCCTCCAGTGGTCAGCACTGTATCAATAGGTCTTAATATCAATATACATGTAGAACATTTCATCATTTAGCGACATCTTGTAATGTGCCTCTACATGGGTCCTCACAATTTTGACCGTGTCGCCATGTCGATTTTTAGCAAAAGGGCTGAGTCATAGTGTCGATTTTTAGCTATATAAGGACTTAGAGAAAAATCCTTGTGGGTCGATTTTTACCCCTAACTTTCCTGTGTCCGTCGATTTTTAAAATGGCCTACAAGGGCCGTGTCGCCGTGTCGCCCGTGTCGATTTTTACCCATGTAGAGGCACTGTAATGTATTATACTATAATTTATAGCATCCTTCAAAGTGAGTCATGGTACATGTATAGGCACCGTTAGCTGGGGCTCCATTTACCGATTTTCTCATTGATTCTCACAAAAGTAAATTTGTAAGATCACACAACAAGTCAGCATAGACAGGATAAGTGTAAGCATGTTTTGTTGATAAATAAAAGGAGCGGTGCTCTACATTTAAAAAAAGTAAGATCATGGTAACATGGATGATTAGATATTAGGGTTTGTTTATATTCATATCTATTTGTGAGAATAGGTCCGATCTGTCGACAAAATTGGGTAGTGGAGTCCGAGCTTTTCACTTGAAGAAAAAAGGTGATTTTTTATGTAGGAAATCTTAGAACCATGTGTATTAGAGTAGTATGTATGTGAGGAATATATACTTAAAGGAACAAGGGATAAACTAATATGTTCTGCAAACTAGCAGCCCTCAAGTAGGCACAGTTAGAATTATCAACTGAACAGTGAAGATATTGGAACGAGCGTTTTATTTGATCGTTGGGTGCCATGGTTTATGGTTTCACACTTTATCACTATATGATAGAAGGAATGTCTTTGGAACATGCTTTTGATTTGAGTTTCGTTTTTCATCATTGGATTTATGGCTGACACAGGCAAATTGACTTTTTTATTATTTAACATATTTATCCTGTGGATTCCATTACTGCTTAGTTATGGGACATCTCATCATCCTTTCTTATTAACTGTTAGCCACTTCCTTAATAGCCTTGTTGTCATGCTAAATCACTTGTATTATTTATTGGACGTTTTGGTATGTAATGCCATCTCTTATACTCATCCCTGTCTAATTATATGGGAGCTAAGACATCTCCTGACATTAGGAATTCTTCTGAGCTGTAACTGGTCACTAACAATAACATATGGACTGTGTATACCATGTATTCCTGTTGCACATATAACCAAAAGAATGTATATACTTCCGGTAACTAGAAGCCAATAGCAGTTATACCTTGCCAATATGTGTCTACTAGAGAAGTCACCGTGTGACTGATAATGTGACTTTTGTGATATAAACTGGATAAAAGCTTGCTCATCCCAGACTGGACACTATGGCCACAGACCACAACCAGACATACCTAGAGGCCTATAGAATCATCACCAGACATCAGACACGTCTAGATCCCAGCTCGTTCTCATGGATCCATGAATTGATTAGTGACCGAGGCATGCTACTGTTTTTGGACGATGAATATGTCAATGCAGGAAATGGTCGGTCATAATTAAAATCACAGGCCCTTTGCGTCTATGTTGTGGCGAAGGAGGAGGTCTTGGTCCTAGTCAAGTCTAGTAATAATTGCTGCCGCCAGAGGGCTTAAGGATATGTCTCCCTATAGGACCATGGAGGAGGGGGGTTGGCATGATGAGCTTTCTTCTTCTTTTTTTCTCTTTTTATATCTCACCTTATGCCATCAGTCCACACGGTTTATGGTCCGCCATCACAAGGTCCAGTGAACCAGAGAGGAGAGCCGCTATTTTATTTGACAGCCAATAGAATAGGCTTCCAATAAGATTAACTTTCACAATGGTTGTGAATATAAAGGTGACAATTTGCCAACCATTTAACAACTATCCTGTATAATCTGGCAAATATCTACATGCACAGTATTTCAATCAGCCAAGTCACTGTTACTTTATCTGAACTACCACCACATATTAAGACAAAGTTCACAAATGAGGTAACTGATATTGGGACATTTTCAATACATCCACCCCCCCCCCCCTCCCGCCGTGTCACTAATTCTGCAATGTCTTCCTGTTTCAATCAAGTCATGCACGATCCGTCACAAAGCCCCTACCCCTAGCACGTGACATCATTTGTGGACGTTTCCCTCACTGATTTATCATAAAACTATTGTATATATATACTGTGATACAAATTGTGATTCAACTAAAATGTATGCAATGGGTGTGAATAGAAAGGTGACAATTTGCCAACCATATAACAACTGCCGGTATCCTGTATAATGTGACTAATATCTACATGCGCAGTATCAGCCAAGTCACTGGGTGCTTCATCTGCACCACTATCATGTATAAAGGGAACGTTCACAAATGACGTAAGTGATATTGGGACATTTCGAAGATATCCACCCCCCCCCCGTGTCACTAATTCCGCCAGATCTTCCATTATCAATTAGGTCATGCACTTCCCGTTACCCCTAGCGGATGACATCATTTGTGGACGTTCCCCTTTACTGATTTATGATAAAACTGTAATATATATTGACTGAAAATTAGTGTGATACAAATAATGATTCAACTAAAATATAGGCTAACACATATATTTGCAGATATGTATCCAGTTTGGTATTCGACTTCAAAGAGTGGTTATTTACAGTTGAAGTAGACATATTAGGTACTTTGACCACCCGGGTGGTTTTCTTGATCCTCTAGCCCAGAGCGGTCCAGTACAAGGTAGATCATTGCACAGAGAACCCACCCCCTCAACATCACCGCCATCACTCAACCTGCTTACTTAACCCTTTGATGGCGGCAGAGCGCTTTAATGCTCTATCCCCTAGTGTGATTATGATGCATGAGTATAGCACTATCGGCATCAACGCAGCCCCACCGAGTGAATTACACACCAGCGTCAATTGCCTTGGTGCATCATGACGACAAAGGACTCTGAACCTAGAGGGCACCACACCGTTCTTAGTGGGTTAATTTCAAACCTTCAGAGGGGAGTGATAGAGAGAAGATAGATACAAAAAAAATCCCCTCACATAACCAAAGGCGGGGCAATAGTGGGCCAGGTGAAAAACGGCTCATAAATAGTGCAGTGTAAGCCAGTGGCTGGCGCTTCAGAAGGAGGACTACCTAATAATGTGGGAATCTCCTCCCCAGACAGCTGTCCCCTAGTCTAGCATTCAAAGTGCTTCTGAATAACAAATAGCAAATTAAAACAGTCTGCTTCCTCGCCTCGTCCAAAGGATCCGGCTTTCAAATTCATCTTTTTTTGACACCGCCAGCAACATGACTGTATACATTCCACTCCAAAGATGGGGGACGATTCTACAGAGCTGCAGAACATTGCGTTACATCTCCGTGATATATATGTAGTCTAGCAGTACAGGTAGATTTTTTTTCTTCGTCGCATATAGCAATGTAACAATTGCTAGATTATACCTACCATCACAGATCACTCACTCAATCAAAATGTAATCTCACAGTTGTTGTAGAGATAATTGATTACTTGGAATGGATTACTTGGAATGTTAAAGTCTAGATGATGTCCATGCTCATTCCCATGGAGATTGGAATTCTAATTTATCCACTAGATTACATATATGCCATAAGCGTTTGAATTGTTTCTAGTGCTTGATCCGATGTACCTAAGATTCACCCACATCTGATACTTTGGTAAAGATACTTCTGATTTGATGAATCATCTTGCTTCCCCTGATGTCCTAAAGACACCTTACTTCTGTAGATGTAACCACAGAAAGTCTCACTCTACATCTTTAAATAGTATAGAGTGTTCTAGGGTACAGGAAGGTGCCCTGAGGGCTTTTGTACTCACTTCTACTCACGGGCATAAACTGGTCATCATGTACTGATGTAGTGACCAGGGTGTAAGCTATATAATAGTATGCATGTACGAGGGCACCGCACGGAAGGTTCATTATTTTCAATTGCCCACATTGTCACAGGGGGGCAAATAATGTTGCGTCAACATTGAAAAATGGTTAATCGAGGTTGAACAACTCGATCTCGAGGCCGTAGCAATGCTCTGTCACCCTGCAGTTCTGTCACCCTGTTGTACTTAAAATGGAGTGACCAGTTGACGCCTGTGGTTCTAGTGCCCATTATCCATTTTATCATTGCACTGTCCCAACCTCCCAACCACTCTCTGGATTACCTATTGCGAAGGGCCTGATTTTGTATTAGAATATATCATAGGATTTGTAGGGTGCACGTGATAACTCTGTTATAAGTCTGCCCTTTAATACTTTATGGTTTTGAGCTTGGTGATAGATGTGCATAATTACAGACTGCGTCTAAATAGTTCTCTCTTCTAAGTATTACTTGGTATTAACTAGCGTAATTGTAACCACCAGCTCCGCCAACCCACAAATTACAGGGCAAAATATAAAGGACATTATGTTCACAATTTAATAGGACGTGGGAAGGTACATGACAGACCTTGTCTTAATTATGACATATTTGTGAGGGAAATATGATAATACACACAGAATGTTGCAATCAATGATATGACATAACTCATTTCCAATCAAGAGTAGAAGAAATGAGGCATGAATTACAAAAGAGTGTATGCGATATAATTGCACCATTCATTAGATGTCTTTTACTTTCTCGTAACGTGAGGTTTATGTGCTTTTGCTAATGACTGCACGGATGGCACTTCAGCTGAGGAATTCCATCTTGTATTCCCTCATTTCAAGTTATGAGCCTGGAAATATGCTAAGCTGGATGTCATCTGACTTGTAATGGATGTCTTTATGTCTTCTTCACTCTTTTTTTCTCCAAAGGAATAAACTGGCAGTGTCAGGCAGATAAAAGTGTCATTATTAATGTTGTTGGCATTGAGTGTACATGATTCATGCATGTATTATCAAGCCTTACATAAGGTTTAATATCATTGTACACGTACTGTACCTTGATACCGAGCATATTGGCATTTTAATCAAAGTTATTTATTTTCTAAAAGCTTTAGGTACCTATTGAAATGAAATATTATGTACAGCCTAAATTGTATAATTGGGGTCCCAAGTCACTACATGACGAGCTACTGGGGAACGTTCACAAATGACATCACCGGCTAGGGGCGGCGGCCTTTGATTCCAGTGACCAAACGTGACCTGGGTATTCTGTAGGGCCACTTTCACCCAAATAGTGACAGAGGGTTGGGGGTTCTTGTAAATAGTCCCAAAATAGGTGACGTCATTTGCGAACGTTCCCACTAGATGTCCCCCTATATCATTGGGACGGACGTTGATGGGTGTATGTATATGTATGCCAGTCGGTTTCCATGCAAATCCATGCATATTACAATACCAAGCTGACAGTAATTGTAATGTGAATATTTATTTATGGAAACACACTCCCTTCCTCTATTAAGGTGTGGAGTATTAGCTCTAGGTTAATTATAGGGGCACAGAGACCGTGAGAGAGCCTGTCAGGATGATCCTTTCCCACAGATAGGTGTTATACAGTTATGTTGGTGTAGGGGATGAGGTGGGGAGAAATGAACATCTCAGGGCTGTCCCATTGCCAGAATCCATAATGTAAGTGATCAATTATATAGCCAGACTAGTCCTCTCCCCCTCCATCCTCATGCATGAGACATGTAAAGGTCACATTATGTGGGTTTTATGTAAGAGCACAGACAACTTGAGTGATTTATAGTGCTTCCTGCAATCTGTCGACACTTGCTCTATATTAGAATAATTGTGCTTAAATCTTTCCCCGTGACCAAACACTTTGTACGAAATTAGGGAGAATAGAGGAGTATCATATATTTAAGGAAAGAATTCATATCCTGCGATTTTCTGATCAAATTATAAAAGATCACTAGTTTTCTATGTCTATGTGCACTGGGTGTGAATCACTTGGATACACTATAGTAGCCCCTGCCCTTCTATCACTCAAAAAACATGAACTCACAGTGACACTGTCAGTTTCGGTTCCAGTTTGTCTCTCTCAGTGTGAAACAGTGTCCAGCAAATTATTGTTAAGCATGTTATCTGGTACTCTATGTCATAGGTGTGGCACAATGTGGGATCATATGTGACACAATCTGTGAAAAAGGCCTTAGTGCAGGGTATACATTAAGGTCCCTTTTCAAAGAACATGTCACATATGTGTGAATAATGCAGTACATCGGTCGTTATACACCGCCACAGCCAATATCTTCTAAATGATCCCCTACATGTAATATTATAAACCCATCACTGCTGTGTATGCATGCACAATACTATGGATTTTGCAGCGTTAACACATCCTATTTTTAGCAAACCAAGTAGATTATACACATATGGACAAAATCCAACCACAGCGGAATTTTGTATCTATCACATGGCCCTACACTCCCTAGGAATTAAGAAAAACAACCAAACTTAGCTTGGTCCGGTGTCACATGAGTGAAAAAACGAATTTACTGCAACTAAATCCATGCATTAGCATGAACTAGTATGGTGGGTAGACATGCTATCTAGCACAATACCTCCTTCTTGTTAGGAACAAGTAGATCCAGTCCACACAACCGGGTTAGTGAGAGACAGGGGCGGTGTCCTGATCCAATCACCCACTGGCCCTCATCTCACGGTAACATCAAAGGAGGCAACTACAGATTTACCTGTTGTTAATTACACAGGTATATACCAAAAGACCACACCATCGGTGCGCTGCAGGTATGTCATTAACCCTCTAAGGGCAGCATAGTGCTTTAATGAACTATCTCCTTTGGTCGTCATGATGCATGCATGCAGCCCTGGTGTTTAACTCACTGGTGTTGCATTCATGTATCATGAACGCCAGTAGTATATGGCTGATACACTCCTATAGCATGCTGCACCAACGCAGTACTGGTGGGTTACACTAAATGAAGGTGGCATCATAGTCACAGGCACATGGTGATCAAGGATGTGTTTGTGGCTGTGTTCTACAGGCCGACCACGTGACCCTGATTGTCTGATGTACTCACTCACCCCTCCTCACCCACAATCACTGAGCTGTGATAATTGTCTTAATTAGTCACTGTAGGCTCGGAAGGTTTTTAAATTAGATCTGTGTATACCTGGGCCAAAGTTCCAGCTCTGCATCAATACCTTGCAGCACACCTGTAACCAACCATACCTGAATCACTATTTTGAATATTTTGCAATTCTCTCAGCCACAAGACAATGCACATTGGAGAATGGTGTGTGTGTGGGGGGGGCGGGGGGTACAAAAAGGGTGCAGTTTTTTTTAGCGAAAATGTCAGTGCGTTATTTTAGATGTTTGGCTGTGGTAAGGGGCGTGAAGAAATTGTAGCCCTCATCCCCCTGTTTAAGAAGAGGTATTCTGTACGGATCATAATAACACATAGGCCTAGTAAATGATAATTGACCCAGGGGCACTACTGTGCCTCAGGGTCTTGTACAACGGTTCTGAACCCAATTTAAGACATTTTTCCCATCACTTGTATCTGGAATAATTCTGCAAATAAATCTTCCTGCCAAAAAAATGTCACTGTTCTATGTACTACTGGTCAATGCCAATCTCCCCATACCAGTATTGTATATGTGGGTTTGCTCAAATGCTCAAAAAAGGCATTTAAAAAAGTGTCACTTTTGGCTTTTTTTGCACAAATTCCCTTAGCATTGCAGGTATAGGAAAAACCTCCCTCTGATGTCCTCCACCAAAGTGTCCATAGAGTTCCATGTTAAACCAGCCAGGAACGCTTTTTTGAGACGGTATATGAGACGCTTTGTGTGAACCTCCCTTTGAGGGTTTTTTTGTGTTTTTTTTCCAAATTGTTTTTTTCAAAACTTTTTTTTTTCAAAACTTTTTTTTTAAAACTTTTTTTTTCCAAACTTTTTTTTTTTCAAACTTTCTTTTTTCAAAACTTTTTTTTTTCCAATTTGTTTTCCCTCCCGCCCTCCCTCCCTCCCTCCCTCCCTCCCTCCCTCCCTCCCTCCCTCCCTCCCTCCCTCCCTCCCTCCCTCCCTCCCTCCCTCCCTCCCTCCCTCCTCCCTCCCTCCCCTGGGTCACATGTGATGCCAATCGCAAATACCATTCATTATAAAAATATTCTGGGTAATGGTGAGATATCTACTGTACGTTGATCCAGTCTTGAGACTTGATCCCGTATGCACTTCTGGATCAACATACGGTTGTAGAACGTCTTTGGCGGATTAATTAGGCCTGTGCATGTTGATACCTCATTTCTCAGTCTGACGCCACCATAGGCTATCACAGAAATCCCTCTTTAGAAAAAAGAATTAGATCCACTCATCTAAAACAAAGAACAATATGATTTACAGACATATAGTTATATATGGTATATAAAAACTTGCTTCCAACGCCAGAAAACGCGGAAATCTTGGAACTGGAGTAGGACCAATTGAATATTCATAATCCAATCATTCAATGGGGGAATAATGCTCCGAGATATCATCTTCATTTGTAGTAATGAGCATACAGCAATGCAGCGCAGGCGAGTGACTTGGTGGCGCGGGGTTGATGCATCATACCGATCGCTGATCCCTCGAGAGTGCATCAACTCCAAAGGCTCGGTATGATGCTTCAAATGCAGCATCGGTGAGTTACTCGCTGCCGCACTATGCATCAGGCCGCCAAAAAGACACAGTGCATGCATTAAATTGGACATTAAAATGTTAATCAGAAACATCCCTGGACGTAGCTGGAATCCATAATTTACAACTCCTCTTGTCACAGATCGCTCATATACATGTATAAGGCCAAAAAAAAGGTTTGCTTTAGGTCACCCGACCCACCCTATCAAAACAGGGTCGACCCTACGTTTTTATGCAATTTTGAAGAATTTTTCGCATTTGATTTATTTTTGAACAAAAAAAAAACGACCTACCGACCCTACATTTCCTCCCATGTTACCTTAAACAAACCTTTTTTGGTCTAACGGGAGACACCATTATTTAGGAGTTCATATAGGACCATAGCGCGGTGAGCTATAGCTATAACACCCCCCCCCCCCCCCCGGTGTGTCATGTATAATTTATGATAATAAGGATCCAAACAACATTTCTGTGGCAGATGGTCTTGGCAGATGGGGTTAGGAGGTATGGTGGGTGACTGAAGGCAAGGATCCAGACTGTCTGCTGGATCTTTGATCACCTGTCGGCTTGGATCCACCCTGGGGGGTAATTAGGTAGGGGGTAGGGCTCGGATCGGTGCCTCATTGGTATGTGTTAAACTGCCACGTGCTCGACTCACCCTAATATTAGGCTATAGTCCATCCCAGGTAAGGTAGGAGAATACCATTGTTAGCATAAGTTATACATGTAGATAGTAATATAAGTAATTATTTTACCAATCAAATTAAAGAGACTATTATTGTAGAGCTAATCAGTCATCCATCTTGCTGTAGGATATAACTATCCCAACCCCTAAATGCTATACCCCCCCCCCCACCCCCTTCACCCATTTTTTTCAGTTTTTCTTTAACCTGTACAGAGGCCTGTAGAGTTGCAATAAAAGAACAGCACAACAAATGCTGATGTCGTTTGTGTCTGTCCGGGGTCTATCCTCCTGTGTAACCGTGGCTGAGTTAGGTCATAGACACCCACCAGGTATGTACAGTTAGATGCCCCCTGTAAGGATCTTCGTCTCTTTTTTCCTCCATTACAACACCTAGGTATGTGACACCTTTCTGTAGAACACACTATTGTGTAGAGTGTGGCATATGGCGGTTAGCAGACTGGCTGCGGCTCGTGTGGCGGGTCTCTATTGTCAATGATATAGTGCGGAACGACTGTACCCCCTCCTGTCATCCCCGTCTGCTTCCTTTTGACATATGGATGGGGCAGAATTGAGACAGGAAGCGCTACAGCAGTCATACCATGGCTAAACCCTCTGACGACGACATGGATGCCTCAAGGCTTTGTTGGTTATGTGTGGCCATATAATGCTCCAACGCAGCACCGGCGAGTAACTCACTGGATCTGCGCTGCTGTACTTTATATCGAGATTTCGTGGGTGTATCAACTCTGTAGAGTCGGCATGATGCATGAATGCAAGCATGTGAGAGTTACTCACCCGTGGGGCATTCATGGATCATGCTGACAAAATGGCATTGTGCAAGAAAGACTATGCTGCCATTAAAGGGGTTTAACATGGTGACAGGGTATATAAAAATGAGGTTGAAGTCTTGCCTTTAACATTTTTGGAATGTTTCACAACCCTCTATACACATACTGTTACACCATATAGGGCGGCCTTAGCAAAGGAACACAGTGAGATAATGATCAGGACCAGACTGCAATATAGAATGCAGTAGAAACATGTAAGATTTCTAAAATAACACAATAAGCCTAGACGTACAGGGAGGTAACGATGCTATTAGCCTACATAGATGCATTAAAGGATGTCACAGTCTAGAACAAGACCGCCGAGCAGTATAATTTGTCCTCCAGGGTATATCCGTTTTATTCCATGACCATGCGTATTATTCGCCATGTTCCTCTGTGTACTGACCATCCAGGATATAAAAAATGAAGGAGGGTCTAATACATGAATGGCAATAATCGTTACTGGACATCGTGGATATAGGAGCATGTAGACAAACATATTAAGTTTACTACAGTAAATATTATTATCCTTGCTACAGTATTGATACCAGTAGTTAATGATACATATATATATATATATATATATATATATATATATATATATATATATATATATATATATATATATATATATATATATATATAATTTATAAAGTAAAGTGTTGCAATATAACTTTTCTGATGCTCCCCTCATTCCAAAACACCCATTGCGACATCATTGTCGTTCATGTTGTCGACTTTAATCATAACGTGCCCAACCAGCCATGACGGGCCCTATGGAAAACTAGAGGGGGTCGCTATGAAAACAAACAATGCTGCCAAAATGGAGTGTGAAAAAATCCATGACGCTTCCATTTAACAAAGCCTATGAAGAGTCACGGTGTTTGGGGCGGGACAACATGGGAATTTCTAATCAGTCAGCCCTCGGCGTGACGACAGATGCAACAGGGGCTGGGTGGTTGTTCTTTGTGGGGGTCTGGTGCCATGTGCTACACACGGAATGTCAACAAAGGTACGGCCCCTCCCCCTCCCCCTCCCCCTCCCCCAGATGCACGTGGTGGGCCTGGGTAGGGTATGGACATGGGTACGTCGCATTAAAATAATTATAAACCCATCCATATTTATGCCTACATTTCCGATGACCAGTAAGGGATTTAGAGGTGTATTTAGAAATCCTACTTGATGTTAGAGGAAGATTAAACGTTCTAAATATCGAATGAATCCATGTAGTCACCGTAAGCTAAATGTGATGCATTGTGCAACGGCGTTGGATATTTGGATTCATGGTCACACTTTTTACCTATCTACTAATCTAGTTGTTGATTGATTTTCTTTTATTTATATTGAGTATGTACATGTCTAGGCATCATTGTGCCTGCATTCGTTTCATATCAGATTTCACATGTACACGAAGGACAGACATGAGGCCATTACTGGTGAAAATATCTCTTTAGATGATGACGTGTGATCTTTTTAAAGCAATCTTAATCATGATACTTAATCGTGTATACCACATCTCATCCTTGTACATCCTTCTAATAGAAAGGCGTAGGCCAGCATCTTTACAATAGAAAAGCCTTGCACGATGCGTAGGCCTTCATTTGCACACGTTACTATATGTATTTTATTAACACAAAATCTTTTGTCTGTACCACTCCAGATGTTTTACGAATTCACCCAAGCAGGGCGGCTGTACGGTCATGCCCTGCAATTTTCTCCTAGGATCCTGAAAAAAAATTACCATACACGTGTTCCCGGTATATCTACGCACATGATAAGTTCGAGGTGTTAGCATTGATAACACACTCAGTGGAAGAACGCATGCGTGTTGATGACGTCACGCGCTCATTTACATAAAGGTGTGTCGGCTGCTGTCAGCGCTGGTCGCGTTGCGGCGGGACGCGCACTAACCACATGTTGAGTGTGGGCACGTGCGGGTGGGGGCAGCATTGTGCTTGGTGCCTGCTGGTTGAAAGCCGATATCAGCATGCCACCAAGCTTCAGCCCAGGCCTATCAGGAGATCAAACAATCCCCTGCTGCTGCCCATGCTGCCACTTTAATATTGGGGTTGACGACACGCGTGGGGTACAGATTCCAGCATAGGAAAGGCAACAAAGGGGACGCAGCAGAAGTATTAATGTGAGACCGCAGAATGTGAGCAGTATACAGCAGACGACTTTTACGTTGGCAGCATGCTTATGGGTTGACACGTGTGTGTGTAGTGGAATGACATGGCAGAAAATGCCACCGCCGTTGTGTACATTTCAACACACCTCCGGCTAACATAGTAAACATTGCACTCTGTTGTCTTAAGTCTGAACCCTCTCATTTAAAACTCACTGTGAGTGATTTTCCCACAAGGCCTTGATATATCTGTATGAGGCATTTCTCTAAGATCAAGAATCATATATGCTAAATTACTATCATTGATAAAATCAATCCATAAAATACGGTAGTATAGGAAGGGGTCATTATTTCGCAGCCCTCCAAATTCGGAATTGTATATAATGTAGGATACACCTCCCCTCCTCTGACTAGCATGCAATATATCTTAAATGTGAACGTGAATTGATGATACGGCCTGGACAAGGTTTCTCATCGCAATATTGCATCTGTTGTATAGAAAGACAAAAACGTCAATATGGGTGCTTAGCATAGTGGTTCATAGTGTGCTCTCACGTGTCAGTGTATGACAAAAGGGTCTATAAGAAAGGTTACATTTTATGGGATTATAATTTCATTTACAGTTTTTCTTCCCCAGTGGGGGCAGCTGCGTCGATGACGGTGACGTGACAATGCATCTGATGCCGTCAATGTCACGGACTGTCGCCTGATCTCCCCAGATGTGGTACTCGCTCAGTGGCACTGATAACAGTCATCCAGGTGCTTACTATGGGACATCTAGAAGTTTCCTAAGAATTCTAATAGTAAAGTTAGTTAGTTAGTTAGTCTATACAGAAAGTTAATAAAGTCAGCAAGGTGCGTTACAAAATGCAAACTTCTATTTAGACTAATTCATTTCTGTGTTGTCTCTTTCTGGAAGGTCTTGGCACAAAATGAAACCGGTAGTGGAAAATAAATTCTATAAATTTGTAAAACCCGACCGGAATTCTCCGCATGTTACTTAAAACAGTACCGGGAAAATATCAATCTAAGCCTTGGCACAAAATGTTTATGAATATTCATCTAAAGTGGTTAATTCTAAGAACCATACAATTCATGTTCAAGCTGGCGTTGGTTAGATAAATGAATTGTATGTATGCCATGCAACATTTGAGTTTATTTAGAACATGAATAAGAAACCTTTCCTCTCCTTGGGGACATCCAAAGATGCCTAGAACTTTCCACACACGTGTTGAGGTATCCCACAACTACAACCAGTGGGCGTGTCCCTTCTAGGAAGGCTCATTTACATACAGTTGTGGTCCTAGAACTGGAGGCCCCGCCCCCAATTCCTGCAGTGCCCTTGTCCTCAGCAATGTAGATCACCCCCAGTCAACCAGAACGCACTCCCGGCTCCCAGGAGTTTATGCAGCCATGCGTATCACCACAACAAACAGCCGGCCTCAATCCCTTTGACCCCCACCCCCTCCTCCATGCATCATGACCCTCTTCCCTCGCGTGCCCCAATGCTTTGTCCTTGCCCCCACCCCAGTCCCACACCACCCCCGACCCCCGGCTAAATTTACATACAGTTGGTTCCTGGCAGTGCCTGTGTAGCAGAATGCCCAGAAATCCAGCACACAATCACCCCCCTCCTCCCCTCACCACACCCCACCCCACCCCATCCCAGCACCCCTTCTCACTCTCAGATGACCATAGGCTCGGCCCCAGACACGTGCCAATTGTAAACACGACCATCCAGGTATAGAAAGAGCAGCTGCAAGCAGGGACCACCTAATGACTCATTAGTACGGAAATCTGATTACCTGCACCACCGGGCCCTACAGGGCCTACCCCGCACCCCCTGGGACCCATGACAGGGCTGCAGGAGGGGTAGCAGATGTCAGAATTCACGGCCATTGGGAACTATCAAGTCAAGGGCACTCATCGTCACATTGAGGGGTGGCTTATTTATTGGCTTTCTCTGGGGATGACGCTCTAGTGCTTCTGTAGTGGTCAGTCTGAGGAAGGGCTTTCTGCTTGTCCATTATTTCTGTGTCCGGACTCTATATGGTGGAGGGATGGTCACTATAGGAGTGTAGGTGATGAGCTCTCATCTGAATGGGCATTGCTCTATCGAAAGTTAATTTTAGATAAGGCTTGAAACGAAGCAATATCGGAGTTGAAAGACTATTATATAACATTATCGAACTCCTGAGTTTAGCTCATGGATATCGTAAGGAGGGAAATATTGTAATATTCAAGGGTATATGTTCCGACAATCCACTGAAATAGACCAGACAGTATAATGTCTTTAATGAGCCCAAATATTGAATAATTCAACAGAAACACCACTTGACCCCTTTTATGAGTTTGAGTTTGAGTTTGGAAAATTTTTATTTGGCAAATGATCCATTATCCAGTAATGTCTTTCGAACAAAGCCAACAGCAGCCTATATACAAACATCTTCATATCTGTCTTCAAGAATAATGACAATAATGCATTACAAGAAATCCCTACGGGTAGCATCAGAGAAAAACCGCTCATAGCTGCACCGTATTTCAGTTACATATACAGGACACACGTAATAATATACACTGTAGGATTAACATATAGGTCATGTATCGGCAGGATATACAGAGGGCAGGCCATTCAAACTTTGATTATGCTTGGCTGGGCATGCTGTAGGGTCACGCATGACACAATAAACGCCCGAAAACATGATATGACATAAACTACGCTCGCATTAATAATATAACTCATGCTGCTAACATACATAAATTACTATCACACAATAAATTACTTTTTACTTTTTGATCTCATTCACAAACTTCCGATAGCTGGGTAACCTCTGTACCTCACCATCCAGCCTATTCCAGAGGAACATACCTCTGTACTGGGGACTCTTTTTATAAGGTCCATTACCAGGTCTTTGCAGTTTTAGCTTGACTTTTGAGTTACCTCGGAGATTACGTACCGGTATAATTACATTGTCACTATTCAAAGCAAACTTATACATTATACATAATAAGTTCTCAGCTCTTCTGTCTAACAGACTCTTACATGAGCACCTAACACGTAGAGCCACCCTGGTTATATCCCTTGGGTCGCGAATACGTGCGCATGCTCGTAGACAGTTGTTTTGAATGGTTTCTACCTCTTCCACAAGGTCTGATGTACTACTCTCTAAAACGAAGTCACCGTAGTCAAAGATACCTAGCACCATTTGTTTATATAACAGTAAAGCTAGTTCTTCATCTACAAACTTACAGAGATTTCGCAGATTATATAGTTTGAGGTTGCCAGCACTAATCACCTTCCCACACTGTTGTTTAAAACTTAGTATGGAGTCAATCAGTACCCCGAGGTAATTAAAGACTTGTACAGTCTTCAACTTCACACCTTTCAACCACAGCCCATGATCACACCAATCCACCCTGCATTTCTCTCCGTGACACCACAATACCTGTGTCTTTTCTGCATTGATTGTCAGACGATAGGCATCACACCATGTGCTTATTCTATCCAGGTCGTCCTGAATTAGAGCTCTAGCAACTGCTGGATCCTTGTTACTCACAGTCAATGCAATATCATCCGCATACATATAATATCGTCCATTTTGTATATTATCAACAATGCTATTTATATATATTAGGAACAACAACGGGCCCAATACGGACCCCTGGGGTACGCCACAGTCAATTTTACATTCCTTAGATGTCCTACCACCAATTATAGTACTTTGGCTACGTCCACTAAGATAGCTTTCAAACCATGCAAGAGTATCATTATTACAACCAACCTTCCTGAGCTCCCGTAACAAGAGCAAGTGATTTACTGTGTCGAAAGCCTTCCTCAGATCGAGGAAGACAATCGACACATACTCCCCCCTGTTCCGGCACTCAAAGAGATCACTCACTAGACCAAACACTGCATCCGAAGTAGACCTGCCGGGCATAAACCCAAACTGATGGCTATCAATTACGTCATTCGCAATTAAATAAGACATCAGCTGGCGGTGCACAGCCTTCTCGATGAGTTTGGAAAAGATACTTAGTTGGCTCACTGGCCTCCAGTTAGTAACCTTCGAGAGGTCACCCCCCTTCGGCAGTGGTGACACACGTGCATGCTTCAATGCATCAGGAAAAATACCATCAGCTATCGACTTGTTAACCATAGTAACAACAGTCTCAGGACGATGGGCGAGTAAGTCCTTAACAACATTCGCTCTAACATTCGGTATTGACGTTGACTTATTAGTTTTGATTTGTTTAATCAACTTCACCGCAAAGTCAACATCAATTTCAGTTAGTTGAAAACCATTAAAGTTCTGGCGTTCAGCGTCATTAGGAGGCGGTAACACACAAGGACCAAATGCACCAGCCAGACTACACCCAATTTCACTATAATAAACATTTACAAAGTCAGGTTGGTCATGCATATCAATGCGCGTACCATCCTCCCTTTTTAGTCTCATCTCCACTTCCCGTTCAGGACCTTTCCAAATTTTGTTCACTTCCGCCCAGAAACGTCTAGGGTCATCACTATACCTGGCCAGTTTTGTTCTGACCTCAGCTCTTTTGTTTTTCACCATCAATGCTTTAATGTGCCTCTCAATGCTCTTCACCCTTGGGAGAAAAACATTCACCACACCCACTCTGACCTTCCTGGATTTCCCCAACAATTTATTTTTAGTATTAATAAGTTTTTCTACAGCCGGGGTAAAGCCATCACGTTGTAGCAGGTTCACCTTAAAAAATTTTATTGGATGGTAGAGATCCAGATAATCAGTCAGAGTGTTGGTAGCCACATTTACCACATCGCTAGCCGTCCCTGAGTCTGCCGGGGCCCAATCAGCTGAGTCCACAAACTGACACAATGAGTCACTCTCATAATCTTTATAAGAGCGACCCACAATATCCTTGAGTAGTTTCTCAATCACAACACGCTTTTGTTTCTTCACAGCATAGACCGGTGCATGATCACCGTTTAGATCATTCATCACACCGTTCTCACTTACAAACACACAATTAGTATACACATGATCTATGGTAGACTTGCCCAGTGGATGAAAATAGGTGGGTGGTGTATTCAAATATTTTAGTTTCACAGCTTTTAGGAACCGAAAAAGTCGTCTGCATTTAGGATTATTACGAGTTCTTGTGTTGACATTAAAGTCACCTAAGATCCAAATCTCTTTATCCTCCATCAGCGGCAATTTCAATAATTCCTCTAACTTAGTGTAACATGCATTCACATTTCCCCTCGGCGGCCTGTAGACAGTGAGCACGACCCTAAATTTCTGACCTGGATATTTAGTTATTAGCCCCAAACATTCCAAGTCATTACTGATAAAAGTAAAGTCTTCCAGTACCGAGGTGTAACGCGCATAATGCATAGGTAGATAGCAAGCAACACCACCACTTTTCCTCAGACACACCACTCTGTCAAGTCTATACAGCATCATACCAGGTATATCTAGTTGCCAGTTTTGATCACCCGTGTTTAACCAGGTTTCCGTCACACACAAGTGATCAATTTTTTTGACACAATCGACTAAGTTTATGTATCTTATCTTTAAGACTTTGTACATTCATTCCCACCATACGTAGCCCTTTACAATCACCCAGTTGCTGATAGCTATAATAAGTCATTATTCGATCTACCAATCCTAAGCCCCCACCCATACCTGATACTTGACACAATAACACCTACAGACAAGACAATCCTCCACCATAGTGAAATTACAAAGTGCTCTGGCGCTAAAAAATAGGGCACAGAGTAGAGAGTTCCAGTCATGAACAGCATGATGATACTGTATGTGACGACCAACGGAGAAATTATTATACTAGAAGCATAGGTGGCCCATCATACAGGACGGGGCACAAATACTTCCAATATAATGCAATAATATAACTCAACGGACCAACAGTGGTCAACAACTTATATGTATCTTAGTAGCTCAAGAATATCTTCCTAGGCTTCAAATTAATTTTAGATGCCCCCCCCCCTATCTCTGATACATTTCGTCGACAGTATTTAGCTCAACTCAGCTCAATAAGGCTCAAGGATTTCAACATACGTTCTATTTGTTATCCTAACGTCCACACACACACAACATCCCGAGAAACAGGATCCAATAACATCATAGCTAAAGGTCAATAAACCATTCATAAAGACTTGTGATAGAAATTCTCAAGCATATTCATATACCCGACTCTCACAAAAAATGATTTAGTGTACTTAGTACTTAGATGTCACACTAATAGCATTTGGCACGTCATTCAATGACGGCAAACATACACTTCTATTTGCCCAAGACCCTTGCATCAGTAGGACTAGATCATAACTGCAAAATTTTCTGGTTTAGTCGATAATCAGTTTCAGTAGGAAGTAGGATGATAAAGGTGATCATCAGCCCCATTCGACAGTGTATCAAAGGAATATCTCTATTCATGAGCAGATACCGGTACCACACATTATATAGTGAGCACAACTCATATCTATCATACGTATTAATCTGTTCCAAAAAAATAGCAAAGGTTGAAAAATAATATAAGTGTATTCTAAGCTCCATATCACAATGTTATATTCAATTATTATATTTTACCGGTAGCAAGAACATCAATGTTACAAGATAATAACAGTGCTACATATTCAGCCATGAGGTACAACCAATGATTATTTAGTAGTGTGATTACTATGATACCGTATTAACTCAAAGTAACATAGATTATATTATCAATTATAGAGGAGTGAATATTATCAGACACAGTAAATCAGAGTATATTTTACACAGTTATTGCAAGAAATATTTACCGGTATTCTGTCATAATATCTAGTCCGGTGACAGTCAATACAAAGCTTCTGCTATCCACTTTGCTACTCTCAATTGCATATCACTAAATGGATTCAGGCCATCTCTTAGTCTATGGTACCTGTGACCCCACCCTGTAAAGCTATGCCAACCATGACAAAGTTTATCCAGTCTTGGCGTGCACTTGTGGAATCTGTAATAGTTCAGCGCTGATATCCCCATATTCACACGCATGATGATGGCATCTAGAGTCGGTTGTAGGTGGTGGTCACCCCCTAACTTGTTTACAGTTGACAGTCTCATACCATATAGTGCGCATACTACTATACGAGTGTCTCTCCTCGCCGAGCTGCACTCATCAAGCATCTCACCCAGTCTCGATACTACAGTCTCAGTTGCCCGTAGGACATCTTCATCGCGCAGCTTATAACCAATAGGGCAGGTTTCCACAACATCATGTATGCCGACCATCACTATAGCAGTATCAATATCACAGTCAGGATCCCGGAGTCTCGATACGAGTTTGGCAGTGACATTGTTTACAGTGGCACCAGTACTGAAAAACACAGTCCCCACGTCCGGGATCTCCTCCCTCAGCGGTATTCCAAGGTATTCACATCTCTCGTCTCCAAAGACCTCAATATGGCCTGCTGGCGATCCATTGGAACCATCCATCATTAAATACTCTTATTTAAAGCACTGATAGAGACGATTTTCCCCGGTATTTCTGTGCCCTCGGCGTGTTTGGCGTCCATTGATTCATCCGGCATCTCGGCTGAGCTCTCGTCGTCCGCGTCCACTCACATACATGGTACAAATGTAGCATGGGCTGGGTACTCTTGTACACTCTTGCCTCATTTGCAATAGGTTGTAATTACAGGTGTGACGCCCACCATTATACCACATTTGTGTTTGATAATTAACCTCATTTGCATATATGTATATGCATACTATACATCTATAGGGTACTTCCCTTTAATCTTATACAAGGGTGAAATCAATGATGAAGTCCCATAAGCTGTTCCTTTGATGTAAGTAGTATATACACATGTAATGACAAGCTGGCAGGCGAGGACAGCTGGGCAGCAAGCCAGGAAATACATCGGCCTATACAAGAAGGATCGATAGACATAATTAGTAAATACGCAAACATTAAAGTTGGCACCATCATGGAGAATAGACTATCCATTTTGTAAGAAATAATAGGTAAAATGGGTATCACTATGTTACCATATTACATTGTAGTCTCACATTGTATATACCCGGGACCGGATCCATGGCGCCCTACCCTTGGCCCAAACTCCTATACTACTACCGCCCACAATGGTCCTTCTTATGGGAGGAGTGACCAGTGGTGGGATCCAGGCCAGAGGGAAGGTGTAGATGGTTCATTGGGGCCGTTATGATTTCAGTACCAGGCGCATTGATACCACCGCGTACATTCTCACTGTTACAGTTTGTCTCAGAGTTTGTCTTTGATACGCAGTAGAAATTTAGGAGGAGGTATAGTAGCCATCTTATTAGATACATGTATATGAAACATGTATAGGCCTACACCCGGGCACGTTTTCACATACAGTTTGAAATATTTGATACATGACTGTACACCTTTTCCATATATATACATGTATGTAGTCTTAGATACAGCCGTACAGAACGTCTCCAAGGGGTTCACTTCAATATAAAACACCCTGAACAAAGCTTGGTTAGACGCTGTCCTGCTGCAGAGAAGCTGTCAGCTGTGGCAGACGACATTTGGTCGGTGCCACGCCGATCCCCCTCCCCCTGTCAGACCCTCTACCCCGCCCTCCCCTGACCCAGTTCACGTCCCACGCGTGGGGACGCCAGCTCTGCAGATCTACCATGCGTGACATCTCGCAACACGTGGTTTTTAGGAAGACGAGAGTTATGGTTATTGGGGCCGGGGTGGTGGCGTCTGTTCCTGGAAGTCAGCCGAGCGGAACATAACTGTACACTCCTTCTCCCCCCCCCCCCAACCCCACCCCCTCCTGCTGCCTGGTGGCCTCCTGTAGGGTGTCGGTGTCCGTCACACATGGATACCCCCACTTCCCAGCAACCATCCATGTGCACGTTCTGCGGCGACTAATCAAGGCATTTACATACAAGTGTTCTGCCAGGAAAATAGTTGGGTGGGTCGGGGTGGGGGTAGGGAATGAAGGGAAGAAGGGAGCCAGAGGTGGGGGTGGGGGGGGGGGGGGGGGGGTACACAGGCAACTCATTTACATACAAGTGGTGGGTGGAGCTAGAACAGCGTGGGTGCAAAGAGCTGGAGGTTGATTGAGGACCCTGGCACGCGTACAATCGCAGGGCCCAATGCCTCGGCACGTTCTCTTACATTGTCTAGTGGTATTTCCTGACCCCTTCACATGCCAGCATGTACCCACTTCCATCCCTGCCATGAGTCCACAGACCCCTACTTCAAAGAGGCACACCTGCTTTGATCAAAAACTGAATGAATTCTCTCTTTATTCCAATCAAAGGGAATTGACCTGAATCTGTCCAGGAGCTGATAAGCATTATGGAGTGGGCGTGAGTGGGAGTGATTAGTAAATTAGGCCTTTTGTTCACGCATGGGGTAAATGCTTATGAGCAAATTTCTATAGATTACAGAAGCCGACGCTACCCAGTGTAACACATGCACAGATATGTGAAAGTTTTCATTCTCCCCTGGATTTCAATGATTTGTTAGTTCTAAAAACCTATGCATAATTACATGTATTATAAAGAACCTCTATTCAGGAGCCTTCCTTTGAACATTTTAAGTCTTTTTCCCCTTGCTATTGGTCACCTTCACCCCTGCATATAATATGTGTATGTATAATTGCCTTCATATACCACGGTAAATGACGTTAGAACTATAGATTCTATTTAATGTTCCCTGCACTCACCATGACATAATGATTCAATGCATATATTATAAGTATTCTTACTTCCGATCAAAGCAAGATTAGTCAACGTAAATAATGATTCCCAGTTTGAGTACACGAGTCATACAGTGAAGAGAACATTTTAACAGGCCACCGCAAATTCTTTGTTAGTTTTTAACAGTTAAACGAAAATAAAATGCTACTTTTTTTTCTAAATGTACACCAGACCATGGAGAATGAGTCGCTCTGATAAGATGCTATGAATCCACGAATATATTTCTTTCACTTGGAAGTGAGACTAATGTGTCTGATCAGTGCGGACTATAGCTTTACTGATAATCAGTAAAGGTCTAAAGTGTAGGTAATTCATAATTCACATATGTGCAGGCAATCCATAATGCATATATGGATTTCAAGATCATTATTTGATAATTCAAACCTCTGGCGTTGACCTGGGAGACTTGTTATCTATGTGCAGTTCAATAGAGCGTGTCAATGATGGGTACATTACAACTGTAGTCGATGCTAGTGATTGTTTTCAAATTAGTATGGAATTTGGATCCAACATGCAGTACAATATATTTGTATAGTTTGTTATTTCCATTACGTTAGATTCACATTAAGTGGTCATATCGCTGTTGTGTAACTGTGAACTTGATTCCCCCATCTGTTTAAACAATGTCTTTTTTTTTCTCCTGCAGCCCTGGTTGCTGGACGGACCCAACCCGAAGAAGAGGTTGACATTGTTCATGAAACCCATGGCAACAGCTATCTGCAGCATCTAATTTACATACACCTGGGCACGTGCCTGCCTCCTGCCGCCAGGCCACAGACCAGACAGCCACCCAGAACATCTCAGTAGACGTGCTGGAGGAAAACTGGTACTGGAGCTTTTCTGAAATATTAAAAAAAGAAAATCAATTATGCATTTTCTATAGTGGTTTTGGACTTTTTATTGGGATAGGAGTTGTGGATAGTTTGTCAGTGCAGAGCATTAAGGTGCATGTACATGTACTCTACATTCTGGCCTGTGGTTTTACAAAATATATATGAACATGAAAATACCAATTTTTTCCAAAGGGACATGGTCAAGTCTAACCTTTCAGACTATCTGCTTGATCTTGTTCCAATGAACATTTTTCATACAAGGTCTGGAGGCCATCTATCAGCTCCACCTTAAGCAGCTGTCTGGGTACTTAGTACATTAAGGTGGCAAAGGGCATTAATAATTAATAATAGTACTTTGCACATAATCATGATCGAAATTTTCATAAGAAATAATATACTAAATGTAGATAACAAGTTGTAGACACCACACGCATTTATGCGGCATAACACCATATCTGCGTTAATAATCTAATGTAATGATTTAAGGTTGGAACTTTGCAATTGGGTTCCCTTTTGTCGGCGCGTGAAGTTTGCTAGGTATACGCCCCCATCTCGAGGAGATAAACATTATCCACAAATAAAAGAGAAACTCTGTACTCAGTTCATCTTTGTTGAATTTATCTGGCATCTGCTACATTACATTGATATAGAACTGTGATGAAATATAAGATTAACGACGTTTCTTTATTTGTGTTGTATTTCTGCTTAAGGCAATTGATGCACATCTGAACCACTTTGGTGTCTACCTTTTTAGAAAAAGCCCCTGATGTGTTTATTTATTTAGACCACTTGAGGTTCATCTCAGAATGCCCTCGGGGCAGAGTCTGGTTAATAATCAATAATCCCTGCCACTCCTGTCAACCACTATACACCTATAGGGGGCAGGTCAAGCAATGGCCAACATAACCATTTCCGGGCCATTAGTTGGCCTAGAGCCCCTCTGCCTTAAAGACCCATGGTGAACTCCACTCTCACCTCATAACGCACTGACACTTATGGCCCTTTTTGTATATACTCTATCGATTTTCTGTGGTTTCAATTACCCTGCAGACTTTTGTGTCAATTAGCCAGAGGCCACGCCCACATCCTGGCCGCATGGACTTCTGGGAGTGGTGTCGCGAGCGCCCCCTGTGGGGTTGGGTGAGCTGAACTCCGTGGCTGCCCTCATTTACATACAGTTGTCCTTCCGTCTGGACGCCCCCTATTACCGCCCGGCCCACAACCCCAATTATCGCCCACCTCAGTGAACCTCCCCCGTACACGCATAACGTGAGTGATATGTACTCTATGGTGGTTCTGTGTATAGGTGTATAGTAGGAAATGGTAGCCTCCATATCAATAATACTAGAGTAATCGCTTTCATTGACAACAAAAGGGAGGTCATTCCTTGACCTATCGATGCACTGTTTTGGTCATACTTTTGATCAGCACTGAAACATACATGGTATACATGCTTCATGGGACAGCCTGTGTCCTACTGTAGTGTAGTCTATTGTAGGCTGCTCTCTTTTGTAAATATTCTCATCAAACTCCATCTACTAATTGGGTAAAACAAATATTATTAGTGATGATGTTATAACTTAATATCCAATTTTCCTGGTTTCAATTGATTTTATTTATATAAATAGCAATATAACAAACACAACTACAGCACCAAACATAAGGTGTATAAGTGGCCTTTATTGCCTTTAAAAAATGCAATACAATGTGGATGGGTTTGATCACAACGTTTTGACTGAGGGGTTGCCTTCACTATGACATCAATATTGTTCAGAAGATCAATGCCCAGATCTGCCTGCCTAAAAATACAGAACTCACAAGTAGTCTAGCTATCAGTACTAGAGCTCTGACAGAATGAGATGTGTTCACTCTGGTTCACTCTACGGGGCACATACAGCAATAATAGTATATTGATAGTGAAACCATTGGTGGATAGACTCTAAAAATGCAAAAGATGAATGACACCACTTTCATGAGTCATTGGTTTAGCTTTCTCATGCAAAATAGATATACAGTAGGCGACACTGAAAAATGTGTTCCTCCTGCCAATCTATGGCAGACTGGGTGCGGTGACACTTTGGCTAGGGCGTAGTAAATATCACTATCTTTATTGACCGGGTGTAATATATAAAGATTAACCCACCCACCAGTAGGTCTCATTCTCTGACTGACAGCAAACAGCCATGTGTATGCACTGACAACGATATGCCCGCATGTCATCTCTCCAAGCACATAGGTTGGTCCCTAGTGATATCATCTATGAGCAGACGACAATTCGTCTTGATATCAGCTTGGAGAGTGAATCTCCTTGAGCAGACGACATTTGTGCACCTGGCCCCTGAGGTCAGGGGTCATCCACCTATCTGTGGTAAGTGGCGCAATGCACGCCGGGAAGGGCCATGCTGACACGTGTCATGGCGACATTTTGATGACGTCACTCATTGTTATCTTAGCCACCACGTGGGTGTGTTTGTTATAGACATTAAATTCTACCCACAACGTGTGTAAGGGAATTCGGATTAGGTGTTAGGAATTATAATAGTAGTAGAGCTGCCATCACGCAGCCCCTGCCAAGTGCCCTTACATAGCCCCACCACCACCTTATCCTAAGAAGCTTACTGATAAGGATTTAGCATAAATGTAGCGCTATATTGTCAAACCTATGGTGTACTATGGGTGGGGGCAGGTGGGCTTACTCCTAGTTTGACACATTTATGAGTCAACATTTGCCACCTCTTCACATGAGGCGGACATAAGTAAGCTCTTCTCCACTTCAGGATATGACTGTCGAATAAGACCGAAGTCAATGAGAATGGAATTGGTTAAGTGTCATTTCGAAAATCTGACACTTATTTCTCACAGTTACCTAAATGGAAACAAAACTAGTTATAGGCCCTTATGCTATGTGACATCCTAATCTTTAGCTATATGTACAAAATACGTGGTTATTCTTTGTATAGCCATTTATGAAAGTAAAGGTAGGCTTATATGACAAATCTGTACAAATCTATACCTTATAATCGTGTATACTTCAATTTATCAAATCAGTCTTGCAAATCTGGCTAAATGTAGTTCAGCCATTATTTTTAGTAAAACACCTGTTTGATTTACCTCCTAACAAATGGCAAATAAGCTTTGTCTATTTTTATCAGCACTCACATCGAGGGACCGCACAATATCCTAGGGTAGCACAAACAAATGGCAAATTGGACAAATTACATCGGTTCCAATTAGTCCCCAGTCAGGTGTGCAGAACTCCCCATTAACCCTTTAAGTGTCACATCGTGTTTTAATACCCTTTATCGTCATGATGCTATCCTAGCCGGTAACGCGCCAATGCTGCATCCAAGCATCATGCCGACCTTGTGCTGCACTGATGCATCATGCCAACCCTATGGATATGATGCACTCTCGGAAGGCGGGTATCGTGCATGGGCGCATCATGATGACAAAAGGACATAGCACATTAGAGCACTAGGCGACCCTTAAAGGGGTTACCACAGCCTGGAGAAGTAGCTATGTATTGGCATGTACCAGAACACCTGTTGCTCTCTGGTAACTAAACTGTACTGGAAGAAGCCATGGAGCAGTGCACCCACCATACCTTCACACGGTCACCACTATTTGTCTGTCAACACCAACAAGAACTCTCGATCACAGGAAGCAGGCTGCTTCTCCAGAAGTGCTATGGCACACAGTCGATACTTGGTGGTAAAGTCAAGAAAGAGGCCTCTACCTGGAGGAATGTCTTACTCTTGATCTGCTACCTCAAATTTGCTGTCGTCCTTCCAATGTTTGCTTCTCGTACTCCCTTATTTGGCTAGGCTTTTTTTTTTGGCACAGCAGAAGCTCGGTAAACAGTTTGTACTTTGTCTTATTGTACGCCCAGAAGAAAACTTACTACTACAAAGGAGCCCTTTATGTTCAATTGTGATTAATCATTCAAAAAAAAGTACAAGAAAGAAGTAATAAATCTTCTTTTATTTGTACATCTGTATTAAGGTATGAATGTGCAGTCTAGACAGGGATATGGAGAATCACCCCCATCTGTATGGTTAATGAGGAACCACAGGTGAGTGATGGTGATGGTGTATACTCAAGTACAAAGTAGTTTCCTCCAGATGCAGCTGTATGCAGAACCACCCTGTTTAATAACCCTTTAATGACAGCATGCTGCATGCCTCAAGGTTCAAGTACATTTGTCGTTATAAACGCAACTTGGCAACACTTCATTGGTGCATCATGCCGAGTCTTCAGGAGTGTATCAACCTCGTAGGATCGACATGATGCATGAATACAGCACCCGCGCGTTACTATCTAGGGATGTATCCATGCATTGATTTTCCATGTAGTATGCTGCCCTTAAATGGTTTTAAAGGTGTGCACCCTATACGTGAACAGCTGACGCGCTGACTCACTGCTTCCGATCATTTAAAGGGACTTTGTAGGTCACGCACATGGTCGTACTTTTGGGGTCATTTAAAGGTCTTTGTGTGTTGTGGTATGTCTTTGGGGGCTGGGTGGGTGGGGGTGTCAGTGGGGGGGGGGGGTCACCATGGCAGCCCCCCCCCCCCATTCCTGTACACCCACGACACCATGAACACCCGGCTGTGGTTATTAAAGACGCTGCGTCCCTTTAAACTCCTTCCCCCTTTCACCCCCACCCTCCCTCCTTCCTCCTTCCTCGCCTTTCTTTAGCTTGCCACCCCCACCCTCCACTACCACCCCCTTCTCACCCATCACTCGCACCCCTACCCTGCTGTATGTGAATGTCAGCCAGGTACAAGCTCTTAGATACCACCTGCGCACGCCGGTCACAGGCAGACGCCGCGGCACGCGCGTACCCTGTGACGTCACGGCTCCCTGTCAAGCTACCTGAGATGTAGGGGTGTGCTGAGTCACTGAGGTGTGACTGTCCCTACCTTACCTTCCCCCCCCCCCCCCCTCCTGCATCTCCTGTACGGTAAGGACGCTGCAAGCGTCTTAGCAGCAATCCCCATACTGCACACAAACAGCACTGAATTCCGACACTCATACCCTATTTCACTCATAGAGACCTCTCTAAGCTTCTACAGCAAGGCCACTCAGTATGTATTGGCCAGACATCTACCTTTCACACATAAAATGGCCGTGAATATGTCAGCAGGCCTGCATTCACGTGTACTTCTGAAATGATTCAGTCCCTGCCATGTCTAAAGAGCAGGATGTTGTAGACAGTGGATGGGAGTGGGATGGTTGTAGGGTAGGGGTTGTCATCTTGGTACATGAGTACTACTAGTAGTACAAGCCCAGCGGTGACGCGTGGCAGAGGTCAGGGGTCAAATCAGGCTAGAATGCCCAGATGGGTGAATGGAAAGGTGAGGGTCTAGGGTGGGGGTGGTGTATGGGTTTGGGAAGGGCATGGGTTGGATGACGGGGGGGGGGGGGGGTAGCATGTCAGGTAGGTATAGGTACAACTATGTGGGTGTAGGAGGGGGTGAGGTGTCGGGCGTGACCTGGGTAGAGTGCAGAGTTGGGGGTTTGGGTTTGGTCAGGACATCTGGTCAGTTTCCAGGAGGTGGTAGGGTCAATGGTGCAGGTAAAAGAGTAGAGTCAACCCTCAACAAATGGTGCCTCTATATTATTGAGCTGGCTGGCTTGACTTATAGATAAACCCTTTCCAGTCAATAGAGCATGTTGACACAGAACAGATGCCAATGTAGTGGAAGCCCTCCTTGTCTGATGGGATTATTGATAAGCGTGCTCCTGGGGGTATTTTCTGTCAATACATTTCTACAGAACTGTGCACAAGTATCAAAATAAATATATTTCTGTGGAACTACTTGTACAGTCTCGGACCCCCAGCCCAACACCATGTTCCACCTGTTAGGGTAAACGCTGGCCGAGGCTCACTTGTACATACATGTACATGTATAGGTATGCTTTGGCCAGATGGCTAGTATTCCAAGTTCAGAACTGAATTCTTGAACAATGTGGCTACTATGACAGCTCTTGGGATAGACCTCTCCCCCAACCAGTCTGTTGAGTGTTGTCTAGAGGAGTTGCGTGAGTTTGTCCAATAAGAGGTACCTAACTAGCCTGTTACATGTTAGAATGGCATACCAAGAATTAAGAGTATTTACCATTATAAACAATTGTTAATTCTCAAAGGGATTATTACAAAATAAGTGCAGGATTTCAGGTTGACCTTCCCCTCAAAACTATTCCCACATAATTTTCCCTCTGATGTGTTGTGCTGGAATGAAAGGGCACCACTGCTAAACTCAATAGGGGTGGGGAGAATTAAATGTTACCACAAATCTCACAACCTATTCTCCCTATCCCATTAGAGGTACAGGAAAGGTGCCAGGAAATCACCACAATAGGACGCTGCAGCCAGGAAGTGACGTCACCAGGACTGGAATGACGTCATCAAAGGCCAACAAGTGTGGGCCGACAATAATAGGGAGTAACAATAGATTGCAGGGTAGTCAAATGTTGAGGCATGACCAAAGCGGTGGGGGTGTTTTGAGGAGTGTGCCCCAGAGTTACACTTAAAACCTGGGAAAATAACACCAGCATAAAAGACCCACATCTGGTCAAGTTTGTCGGTGTTTTTACCTAGAAGATCAAAGGCCTGTAATTCAATATGACGTCATTAGGCCAACATTATGCTGTTCGTATACATGAGGGTATCATCTATCGCTATTATTGTTATAAAGATTATCGGGGACAACAGGAGAACGCGGATATAGAGTATTTGTTGATGACTTGGCTTTTCCCTATATAGGCTATACGTATATAACAGGGACTGGGGTGAGCCTCGAAACTAGGTCGAGATCAATTTACAGATCACGAAGGTCAAGTTTGAATAATGGCCATGGATAATATCTATACGTTATTAAGTACATATTTGGGAAATGACAGTAGGTGAATAATGATGAAGAGTCATTACTGTGAATTTAGTAACTATATAAGGAGGGGACATCAGCCCAGGGGTCCTTCCCACCCATGTGCCCCTATTGATATAAAAGCCATCGGACCCACACAGACTCAGCAGGAATGGGACGTAACACTACACAACACTGTTTAATCCACCCAGGTGCTTTACCCCAGGATCATTGTCACCCACAGGACACGAGCTTCCAGTTTGTTACAGCAGACGACAATTCACACAGAGTTCCACAAAGCAGACGACTTTTAGAACCAGACCCACAAAGACGCCGCGTTCTGCCAGGTACCAGCAGCTGGCCCCAAACAAGAGTATGGAACCCCACGGGAAACCAGCGCAAACTACAATGGTGTCACAGGAACGCCGGGTGTCACTATTCAAGCAGATCCTTTGCCTGAGACTGAGTTGGGGGTGGGGTTGGGTGAAGAAGGGAGTGCAGGGACCGACATTTTAAGTTATGTATTATTGTTCTTGTAAATACCGGCAAAAACTTTGAACAGCTTGTCAAACACTTACATTTACAATTACCCAAAACGGAAAAGAAAATAAACCCCAAAAAATCATTTCGGTACCATTCACCATGGCACACAATGCGTCTCCGTTTGATGTGCCTATAGACTCCTTGAGTTTCCCATGATTAGATGCGGCTTGGCTCGATCGATTAATGTGACTCATGAATATTATATCTGTGGAATTACATCATATTAACAAAGACATTTATCGGTATTTTATACCGATCAAGGTTCCAGAGAATATCACCGAGGGGAGGGGGTTGTCAAGGTCCACGTATGATACCAAGTGGATCTGTCAATGGAACTCATATATTAGCATACAATAAACAGGCGCCTAGGTATCATGTCAGACAAGGGTGACAGATGTGAGCCTACGAGTAGCTGTGGCATTAATACATTAAATACTAGTAGAATGTCTCTTCTTTATTCACCGTAATGAACCAAAACTGGCTGCTGTACAGGGCCTAAATCAACCTCACAAGGAAGAATATGTAAACATTTCTCTTCATCCTTTATCAAGTACATCACTATTTTCCCTGCCAAATAATCATTGGCGTCTGGGATGGCTCTACAGGCTTCATCTGCTCAGAAGATCTGAAAAAGTGACGCTGACGCTAAGTCACTCTGTATGCACCCCGATGCCTCACCCCAGACGCTAAGTGACGCTATTTTGGCAGGCGTGCCCATGGTCTGTGGGGCCATGCCAGGTCGACGTCATAGCGACACTATCCCATAGTGACGCTATGCTGCCATGACAACGCTATAATAATGCCATCCTAGAAACCACGCCCCACTTTCCTGGCAGGCCAGACGGCCCCTCCCTGCCACTGACACGGCCTACACCTGGTAGGGCGGGGGTGGGGAGGGGTCCCTTTACAGTGAGCACCCCCCTTCAAGTCGGCAGATGTTAAGTTTCAGGATAGAGGGGGGGGGGGGGGGAGAAAAAGTGCCCCGTATTAAGGAGGAGGAGCTAGGCATTAGTAATACTAGTCTTTTATTCCGGGAAGAACCACGCCGTCACGCATGGACGAAATTATTCATATCACAATGGCTAGAATTAAAAAGTTCCCAGGTAGCCCCTCGGGGTGGGTGTTGGGGGTGAGGGGGGGGGGGGTAGGCGCTTGACATGGTACCCTGCGTTTGCATAGTGCAGTTTAATTGTATTTTGGGTTTTGTGTGCTAAATGGGAAATATGGTATACAAATAACGATGGTATGGGCTGGAGTTACGGACAAAAGACCTTTCACATCAATTAAATCGTTTTTATAGTGTCAAATTGTCTGGAAAAGCATGATAGACGGTGTGTATCTTTTTTTCAAGTTGTCCCCACCCTCCCCTACTGCCCTTAACGCTATCTCCCTACTGGTATCACTTACATTTGATTGATACATTTCTAATTGTAGCTGATGCAATATCATTTTTTTATATACACCTGGTGATTGTCTAGCGGGAATAGCAATCTAAATGAAGATACATAAAAGTTACAATATGAAACAAAATAGTGTTTTGTGGGGAAGAAAGAGCTCCTTCAGATTATGAAGTTCATACAGCTGTATCGTGCATTCCCATGTATACATAGGGTTACATGTCGTTTTGGAATGAAACATACACAGCAGGAAAGTACACCCTCAGAAAAGTGAGAGTCATTGTCGCTAAAACTACCCTCACCTGAGAGTCAGGCAGTGCCTGGCCCTGAGGTGAGGGTAGTTTTAGCGACAATGACTCACTTTTCTGTGTGTGTACTAAGAGAAAGTGCAATATAGAATAGCATCCAAATGCGTCCAATATCCAGCAGTCTACATACACAATGTACGAGTACTGTGTACATGGCTATGATTCAACTAGAATGAGGTTTTAGATATCACCTCTTTATTTCGTAATCAAAAGTGCTGATCAGCCGGTGACAGTCCTGTATATAGGGTTTCATAGATTTTTACTTAATGCATTATAAATGCCCTTTGTCGTCGTAGGATTTGATGGTGTTTGAATGCAGCATGCCGAGTACAATCACCAGGGCTGCATTCATGCATCATAACGATAAAGTACATGATGCTTTAAAGCAGTATGTGGCCCCTAAAGGACTATAGAAGCTTGTCTAGGTGGCTATACCACCATGCAGCACCTCCTCCAGCACCCTGGTACAGACCGATCAGCAGACCCCCACCACCTGGTGGTGAAGGGACAGTGGTCCCCTTGGAGGACGGCCCAGCCCATATCAGTGGTTATCATCAGTATCTCCAGTGTCCCTGAAGCACCACCTCCTGGCGACCTGATGGAGCATGCGTAGAGCGACCCCTGCAGGGAGAGAGTGTCATCAGTTTACCATGGAGGCCATTTAGACTTCCGGTCAGTTGCCTCTGTGACCTTGGGATGACCACTAGGTGACCCGAGGGTAGGCCTGTATGGAAACTGAATCCTTCCTGATTCCAGTCTGCGTGCAACATGGCCAGTGTCCCCCCAGACATGCAGAACCCTAGTTTTCTTTTTTCAAGATTTTTTTTTTTTTTTTGGGGGGGGGGGGGGTGGAGGTTGAGCATTTCCACCCCTTGATTGTGGGGCTAAAAGATTTCAACCCCTCTTGGGGAGACGGGTAGCATTTCACCTGTTTTCAGCGAAAAGAGTGGGCGCGCGCGTGATCGACCCAAACCCAAATCCACATACCCCTTTTGTGTACTCCTATCATAAACTATGTATAAAGGCTATGCCTATGATTTTGGTACATGTACATGTATTACCAGTTCCCTGTGTTATCTGATTAGAATCATTTGTCTGATTATTTCACCGGGAGAAATAGGAGCCCATCTTGGTATCTTGTTCTATGCCTTGTTCCCTACCTGATGTTTATTTTTGTTGCTATTTTTGTACATTGGCTTCCACAGCGAGGAAGTGTAACCTGGGTACCAATAACCTGTGTGAAGGCACACGGTAATTGGGCTGATAAGCTAGGAGCTAAATATTCACTTATGGACACTTTTATGGCCAATAGATGGAGGTGGGAGCTACCTGGATCATAAAACGAGGCACTGCCATGAGCACAAGACGCCGCCCGTTTTTGCCAAATTTCCCAAATATCTCCAGGACACTCGTGACCCGGAGAATACAATGCGCATGCTCAGGACGGCGTGACCTTCAACATGTGAATTTTGACCTTGGAGTTTGAGGTCATTTTGCAGGGGTCACACCGTAGCCCTGGGCCCTGAACTGCAACGCCCGATCACGTGGCCGCGAGACATGGCGAGATTTGGCCACAGGGAAGGTGATGTCTCATGAATCATTAGCGTGCCAAGGTAGAGTGTATGTGTACATGTATGTGTGTCTATGAAATAGAACGCCTTAATCGTAAATGTGAGGGTTTAAGTATTCATAAAGTTTTTTCTCGCCGTCTTTGCATTTCAACGCATTCTTAATGAAGTGCAGAAAAAAAGATAAGCCAATGTATACAATTTTAATATGTATGAATATGAACTAGTGTTTCCCCTGCCGTGTAGTTTCGATCCTGCAGTTCTGCTACTTCTATCGTCTAGATATCGATAAGACTACAACCGATCACTAATAGCTACTTTCACATTTATAACAGCCCCTACTATCTATAGTATGGGCAGGCATAAAAATACCTAGCCAACCGGAAATTTTCCACTCTAATTTGAGCAGTACGGCCTACGTACCAAAAAGGAGTTTAAAAATCAGATCTTTTCCAACGTTTTGAGTTCATTAATTAGAGCATGTATCCAGACATGCGCAGACCCGGTATGACCGGACAGCGCATGCGCGGCGCTGGTGGATGGCGGCCGACCCTGGAGGTGGTCCTGCAGACATGCGTCCAGCTGGCCCTGATTCCGCTGATAACGGCCTAATTGTTCTTTGTCTCTGCCACCATGATGGATGATGCCAGTAACCAGCCTCCGTGCCGGATCCGGAACCCAGACTACTAGTATAATGTGACTAGGGCCCGCTATAGGGGGCTGGTCTTAGGTTCGTCCTAGGTGCGCTGTGTACATACATAGTGTATAAAGGTGAAGGGTCTTGGGTGATTGGGGCAAAAGAAATGTGCGTTTCAGATGACATGGTCTGAAAATCTAGGCTAGGTAGGTCGGAATATTTTTTGGATATATATTTCAATAGGCCTTAAAATTAACCAGGGACTGACTTGTGTACTGCAGTCGTGGCTCGGGAATTGATAAAAGGAGTAGAATTGTAATTCACACAAATGTAAGTGGCTAAATGGAGCAACCCTCAACATGATCTTCAATTATTTTCCCTACTGATTTCCTCTTGCATATTACAATGTATTTTGAGCATGATTCTGCACATGACTCTAATGGAGGTACACCATTAATATGTAAGAAAATACTGTAAACAAAATGGGCAGAGGATGTCTATAGATGGGCCTTTGGTCCACTTCGTGTCATCAACCCTTCATAAATGGTTGGTGAACACACCTCAAGAACAAGTAATCCCTGAATTGGCCTAAGAGGAGAATGTCTTTATGAATTACAGTGTCATTTTACTCCTCTAAATATTTTACAAAACCTCCATATTAACACATATTATCCTCAAACTTTATGAATTAGGCTCCAGACCTGTTCTGCCAGATAAGGGTAGGTTACCCTGGTATTTTTTCACATTGGCCTTGTGAACGGGAGCAAATGTGAAATAGTGCAGCCAATTTTTGGATCAGCACAATTTGAGAGGCGGGCGGAAAGGTCATGGCTAAGAAGGTCCTCATGTTACCACTCACAATTCCATAGTCGTTTAAAAGTCATGTATATGATATATACATGTATGCATGGGTATAAAGCTAGCACATGGCACTGGTTTTCATAAATTGTGTGGCTTTGCCAATATGAAGATAAAGAAGTATTGTGCAATATCCTACACCATGCCAATTGGGTAAAGCAGAAGGGTGCGGTGGTGGTACCGTTCTTCACAAATGCAAAATACCTGGACAAAACAGCACAGGCTACTTATTCGCCAATCAGCATTAGCAATCAGCTTACCTGTACACCAGGTGTGAGGGCAGACTGCTCACCTGGAGGCATATTTGCCACCTTTTGTTGGCTAGAATGAGAAGGATGGATCTAATTTGGCAAATCAGCCTATATTACACCCCGCCCCCTCACAGTCTGGTCTGGATAATGATCTAAGTATAGCGTCTAGCTGCCAGACGCCCCACCCCTCAGCCCTAAACCCACACAGGCTCCATGTAATAGCCGTCCAGTTGAGAAATGACCATCTATGGGGCATGGTGACAGGTGGACTGACCATTGGTCACTATTTGCATGTCCAATCTGACAGGTCGGGGAGGTTGCGTCAGTGTATAGGTACCAAATCGGCCACCATTTACAGCTGTGTCCACCCCTCCCCCACCCCTCTATCCCCTGAGCTCAGAATCTCAATCCTCAGGGGTTTTGTGTGTCAGAGACCCTCAATTAGATGATCCAATCCGCGTGCATATGGTGTGAATATAACCTCAGGGCCCTCCGGTAGCCTCCACAAAGGTGCCACTATAATTTATACAATGTATAGTATTGCGTTTAGGTGGGAGGTGGATATAATGTTGGTGTGTGGGGGAGGGCACCCCCCCCCCCATTTTTGGGGAATTCCTTTAATCCTATTTCGATCCAAAGGGGGGCTTCCATAAAGTTCTTGTACACATCAAAATAAAGGGTTCATGTACACAAAGATTTTTCAGAAAATAGAGGCCCCCAAGGAACCCCATGTCACAAAGTTTGCCTTTTTAAATTTTAGATCCCTTCCCCACTCTACCCCCTTCAAATTCATGGGATGGAGGGAGGGGGCTGGGGGCATGGCCTCCCAATCCTAGACATGGGGGGGGGGGTACGGAGTATCTCTTCTCCCACTAAAGAAGGAAAGAATTATAGCAATGCTAGCTGTACAACCCACCCAAGTGAAGCTGTTTCCAGCATCACTGAATTAGATTATTTCACCCCCTTTTCAGCGAAAAAGCCCTCGCATGAGGTCGGCCTCGAGAAACTGCCGGAGGGAGGGGTAGACAAAACTGGATCCCTCTCGAGGGCGTAGGGGCAGGACATAGGTCGTTGGGAATTGTCGTTTCTTAAACCCATGCATGTAATGTGTCATCAAATGATAACACAACAGTGTTGATACACAGAGCTTTATGTATGAACGTCGAAATCGACTAGTATACTATAGCCGAGTACCGTTTTCTGCCTACCAGTACCTCCCTGGAAAACTGCGGTATCTGGACCCCAGTCTCCAGGGACACATAAATCCCCCCTGTAACCTGTGACCGCCGCTTGACCACCCATGTGCCCTGCTCTAGCCGTCCCTTGACTTTACACGATAGCGGTACTTTGATTATTGGGGGGAGATTTTAAATTAAATCTTAATGGTGCATTCCCGTACCGGAACCCTGGTCAGTAGGGGGGAGGTATAGGCAGGGGAGGGGTTCGCTAATTAATCACCATAGGTAATCTAAATGCTAATGACCACCTCTGAAACCAGCCAAACCATGCTGCACTATCGGTACATACCTTTGTATTCCTAAATGTCCAATAGGGATGGATGAAGAGTGCATGCACACATAATCAGGAAACTGTCCTATATTGGTCCTTGTGATAGGGCGTAGTTCCGGTTTCTGACACGAGGGTGGACCACTGGTTCAGTATGGGTCAAACCTGGAGCAGGAACGAGGCAAGACAAAACAACAATGGATCCAATTCAGGAAACTTAGTATGATATTAATAAATACAGTGCGCTGTATCGTATATTTGCACTACATGTTACCAAGTCTATGTAAACGGGTATGTATATATACTAGTATATATACATACAGGTCGTCATTATCGCTAATTATAAAGCATCTAACCTACCAGCCTTGCTTCTCAGACGGCCATATCTGGCCAGCAAAGATAAATAGGATCCAGACACACACATGAGGCTCCAATTTAGTACAGAGGCTATCAACGCTGTCTTAATTGCACCAATTACACAGTAATTCTTTTGACAACTGCAGGGTATAGGCCAGCCATATGCTAATATACAAGATGGGGGCTTATCCTGAGGACATTGGTACATTTTGTGGATGGTATGAGTTAAATGCCCTCACCCAAGACTTGTCCAGGCATGCGGCTGGCACGCCAAAGGTCACCCCTAACCTGACCTTCACCTCTACTTATAATGAAGGGGGGAGTCTTGTTTTACTGAGAGCAACACATTATTTGTTTTATTTACATTGTTTATATATCCCAGAAAATTAGTACAATCTTGAGTCCACCCAAAGCCATACATTTGGGTTTGCATTAGGAGGGCGCAAGTACGTGGACACTAATTTGCTGGGATGTGTGCAGTTATTATGTTTTCTTCGTGTCGGCAATGACCTAATTTCAATCCACTGGTACATATCAAGGTACATATAGGGTAACCAATTCATGTTGTCATTAACATCATGATAATTTATGATTTCACCATATGTCCATTGCAAAATGCAGTAGCATGTTTAGATTGGAAGTATTGTTATTTCAGCGCAAACCAATTAACACGTGTTTGATGAGACACATTGTTTATAAAAATACTAAAATGGTACATATTGAATAGTCAAGGCCGGATGTATATATGGATCATATGATGAATACCTCGTTACAATTATGGAGTAGTCTTAATTAGGCCAATTATCATTAAGTTGAATTTACAGAAATGCGTGGGTGTGTGTGGGGGGGGGGGGGGGGGTAGGTGTTACAATATTATATATATGTACCTATATATATATATATATATATATATTTATATATATATATATATATATATATATATATATATATATATATATATATATATATATATATATATATATATATACTGTGACTTATGCTATGGATTGATAACCCATGATAACCAACCCTTTAGATCTCAGTGAATAGAATAAATTAATTAATAGTTTTTAAATATGCTTATCAGCGATCCCATCTCTTACGCGATAGTATCAAAAGATAGCATGTCGAGCATGCTGGGGTTATTACGCCATATTGCTGTGCCTTGGTGGTAGGTAGGAGGATATAGCCGTAGAAGAATTTGTGTGTTAGTGGAGCAGGTCTGGCTCTAAAGCCAGCCACACATACACACATTCCTCTTCGTAAAATGTCACTAAATGAATATATATAACTGTAATATATAGACATATGCCAACGCCAATTGATGCCGTCTCTGTTGTATTTCACAAGTGGGGGCTGGGGCAGTATCCCACGAAGCCGCAGGCTGAGTGGGATGTGCCCCAGCCCCTACGAGTGAAATACATCAGAGAGGTATCAACGTAGTTGAAATTTGCATTTATTATTTCATTCGAAGCCATTTAATAAGGGAAAGACCAATTTTCTTAGCCCATTGAATACACGCATATTATATTCAATGGCGGGCATTGAATACGGCCTTCCAATGCTTAAGCATAGGAGATCTTGTATTTGAAATACAAGCTATCATCTGCAAAGTACCAGGTATACGGTAAATGTAGATATTTTTGCGTGTATACATACATTTTCGAGAATTTGCTTTTAAATGACAAGTTCACGTGTACTTAAATTTGCGAATTTTTGAATGGTAGTTGTAACACTAAAGGCTGTGTCTCATGAGATCGATGCAATTTGATAGTCTTTGCACGGGTGACGTCTTTGACCAGGTGACGTCTTTGACCAGCAAGGTTTTTGAACAGCTGGTCAAAGACGTCACCTGGTCAAAGACGTCACCTGGTCAAAGACTATAAAATTGTATCGATCTTATGAGACAGCCTATACAGGATAGATATTTCGTAAAAACATGTACAGCCCGAAAATATCTACCTTTACAGTATACACTTCTTAATATCTTGCAACTGGATGTGTCACAGCATATGATATGTTAATTAGAAGCTTCTTTTTTACGTAACCCTTGCTTCTTTTTTACTTTTTACATTTATCAACCCATTGGGTTCCGACAGTAACTGTGTGAGCAAGGGGGTGAGATATGAGCCTCAAGGGATGTGAAGAGTGGGTTGCCAATGTGTATGTTGGAAGAATATTTAATGTTAATCAAATTCATATCAATTGTGGCTTTTTGAGGTAAGAGGGAGGAGGAGGTCTCCATCCTTTACCCACCCCCTATCCATTCACATATCTGAGTCCTTGTTCTTCTATGGACTATGGGTGTGTATGTCAAGCTTTATGTAGGTTGGTATTTATGTGAATGTCAGGGTCTAGTCTAACACCACCGACACCAGTAACCCTTACACTTCCTATTGAATGTTTGTCTACCTAGTCCATGTACATTTACCCTCTAAATATCATATAAATAAAAAATAACATTGTATTTCATTTCACAAATTTCATTGTTATAATTATATTATTGTCATTCACATCGTCAAGTGTGTATATGTCTGCATTCGTGAATATTTAAAGTATTATCCTTTACATCTTATCTTGTGTTCTTTATTTTTCCTCGTCAAACTTATATTTTCAAAAGTGACATTTAACATAATTGGGTGCATGTATATTATGTTTGTCTCTGGCTGCGTCCTAATAGGTCCAGGATGGGATCCAATACACTTGTGCCACCACTCTATATAAGTGTGGAGGGGCTGGTGGAGAGGGGTTATCACCATTCAGCCTTTAGTGTATATACAGACCAAAGAATGGGATCCACTAGGGCCAATACTGTGGGGGAGTCTACCTGTCTGCCCTGCCTTTGTCGGCAACGTTGGTCCTTCCCTCTCTAGTCGTACTTGACCCATATGGTCCCTGCAAGGGAACCTCCCTTCACGGTCTGGTTCTAACAATGTCCACGAGATGGCTCTGTCTGACCGACTGCCCCGCCACCGACGGGGGAGGCGGGAGGGAATTGCGTATGTCTATGTATGGTAGATGTATACATACATGCACGTCCCTGTGTATTGTGATGCTATATGTGGACAGGAGGGCCCTATGATTGCTCTGATGTAGGGCTTATTCAGTGAAAGTATACCTCACTGCATTATATGGATAAGGGGTCTACAGGAGCAAGTGGTTGGTGTGTGGTCCGGATGGCATGTCATCTGATTCTACAGGGTGATGTATCCATCTATATGAGACAATGTACATCTATATGAGACAATGTATATGTGCATGTATATTCCACACACCTGTGTCGTATGGTAACAAACACATGACCCAATGGCTAATGGGGGTGATGGACATAAAATGTGTGCCTTCTCATGTGATTTTAGTGTTCCAACCCAGAAATGAAAGGGGCCCAACATGGATCCTTGTGGAACACCAAACTAACGGATATGCAGTCTAATATGGCTGTCATCAGAGAAAATTGTAACTTGTCTCTGTTAGCAAGTAGCTGGGGTCAATGTTATAAATAGTAAATAAAGTATGGTGACGTAAAGGTAGATCAAGGCAAGAAAAATATTTGCATGCAACCATCACAAAATAAAATTAAAAGTATATATGCATGTACAGCCTATTGCCGCCTTACCACACTGACATTTTTTGAACTCGTGGATTCTAAACACTGACAATCTGCCCATAGGATGCTGGATTGCCAACCATGTGAAATGCACAGATACTTGGACCAACCCCCTCTCTTAAATGCCAACAATCAATTTGAAATGTATTCCATCCAACCTAACCCAAATAGCAGGCACAAATCTACTGGTTGTGAATCGCCACTCCACTCCACCTCACCTCTGGGTTGTATCACTACTCTGAAACTGTGTTGGGCAGCATTACCTGCTGTTCAATATCCCACCCTGCTCTCCCATCAATTATCAAGGCACTATACCTTCAAGATGAAAAAATGTAAAGAGTGAATTGTCAGTGATAACATACAGCCGTAATGATCAGGTGGCAGTGTGCTACCTTATATTTTAAATATAAGGTAGCACACTGCTAATATCTCTTCATAGCAATTCACACTGCCTTACTCAGTGTCAAGTTTGCAGGTTGAAGCCCGGTCACTGGGAAGAATGTGATTTTAACCATTTCAACTGGATCATATCATGGTGTGATGGTCTACATCGGGCCAGCAAAGGGTAGGTATATAGTGGTACAAATACCAGTCATCGCTGATAATTATGATCCAGCCTAAATTGATAGTCTTCAGAATTTTAGTGTATAGCACAGGAGGTAAACTTTATGAACCCCTTTGTTTACAGGCTATATCCCACCTAGTGCCCTCTTGACCCTAACACCCCCCCCCCCGACCCACATCCCAACATCCCAATACCCCCGACACACACACACCGACACACAATAATATATTGACCCATAGATCTCATTCACACCCTGTTCGCCGATCACCCCCAACCCCACCCTATGCTGCGACTTCCGGTCAGTCAGTATAGATTTATTGGTGCCATGGCCACTCTGTGCGTTGAGGCATGGATCTCTAGTACCTCTGTAGTAGGCAGTAGATTGGACCTGGGGGCGTGCTGACCACTGCCCACCCCTGACTGACCAGTGGTCACTCCGCCCTCTACAATTAGTCCCCAGCTCGGTTTACGACTTGATTTGGGGCCACATCACAGGTAATGCCCGCCAGGTAATGAGGCCCACCTGATCATAGCCGTAGACGTGTTGAAGGTCTCCGGGGGACACTCCTTTGGGTCCTCAGTATCTGGTCATAAGGTAGTCTAGATACTGTCTACATGTATAAGGAATGAGGTTGCTTGATTTTGAGATTCTGTGGGTAAGTGAAACACAAACATATGTATTCATTACACAAGTTTAAGAAGAATCGGTATACCAATTTTCAATATTGGCTATACACATTGGCCTACATACCTATGCAATTTGGTGAAAGAGAAATAATATACCGCCAGGTTGCAATACTTTATAGTCAAGTATTAAAGACCAATATTACTATATCTGTGTACCTTTATCTTTCAACACAATCTATCATTATTGGTGATATTGCAATTAATATCACAGGGTGGTGGGCATGTCTATTTAGTTACTTTGGGACCTAACTGGATCTCACCACCCTCTCACCTTTATTGCACCTGTTGCTGTCAGATGGTGATGTACATTTCCTCAATCTACCCCCTGCCCTGTACTCTCCACCCCCCCCCCCCCATATACATGCCTGTACCCCTCCACCAGACACCTACCCTACAGTCCGTCAGGCCCCCAGACACCACCCTTGTAAACCCCAACATACCTGGGTGTGGGATCACCCTCATCACCATCCTGGAGGGCCTAAGGGGGCACATATACCCTACTCATGGGTGAGGTTCCTTCAGCCCACCCTAGTAGCACTGTAAAAGTTGCTCTGTCCATACATCCCTGATCTTCTTTGCACTCCCGACTGGGTGCTCACCTATCTGGATCCCTAAACTGCTCTGTCCTGGCACACTTAGCCCACAGTTCTATACCGACATGCCGGGATGCGGTTCATTGTCTTGCTTTTATGTACGATACAACTTATTATAGATACACATGTAATGGAGACAGGCAGTGAGTCCATCGGTGGTGAATACTAGTATACACTGCATGGCATGGATCATTTTTAGCAGATTGTCTCTGACGTGGACCGATCATATGATTGCATTCATACACATCCAATCGGCACACTCGTGTGGGGTGCACGATCACTATTACCCTTACCCTGCTTCTGTTGGGTTTATTGCCTTCTCATGTGATTTCAGTGTTCTAACCCAAAATTCAACGGGCCCAATATGGATCCTTGTGGAACACCAAACTGACGGATATACAGTCTAATATGGCTTTCATCAGAGAGCATTGTCTCCTGTCTCTCTGTTAGCGAGTAGCTGGGGTCAATGTTATAGATAGTAAATAAAACATGGTGACGTAAAGCTAGATCGTGGCAAAAATGTGTTTGCATGCATCCATCACAAAATAGATTCAAGTGAAGATGAGGCATTGCGTCGGATTCAGTTGATTGCATGAGAGGTAAATAAATGATGAGTTGTTCATAATTAAAAACCAACAAAAATGTTTGATAAGATGATGTTATCCTTCTCTGAAGATCAATAAGGGGCCGTTCCACAAAGGCTCAAGTCTTTCTGCCCCTTCAGCAAGAGTCGAATGAGCGAGAAACGATACTCTGCTCCTTATTTAGGGAGTATAGGGGAGGTGAGAAACAATACGTTGGGTGCCTTTGTTGTGGACTTTTCAAACAGTGGGAGATCCTACTTGGGGGAAGGTAGGGTTGGGTGTACCAGGTAGGGTGGGGTGGGTGAGGTGAGATGGGGCAGGGTAATGGTATAGCAGGGTGGGAGGGGCCTTGTTGTGCGCCCTTTGTTGATCCCCACCATTTATCACACGTGCATGAAGGGTGATCATTGGTCCCCTACGTCGGGCGCGTGCGGGGTGTCACCACAAAACGGTCTTCTTTTCCTGTCCTTTGTCACGTTGATTAAGTTTAGCCCAAGGGTTTGCTGTTTCAATGATCCCATCTTGTTCTGGTCAGTTTAGATTTCTTCTTTTTTTCTAGAGAAGAATGAATGGATAATTTCTTACGGTTCTTATTCTGTGGTATCCTCATCTTAGCATCATTCAGTTAGTATGTGCTTCCTCATCCTCTGTTTCAATGTTAGATCTATACCCCTTTCACCAACAGGGACTATGATTATTTGTAAGGAATAAGAAACTAGCAAGAAATATCGATGAGTATGTAACAAAATCTGATGGTTAAACTACTTTTTTAAATACAATTTATGCATTGTAGCAAAGTAGCATTATAATTTCCACTTCACCTAAATATCTCACAATAGCCCTTTCTTTTGTAATTCATGAAGAGCTTCGTAAAATGGATGCCCCATGCGGGGAACGCGGATTATCTTTTCTGACTTGTAGCTCACCCTTTTTTTAAAATGCATTCCTGCACGGCAATAGAAAAGGAAGTGCGCCTTCAAGCAGCAAGGGTGATCTGCGCACTCCGCGCGGGGCTCCCTTTCTGCGTGACTGCTTGTTCTATATCCGTGGGTCTTAATCTCAGACTCTTAGCAGTAAATCCTGCCACAAAGGTAGGTATAAGGTAGGGGAAGTTGATACTCTGTGCGGGAGAGCTGGCACGTGCTGAAATCTCAAGTTACACATAGGGCTAATTCAGGGTGTGGGAGTTCTATAGCATCTGATGGACCCTTACAAAAACTAACATAGCTTAACCCTACCCTCTGCATGGATAACCACACTCTTTATAATACCAACTTGGGGTATATATGCAGGTACAATCCCACGATACTATCCGTTGTTAAGCTTGCCTTTCAGTGTCATTAATAGAAATACTCCCTTCATTGATAAAGAGAAGTAATATATGCTAGTTGAAAAGAGTTATCTTTGACAACATTGAAATAAGTAGTTGCTTTGTGGTTTGGTGTGCAATTATGCTACTCTTTTACTCCTATATACTCCCCACCCCTATATTTTCCTTAGCTGCTGGGGGCGGGCACCCCAGGACAGGCCCCATCGATCAGCCCCTAAACACCAGTGACTCCTGACATTCTGATAAGTCTCACAAGAATTAATGTACACTGGTTTGGTCACCTTGCAAGAATTAATGTGCATACTTGGTCTTTCATTCATTTCAGTCTCCTATTCAAGACCTGACATTCTTCTACACGTGAGATCTATAAGAAATAAGACAACGTGGTGGCTGGGGGCTAACACGTCAAGAAGCAAATTGCATTTGAAGAATTAGATAAGTCAATGAGGTCTGTGAAAAGCAATTCAGCTCCAAAAACATATGGGCGCTCCTATAGCTGGATAGAACGGTGTATATCAGATATCATTCCCATATATTGGTTTCATAGAAAATACGTCTCATGCTCCACATCTGACTTCACACTATAGGAAATAGGGAAGTGACTGGCCTTGACAAATAATCAGGAGCTTCACAGGATGTACCTTGTTGAGTGATTTGCTTCTCTGTGAGATGGGGCAGGGTCATATTCCAACTACAGCAACTTGGTAGTGATATCTCTATGCATGCCCATATATATCCTTCACATTATCTTCTGGCTTTAGTAACTGATATGCGACGTAGTTGGATTTGTTAACTATATATTGAATACAACAGATAAGCCTGAAAAGATGCCATCAGGGTGAGGGTACAAAGCTCACTCCATCAGACACATGATAAAGTTAATGTACTAATGCATTTTTATTGTTTTATGCAAATTGCAATAATGACTCATGATACTAAAAGTCTATAGGCATCTAGCTGGATACATTATCAGCCAATCAGAAAAACACCCTGCATTCACTGCAGAATTTTTAGGGTGCATTATGTAACAGCTTGTACCCATGTGACCGCTGTTATCAGTGCTTATCTCACCAGTTACAGACTTAAGTAATCGATGCGCCCATAGGACGTCCAGCTTGACCCCTATATTGCCTGCATGGCCATCACCCTATTGGCAAAGGTAAGCATCCCCTACCTTTCTGTATAGGTACAGTCCTATACACATGAGTAGTATGCGTATATACCTGACAGGTGAGCTGTGATTTTGTCGTCTTCTCCAGGTGACCATTAGCTGCTGGCAGCCCCTTATTTCCCACATACCTGGATGGCAGTGACCTCTAACCCCCCTACAGCCCACCTTCGTGTCCTCACCCCATTGACCCCCACTCCCACACTCCAGCCCTCCTCCCCGGCCCCAATGCTGAGGATTGATAAATTAGAACAGGATGGCAGTAAAAAAAAGAACAATAACATGATCGTCAGCATCATTCTGTAGGCATCTGTGCAGAGGCTTACGACCACATGGCAGTTTCAGTTTCGTAGGTCCTTCATGCAAATACATTTATTTGACTGTTGCACCAAAACAAAGAGTGGGACAGTATACTCATGTTCTGTGCTGTTTGTAACATATCTAACATCCTCCAACAATGTGTTGGCTATGGTAATGATAACCGATATGAATTAAACATGGCTATCCAGACACATGTCTAACCTTTGGAAAGAAAATGTTAGATTATAAAAGATAAGACAGAAGTGGAGGAAACGAGTTGCCCCATCGTCTTCTCTATTGCTAAAACGTCATTTAATAAAACATATTTTAGTTAAACCATAGTTAAATGAATAAACCATGTACATGTTATAGTGAAGCTGATGTACCATTGAAAGAAGCTAAAAATATGAAGGAACACAATGTACATATATACTTATGTAACATAATTTCCCAGCAGGAGGTAGAAATACTAAACAGTGAACTTAGTAGAAATTTTAAAAAACATGAAGAGGGGATTCTCTTAATTAACCCCCTGGACCTCATCTCTCCTGGACCCCCTCCCTTTTTTCCTTATTCCCTTTTTGACCTGCCTCGATTGAATTAATGAAACTGCATTGAGTGATATATTTAGTAATTCCTCAACAAGAATAACTTGCATTCCAATGTCCATCCAGTAGATGGAGTAGCTGGTGACACCCCCTGGAGTGAGGGCAGTGGTCTCTGTACACGTGTCTGTGTACTAAAGCATCAGGAAGACCAGGCAGGGCTTTGTACAGCAAAACGTATACAGAAATGCCTGGCCTTTGACGTTAACCTAGTTGTGGTTAGACCTCCTCCATCTCAACCTGAAAAAGATAGACACCACTCCTTGTTGGAGGCCATTCCCACTACTGTGTGCAGGGATATGTCATTCATCTTGAGCCTCAACTCTGAAAAGGAAAGTTAATTCTCATCATTGGCCTTTCAGCATCCAGAGGGAGAACCCCTGACCACAGGCTATATATAGGGGGTATCCCACAGCATCAAGGTAATGGTCAGGATCTATACTGTATTTGCTCCTGGGTTGGTGATAGTTAAACTAAAGTATATGCCACTATAAAAATATTATTTCGTACAAAATTATATTATTCATGTTATTGATATCAATCATTGAAGTTAACATTATGCTTCATATTTTTGGAGCTTCCCTTCATAAGCCTGTTGCCCCCCCCCCCCTCTCAAGAAATGATGAGGAAGCATGGTGATTACTAACAAATGTGATGTTGAAAAAATATCTAGTCTATGCCAGTATAATGCCTGACTCCTCTGTCTGAATGTACTATAACAGTAGCTTCATTTAACGACCCGTTAATGTCCAGCCAAGACGGACAGTTCAGGATCTCCCTGGTCAGTTGATGGTCAGCCCTGACCACAGGTCATTAACAGTTGTGCTCCTAGAGCTTCATCTCGGACCTCCTCCCAGATTCCACGCATTTTATTCCCTTCTATATATATTGCAAACAAAAGCTGAAATCTCGAAGATATCCGCCAAGGACACTCCTAGCACTCCTCACTTGTCGTCGCATTTGAGTGATGTACACGGAAATCTGTGGTAAAACAGAAAAAGGTGCATCTGCTGAGGCCTTCATGAGCTCAGGCTGTTTCATAAAAAATGTGCACAGACTCAGATTTCATAAATATCCGCTGGTGGACTCCCTATAGTTGAAGAAGGAGGATGCTTACATATTTGAAATGGAATTCTTGTTTCTAACCAGAACCAGTGTAATATGATGAGTTTTCAAGTTAAGTAAAGGTCTCCCGTTGTGCCAGATGTCATACTTAGTCTAAGTTGTGCTATGATATACATTTGGAAAAAGAGAAAGGAGCCTAGCCACACACCAGAAAAGGCCTAGAGCCTTTCCAAATTAGGGGATACGCCCCCTGGAGGTGTGCTAGTTAGGGTTCAGGGGGTTACCATCAACTCACCTGGCTATCCGCACCTTTGATCCCCAAGCACACCCTGGAGGCAAAGGGGTTCAGAATGCACAGGTAAATTTGGATCCTTCGCCGGGGGCAGATCTGAACATCAGGGTAAGGGTCAAGAAAGGGTGGTCAATGCCATGGTGCAAGTGTCATTTTGATCCATGACGTTGTCCAAAGTGCTTGACATGTGTTTTCTAATCTCTCTGCATGGGGTATTCTTTACACCTGAAATATAAGTTCAAGTTATGACCTATGTCAGGGGATTCTTTCTCCTGTTCTCATTTCAGAGGTTGTTGATGCCATCCATGTAATATCTAAATATGTTTGATGTCTCTTTCTCTATTATGGTTATACGTTATATTATATGAGATTTTGCATTAGTTCACCGTATACCATAGATGGCCATAGATAGAGTAACTTTGGACTTTTCTATCGTTTTGACCTCAACCAAAGGTGATGGTCAATCATGATCCCTGGGAAAACAATGACACCTTGTTCGTGTTGTCTCCTGACCAATTGTGCCAGCAGTAAAGGGGGCAGGCTCACCTGGTACTTAGGGCGGGGTGAGGGCCTGGATGGGGCTCTTTATGGTCAGATCTACACACCTGACCTCAAGCCTGGGGACACCATAACTTACCTGACCATTTTACCTGACCAGTATGGAGGATAATAACTGCTATTGTCACAGGGGGAAATCTGGACAGGCTCTGTTGTGGACATGACCCTGGGAGGAGTGGGAGAGCAGGGTTGGATCAGCAGTGACCATATGCATGAACAAAGACTTTTGTCTTACTGGGGGTGGGATCCAGTTGGACATGCCTGTGTTCCCACAAGGGGCTATTTCAGGTCGTTCCCAGCAGTTTGGTCCATTCCCCTGGAGGTCGCCCACCCATAGTTATTTCCAGTGCTCAGGGCCTGAGGCAGGATGACAATTTAGCTGTCCAGGAGGTGAATCTTGATATGAGGGCAATGCTGTATGCATCAGTCGGCCTGTCAGCATGTCCAATTTCCGCATATACATGTGTATTATATGTGTTCTCCCAGTCATACCTCATTTCTGCATCTGTCTGTTCATATTTAAGATGACAGACAGAACTATGGCCTCATTCAACCATGAACAGAATGACAATGCATGTATACACATGCATGTACACACAGGAGGATCAAACCCCAATCCCAATTTCCCCCTTGAGAAATTTAGTGGTCTCTTGTGCATTCAAAGAATCATGGTTTCCCCCCATGTAAATCCTCGTCTTGCCAGTAGACTGATATCCTTGCTATATGACTTCCGAAATGTTAGGGTTGGCGCTGTAATAGCTAGATATTTGAAGTACACCGGGCATACATGCATGTGATTAGAAGCATGTACATTTGTGTACATTATGAAATGTTTATGTCGATGGCACAAACTTAATTGTGAAGAGGCATACATGTATGCACACACACAGAAAAGTGAGAGTCATTGTCGCAAAAACTACCCTCACCTGACTGACTCTCAGGTGAGGGTAGTTTTAGCGACAATGACTCACTTTTCTGAGGGTGCAGCTAAGGGCCACCTGGTGCTTCAATCAATGTATGCAGTCTTGGCGAGTCTATTTGCCAAGCCTACATGAATGCATCATGACGACCCTTTGTTGCATTCCAATCCTTAAGGCTCCCATGATGCTTGAATGCAAACGTGTCACTCATCAGGGCTGCATTAATGTACATGACGATTTTTTATAAAGCGGCCCTGAAAGGGCTATTGAGAAGGAAGACAAGAAAGGTCTCTGATTGATCTGGATAGAAGGAGGAAATATCATCTCTCTTTACCATGTTCATGAAACAGCAACCTACACATGTCAATGCAATTCGAGACGGCAATGGGTTGGTACAGGTAACACCACCTTTGGCCCTCAACTTGGTGGGTGACTATATGTCAACATCTGTATACAGACAAGGAGCCTATACTTGGCCATACCCAGTGTTTCCACAACATATAGCCATGTTCCACCCTCACCTGGCCTGACCCTGGGTGATCAGTGCCGCCTGCACCACAGGTAACCCGTGGGATAGGATCAGAGTAGCCTTTTGATCCCCCTGCTATAACCCAGGGGCAGGGTAGGGTAGATGGGGAAGGGTGCAGGATGGGGAGGTGACCACTGACTTCACTCCTGATCCCTCCTGCACACCTGGGGGACAATACAGGTGTCTGCACAGTCAGGGTTTGATCACCTCCTCACCTGAGGTGGATAGGCAGGCGTGAGACACGGGAAGGTAGACGCTGTGGGACTGTACCTTGTCCTGTACCTGACAAGGTACAGGAAACATGGGTTCAGGATGAATAGCTAGGATGAGGTTGAGGTAGAGAGGAATTCGTGATGCTGCTGCATGTACATTAGGGAGTGGTTATTTTTAACAGCAGGGGGGGGGGGGGGTTGGTGGATTTTCGTGCGACCGGATTGAATTTTTTTTGGTCCCCCCCCCCCCCCCCACGGGAGGGTTCGACATATTTTTGGATTCCCCCTCCCCCCTCAGGCCGGCTGAAATTGAGCGCGGCCGACCCCTTTGAGCTATAGTAATGCGCTGGCTTTTTCATTAAAGAGGGGTGCAATTTTTTGGGCCCTCCCTCAAGAGGGGCCCAATATGTTTTGGTCCCCCCCCCCTTCAAGGGGTCCACATTTTTTTGCCCCCCCGCCAAATCCACCAACCCCCAATTTCGGCAACATTTCTTTTCCCTCTCACTATCTATTTTTTCCCAATGGAATTGGAGGGAAGGGAGGCCGAGAGTTAGTGAGTCAGAGACAGACAGACAGACAGGTATAGGTCACTGGAATAATGGTGAGACGCAGTAAGGCGTGGTGCTCAGACAGAATGGTCTGGAGCTGTCTGTTGAGGTTTATGTACTGGTATTGCTACAGGCGACAGTAGCAGCCATGGTGCTGGTAATGACCGTCTTAATGAAGGTGGTACTGGAGGTGCCGACCTGCATGGTCACCATGACGCCCATGACGGTGACGTAGATCCGGGCCGTGACATCAAAGCGCCTGTAGGGGGCGTGGCGGGCGGCGATCTCGGCGCGCCCCCTGGTGAGTTTGGTACGTACCAGGTAAGGGAGATCCGCGGGAAGGTAGGGGGCAGCTTGGTGGTCACTCCTCACCTGTCCACCAGGGGTCACTACAGACACCATAGGGGCAGGTAACCCGAGAAGAGCCCTGCCAGGGATCTAAGAGCACCGGGCTGACCACAGAGTGCACTCATCCCCTTAAGTAAATTCCACTGGATCCAAATTTACACAACCTACCCCATTTAGTAGTTATCTATACCCCTCCCCAATACTGAGCCCATCACTGTTAGCAGTAGGGACAGAGATAAATGGGGTATCATTGCTTCTTTCACACGCAGACTGGCCAAGGGATCCAAGATGACATAAAGACGTTTTATCACTGATATTAAGACTATCTGTTTGATAAGTTGTGTTGGATTGGCTCAGTGCCCTATAATTGGCGGTATGTTACTACCTAATTTGGATATATACCATATGGTGTAGCCATCTGCTACATTTCAAGTATTGCCCTGTTCTTTAACTCTGAACTAGCATCAGCTAAATTGAGGTTAGATATTTTAGGCCAATTACCAAGATACTTGTACACATGTATATGTACTTAATATCTGGGTTGTGTATGATGCCTGAAGGAGAGGGAAAGAGCAGACATAGCACCCCCGCGGGCATCGGCATCAACCTTAACCCCCTCTCCAACCCAACCCGGGATCAAACATGACCAATCAATCCATCCTACATCAGTGTGGAACATGTAAATGTGACTGTAATTTTGCCCACACCCTCCCCCTTTTATCCATCTTGTCTAGACTTGAAGACCCCTGCCTGGAGACTCTAAGCAGGGGTCTTCAAGTCCATATCTTGTCTGTCCATTCAACATAAGAAATTCCTTCCTTCACATCAGGTGAAATCAAAATCCTCCTGTACCCTTAGGGTCAGTGATCCAGAGGGCTGGATCCCGGCCTCCTGCTGACCACTGGTCACTTATTACCTGGCCGCCCTGCAGCCTGATGACAGGGTATCAGGTACCTGGCTGACCACTGCCCTACCTGGCACGGATCTACACCGGGAGGATCAGAGATCAGGGTGGTCAGGAGGATCCCTGCTGACCCCTCATCCCACCCTGTACACAGGCACTCCTCAACCAGCCCCCAGGGCTGACCAGTGCAGGGTGGACAAGGGCATGGAGACGTTGGGGACTGGACCTAGAGGTCATGGAATTTAAAGTGGACAAGATAAGGAAGATAAGGATTTATTGTTACAACGATCTATGGTTGTGTTGGATCCCACGATGTTTATATTTGCGACAGAAACAGTTTCATATGGTTTGTCTTAGATATAGCCAGACATACGTGACATATGCATTTTTTAATGATTGCCCTTGTCTAGCAACCCTAGCAGTAATGGCATGGTAATATTAACCCTGTTACCTAAATACGGATCCTTGCACTCGTGTATCTGCACTTGAAACGACATAATTAAACACGGATATGATAACATCCTCCTCATTCACTGCATCATCATTAATGATAATTATCATCGTTTTTGTTAAGTTAAATCTCTAAATTAATTAAAACGAGAGCAACATAAAATGGCTAATAGCTATATTATACTATTAAGCGGAAACAGATAATCACATACCATATATACATGTATTCCTCGTCCACTGGATCATTATTGATCGTTTTTGTTGAATTAATTTGTACAACGAGAGCAACATGCGAATTAGATAATAGACATACATATTATATTATTAATCACAACTTCTATGTTTATGGTTTTTGGACTACCGCTATCTATCCACTCTTGATCCTACCCATCTCAATAATACTTCCCTTCATCTTAGGAAAAGGAATGCTGTTTTCTAACAACTGGGTAAGTCTGTTAGTTGCAGTCCTTTACTCTGTCAACTTGGCAGAGTAGCTCACAGCCAATCAGAGATGACGTTCTATTTGACAACGTCATGTCTGAAATTATTTTTGATTCAGCTCATACTTTGAAGGGTGATCTAAACTTGAAATTGACACCAATACATAGAAGAACAGTTACAGTAATCAATGTTTTTTTTTGTCTTACCCCTCTCCCCAACCTACCACCCTCCATCTTACCCCCAATGTCCATCCTACCGCCCTCCATCTTACCCCCAATTTCCATCCTACCGCCCTCTATCTTACCTCCACTTATTATCCTACCTCCCTCCATCCTATCCCCACCTAAACCCTACCGGCCTCCATCCTACCTCCACTCTCTATCCTATATCCCGACTCTCGATCCTGCCCCCACCTTCCTTCCTACCGCCGTCCATCTTACCCTAACTCACCATCCTACCGCCCTCTATCGTACTTCCGCTCTCCATCTTACCCCCACTCTCTATCCAACCCCTACCCTCCATCCTACCGCCACTCTCCATCTTACCACATTCTCTATCCTACCCCCACGCTCCATCCTACCCCAACTCTCTATCCTACCCCCACGCTCCATCCTACCCCAACTCTCTATCCTACCCCCACGCTCCATCCTACCGCCCTCCATCTTACCCCCACTCCACATCCTACCTCCACTCTCCATCCTACCTCCACTCTCCATCCTACCTGCTCTCTCCATCCTGCCCACACTCTCCATCTTACCCCCACCCCCTCCCTGTACCCCTCCTTTACTAATGACGATCCAACTAGTGTGGCGGCCTGCAGGCTGGCCGCTGGTGTCGTTCTAAACTCCGTCATTGACACCCGCACCTGCCCAGCACCAGCTCTCAACACTCACCTGTCGGCTCACCCCTGACCCCCACCCCGACCCCTGACCCCTGACCTCAGTGCTGACCTCGTGACCCCTGCAGATCCCCCCAACACCCTTATACGTATGTGTCTATGTGTAGTATGTAGTACTGGCACAATGGGTGGACTATACACTCCATATACTACTACTATAGTATAATGCCCCCTTACTCCATTCATTCATTTGTATACAAAGTGTGGACTTCATACATGGCCATGGTCTTACCACATATAGCATATAGGGATAGTCTTTCTGCAACAAGCCTATATCTTTTCATGTTTATATAAGTAATAGTGTGTGTGTATACGTATTATACGTATACACGTTACGCTAGCAGGCACATGCGTGTTGACGGGTTGATGTGTTGTCGTCGGGTGTCACGTTTCTGGGGTGACTTATGGACGGACCCCATACAGAGGGTTTATCTTTTTCTATTCTCAACTAACATGACAGGGTTTCCGGTGATAAACCTATTGTAATGTCCTCTCCACATTATAAACACCAGCTTTATCAGCACACTCGATCAAAGAACAAATTGACATTTTGGAGAAAGCTATGATGGGAAAATAACCATTCATCCCCCCTCAATATATTTTCATATCATATACAATCAAATGTGCTTATATTCAAGATAATTACCCATGCTCAAATGCACTCTAGATCTTGATTGGTCCGCCATGTTGGAGACACTAATTATTTCGACTTAGGGAGCTATAAATAGACACGAGGGCGGAGACTCAAGGTGGGCGGTCACCGCCTGACGGTGATGTTGGTGGTGGGTGACATCCAAGTCATAACGTACCCGTGTAGACTTAGAGTCCATCATGACATCGTGGGCAAGGAGTCAGACCGTCTTGGGATGATCTGTATTGTTAAGTACGATTCATATCACAGTTGTGGTCAATATGTTGTTAAATGCGCGGTTGTGCGCATTGTTGGGATACTTATCACCCCCACCCATCCTTCCTATGCGCCAGGAAGGCAACGCCTGGAGCAAACCCCTCTTTCTGCACCATGCCCCATAACAGCGTAGGTACTCGCCAGTAAAGATGATACACAGTTTAAGACACACGGAACGAGAGCCCACTGCTGCCGCCCCCGATGTCGTCCATGCTAAGTAGAGCAGAACGACCGAGTTCTCTGTCAACCAGTAAATCACAAAAAGTGCTCGCAAAACCGCAAAGTGGTAAGGCTGAAGGAAAGGGATGAGGGAAAAAATCTAAGCATGAATAAAGCAATGGAATGTGCGCCGACGTGACAGCGCTGCACTGAGGAACCAAGCGGCCTGGGGATGCCCGATGTTGTGGTGGTTTAGCCTCTAGGTGGGGAAGGGCAAAGAGCCACCGAGCACACAACAGTCCGCCACAGCTCTAAGGATCCACGTGACATAATACAATTGCGTTTGAGGAATCTCAACATTCAAGTCGGTCTGACAAAGCATCATGTGTCTGGTGGAGGATAGGGCAGTAGCCGCAGCATCTGTCACTGCTTGCGGGTTCACAGCGGAAATTGCAGACTCATCCTCAATCTTGAATTGCGCTGGTTCCGGAAGAATTCGCGCAGACGACTTTTGACAAATTGAAGGCGCCATATCGTTTTGTGCTGCTGCCTGCATGTCTCCACAAGCACATCAAGTGCTTGACTAGGGATAATAATAAGATGTTCACTAAGATATTAAAAAAGAAATATTGGGTACTTGTTTTTTTATGCTTATGTCCATATTGACAAAATAAAAACATGATCATATTCTTTTACCTGCTATATGAGGTTTCTTGATAGTGCTTATGGGCCCATTTAGGCCATGTTAATCTGTTGTTGTCATGTCTATGTCATATGTGAATCGGAATACTGATACATGCCGGATATATTGTAGAGGAACTACGAAACAAGACCATAATCAGTAGGACATTATGTATTGTTCCCACTTCCGCCTTAAGGGACACATTTATGAATAGAACTACATGTACATAAAACATGATATCGGATTCCAAGCTAGATACTGAATTATGATCATGTCTTCAATTCTTATAACTGCATTTTGATTTCTTTAAATCATGAAATGAAAATTGTACAAAATTTATAAAGGTAGATATTACATGGTGATGCTGCAACTACCCGTTCCCAATACTCAGATATAAGCATAATGCCATAATTTAATGCATTATATATGCTTATTGTGACGCCATATTTCATGTTTATACACATATATGTTACATAACATTGAGTTCATGTAACTGTATTACATAACTGCTAGATCAATAAAGACATGGTGTGGAAATCAATCCTTGGACTCCCGTGTAGGCTACTTCATTTAGTATCGTTAATATCATTTAGTGGGGAGCATCGAGAACCAACTCAGATCCCACAATATAATAGCGTCACAAGAATTAATTGGTATCTATTAAAGCACAATCTATGCTATTTAAGTACACTCTATGCATAATTAGATAAAAAGAAACTTTTTCTGAGAGGTGCATGGGGTATCATAATTTGTTGTTCATTATAATTGTTTAGTCTGGGTATGATTTCACATGAGACTGTTCAAAACACCTGTAACTAGGAGAAACAGACATGTTTGCAGATTATTATAGTGCTAATTTGTAGGGAATTATCTATATAATATCCATTTAATCGTGTGAACATGCAGAACTGTAGATACTAAAACATGATACTACACTTTTTGTCACAATGCCAAGTCCTGCAGTAATTAACCCTTACACGTACCTCAATATATAAACCACGAATATCTTTATAATTGTATTATATAAACGCATGCATACTGCTCAGCATAACACCCCACCAGTATGTCAATGTTCACAAATGGCATCACCGACTAAGGGTGGAAGTTCTTTGGATCTAGTCACAAGACGTGACCTAGGTCATACATATTTGTATATCCTAATTTGCCTAAAATAGTGAAAAGGGTGGGGTGGGTCTTGGAAAGGGTCTTAAAAGTATGTGACGTAATTTGTGAACGTTCCCCATCTTCCCTGAGTACAATTGTACTTGAATTAACCTGATGGCCTGGTTAAAGCCTTTCTCTCAGGTAATTATACCTGGGGTAATATAACTTGGTTTTGGAATGCATGTTCTTATCATGTGAGACCATGCTAGGTTGATCATACTTCATATATTGTACTAGGTGGGAGGGGGTAGCATAGGGTGACTCGTACTGACTGGCATGCCCTCAGCCCCAGGTTCCCACAGGTACTGGGTGGTCTGGAGGAAGAGCAGGGTGTTGCCTGGTTACTATATACCTGCTTACAAGGCTACCACTCACCTGTCTACCTGTTATACTTACCTGCCGGCACCTCCCAAACAGGGCCCCAGCCGGCAGACAAGTAGACAGACCAACTCTACCATGAGATATAGTACAGTTGCAGTGGCATTAACAAAAGCTAATGATATTTGTGAATACAAAATATGAACATAATAAATATATGTTTCTTATCACATATAGTTGTATTTTGAATCCAAATCAGCCAAAATATACAACATGATAATTTCATTCTCACGAGAAATACAGTGTAATATGAATTTTTCATAAGACAGATTAATTTCATGGGACATGATAAATTTCGCTGTGTGACAACATTGCATTTGCGTCTGTGCTCTGGACATTTGATATACATTCTGCACAGGATACGGGAGGGCGATAGCCGCAGCAATGGTAACAGCTAACTTGCATTATCATAACATTGGTCCTTACTACTATGAAGAAGCTTGTGTCATTGAGCAGAGGTCTCACAGCCTATGTAGTACACTGTTTAAATGTAAAAAGTATCATTAATTAACTTATCTTCGTATCCGACAGGGTACACAAGTGTACACAGCCAAAGTCAGTGACCTCAGGTGGAATCATCCACAGAAAATACTGAATGGGGTCTAAATACCCTTTATTATGTCGACCGCCTTCTATTTCATATACTTGCATTCTTTGAACACATGGAAATATAGCAAAGAAAGTTAGAGGAGAGATGTAGAACCTGTCTATAACAGGGTGACATGTCTCTAACATATAACCCTCCCATCCTAACCCGTGATGGGTAGCGTATTGTTTTAATGCTCTTATCAACTTGATGCATGAATGCGGCACCAGTGAGTAACTCGCTGCTGCATTCTTACATCATAACGCGACCTCATTATCGACACACCCCTAAAGGGCCACCATGATGCACCAACGAGTGGAACACAGCGCTAGTGAGTAACTCAACCACGACACATGTATACATGGCGTCTTGAGGCCTCATGCCGCCCTTAGAGGGTTAATTGCGTAGACTGCTCCCAGGTTCACCATCATGTCGTGTCAGACATGGGACCATACCTGGTTAGTATAATGAACACGATCCTCATTAAGTCGCCCCACATCTCCCGGCACCCTCTGGGAAAGGTCACGACCCCTCATTTACTTCCGCCGACCAATTCATGCCAGATCAAAGGGCCTCCCGGCGCGCCGCCTAGTGTCGGCGGGCCGAACTGACCGTGCCGAGACGAGGCAATTGGCTGAAATTTGTTGACCTAGGGGAGTATGGGGTGAGGGGTGTTATAGGTGTGTGCGGTGGGGAAGGGGTGGGGAGGAAGGTGGTGGCCGTGTTTTAGGTGGTGTGTGGGCCCTTATACTGGTGCCTACGTGGTTTTTGACTTGGCCTGGCAGGGAGGAGCTAACAGTAGGGTCAAATTGATGAGCACGCGAGACGACGTCCATGAGACAACGGGGGTAAGGAGGTTACAAGGTGCAGGAGGAGGCCACCATACCACACCCTCCAGACACCCTTATTAAGGCACCCCCCCCCCCCCCGCCCCCACCACCACCACAGACCACCACGGCATGGAGGAGCACCTATACTGCCAGAGGTGCCTCTCCTCACCATGCCTCGTGGGATCTACAACACATCCAAAGCGACAGGTCTGGGTCCTTGACCACTGTCCACTACTACCCCGCCCCACCCCGGGCAGGTGTCTGCACTATATGGCCCTGCACCACCCACCTTCAATAGCCACACCGACCTCTGCACCCCTCTTCCCCCAAGAATGGTCCCATTTGGGGGCAGGGATTGTCCAGCTCAGTGGTCAGCCTCCATAGAGGTGGGCGTGGCCGGCCCCTCACCTGGACACACACAGGAGAGACTGACCGGTCACCTGCCCCCTTCCCAGCCCAGGCCCTACCCAGGCCCATGGGGTGCAGGGGTGGTGAGGTGACCAGAGGGGTCAGTCTCCACTGACCACCACAATACAGTGGGGACACTGAGTGGTCAACCCTGACCCCCTCACCTGTAGATTACGTCCATTTGTGAGGAAAATTAAATCTCCCCTTGGCTGGTCAGTGCCCTATAATATCGGGCCTACAGGAGTGGTCCCATCCATAATGACCTGTGGCATGGAGATATATGTGGCCTGACGGACTGCATTCTAGTCGTGGGACCCACTGTAGGATATATACAGGGCTTCATTGTATGTATAATACACTCTAAGAACAGTGTGTTGTGGGAACATGCTTAAAGAGTAACACACATAAATTTGCAACACACTTTGAGATTTAACACACTTATGAATTGTAACACACTTTTTGTCAACTCACTTACCTGCTTACACACTTGTGGTCAGAGAGGTGTGTATCATATACAAAAGGGGGCAGCAGCAGTAAATGTCTATCATGCACCTATGCTACATTCTTACAGCCATATAGTAGCTGTCGCAGTGGCTCAGTAGGCAAGTCTTTGGACTGAGAACTTAAAGATCCCTGGCTCGAATCCCAATGGGGCTTGCTGTCAAATGGAAATGTTTATTTTCTAAGAAGGACCATAATATTTTAGCCCCCACCCCCCCTCAAGTAGGGTCAAATTTCTTTTCCACCTCAGAAGAGGTTGAACTGTTTTACAACCCTCTCCCCAACCAATCCCCCCTACTACAATGAAAGATATAACACCTATTCAATAGGGGTTAATTTGCAATGAGATAGATACAAAAACTGTATTATTTGAATCTCATTGAATGAGCAAAATCACTCAATCCATATTGGAAATAGATGGGAAGTTTTTTCTCTTCAACTATACACACATGTTCTTTGCATAAACCAAATAACCATCACATGTAAGATCTTATTAGAGGTTCTGCAAGGCTGTAAAAGCAGGGCTTATTAATAGCTGATTAACTATTGTCTTTATAATAGATATCAAGCCCTTCAAATTATGTTATTATTAGTCAGTGCATTGGCATCCCTCAATAAGGGCGGTCTTTGTATTGTCTAAGAACCACTTCATGTCATAACATATTAATCCCCAAGGTAAGTTATATAGCTTACTGGTAACTGGTAAGAAGTTGTGTGATCTTTGAGAATACTTTGTGTCTCCTCACTGTTGTGTGTTCTGGTACCTATTTGAGGGGGGAATACACCATGATTGTACAAGGAGATTTGGTGGCCTAGCGAGCAAGTCGCTGGACAAGTGTGTGAGAGGTCCTGGGTTCGATCCCCAGAGAAGACCTGGCACCAAATCTTCCCAAGTGAAACAAGTTGTCCTGACAAGAGTCACGTCTGTAAGTGTCGGTAGACAGACTGCGGTGAACCTTCAGTGTCCTGGTCTCCCATGAGACTTGCACCGATCCGCTTCAACCCGTAGAAGCATAATACACTTGCGACTGGTAAAGAGATAGCAGATATCAGTGTTGACGAAGGTGGTCCTAGCCGGGAGGGGAAAAGGCTGCAATGGACCACTGGAGACACTGAGAAAAGGTTGTGAGAGCAGCCATCCCACGCTATCTGACGGTGGTACGGTCATGGCACGTTGCGCTACAGTCACCAGTTGGTTATCAGGTGTGTCAGTTTCGCCAGGGTCAGAAGCTAGGATGTGTTCACAGTGGTTGACTAAGACTTGTTTACTGTCAATACAAACTCAGTTTTGATATAATCTTCTATTCCCACTTTTATTGTGAGCGGTTCAATAAGCACTTTTCCTAGATATAAGAAGCCTTTAAAAGTGATACGCACAGTATATGCACAGTATGAACATGAATAGCCCTAACAAGAAATTAAATAAATCTATACTAATCTAACTCTTAACCCATGTAGAAAGTAATCATACTTAATATTGAGAAAAAAATATTTGTCAAGGGATTCGAACCTGCATGGACAGCACTCATATGCCAGCACCTAGACAACTCAGCCACGGCAACTGACATACTCTGTGAGGTGTAGAACAGCTATTTTAATCCCCACCTCCACAATACCATGGCTTTGTACACCAACACACTTTTTAGATTCAACACACTTTTGCCAAAAGTGTGTCGTGTGTTACCAAAAAAAAGTGTGTTAAAAGTGGCTTCAGAAAAGTGTGTTGAAAAGTGTGTAAACGTAACACACTGTTTTTAGAGTGTATGCACATATAGATATGGGGACGTTCACCAAGGATGTCACCGACTAGGGGATTCGGGGAGGGGTCTTTAGGTGTAGTGACGAAACGTGACCCGGGCCATACATTTCTAATACATGTATGCCCAAAATCAGGGGAGGGGATGGGGGTGTTGAAAAAGGTCCCAACGTAGGTCATTTGTGAACGTTCCCTAGCCACCACCCCCCCCTCCCCCAAGTCCCATCTAACAAAATTTGCTACCAGCAGTGTTCTCGGTTTCATAACAGGTTTGCCTTGTTTTTTTTTACCCTACGCTGTTGAACAAAAGGGATCATCCTATAATTATCAGCCACCTCCCAACAAAAGCCTTATCGTCCGAACTGATAAAGGACTTCCTGATCCGAAAGCTTTGAGCTAGAATAATGATATATCAAATGTCTAAGCAGTCAACTATAGAAACTATGTAATGCCCTTTTCTCTTTGTTTTGTTGGAGTGGGTGGGTGTAGGGCCTTAGAATCTGCGGTATACGTCCTTTTCACAGTTTCGTAAGTTCAATGGTGAATGTGATATGGAGTTACACTCAGTTATCAGGTCTGATTTTTGCCAAGAATGTGACATCCCTCCAAACTATAGTAACATCTATACCTTCACAGATCTTCCTATCTATGTACACACACGTACACATGTATCAATGGTGCTCAGTGATAAGATAATGTATAAAACTAAGCTAAATTGTAAGTCGTACCTGTTAGTCTATACATGTAACAAATTGTACTTTGATCCCGGGAGAATCATAATAAATTGCAATCTAAATTTTATGGATGTAGGGGCCAGACTACAGGGTAAATGGAGATAATGTATAATAATGGCACACTGTTTTTCTGATCAGACTCATCAATCCATGGATCCGGTTGTGAGACAGATAGCTATGAACAAGTGGGCCCCATACCGATTTGTGAATAACAATACATGATTACCAGAGTTTGAGAGATTTGCCTTATATAAAAGTCATTTTGTTCATTGTGTGGCCTGCCCAGGATGCAGTCATGGCCAATTGAGGAGTATGATGTCCTTTCTTGGTATGTATAGACGTGGGGTTAGTAGAGCGAGTGGAGACTATACCACCCCATGAGGAGCCTATTCCATCATAACTATATATCCTCCAGAGCCTTTGCATACCACCCTCACAACCACACCATGTCTACACACAGACATGCAGGTCGATCCGGTTATGGACCTAATGGTCATTATTTAGAATGAAAACCAAGATTAGATTCTACTTTCTGAATGCACTTAGGACAAATTAACCACCGGGGGTCGGCCGGGGGGGGGGGGTAATGCAGAGACACGGAGGGCACGGGAAAATATCTCCATCTCTGTCTGGATATAGGGACTCGTGTCACCGGGAGCATGAGGCCTCCGGGGCGGCACCTAATTCTGTGTCTCACCTGTGCGGGAGTGTATTCGGGATGTATTTAGGTGCCTGGATTTACCTCGGTGACGGGGGCCTGGGAAAGTCGGGCCCCAGCCTGATCCCTACCTGTAATGATGTGATCAAAGCGCCTGGCCGACAGGTGAGGGGGAGGGGGTGAGGAGTGGGGAGGGCGAGGATCGGAGCAAAGAGCGATGTATCCGGTGTATCTATCTCCACTGGGTGCTAACACCTAAACATGTTTCCCCCACGGTGGGGGCTAGGTGAGAGGGGTATTCAGGTACCATGTGTGTACAGACTGTGGTCAGATTAGCAGTGAAGGGATTTGAGGGGAGGGGTGGGTGATTTTACAGATTAGAATAGCCCTGGGGCATACTGTACCGTGGAAGTATATCTGGTTGGGGCTGAGGGTGGGGTGGGGGTGGGAGGGGCGGAGCAGGTCTAGGTGATAGGCTACTTGAAGATTGGGTGAGAGTGGAAGGAGGAGACATGATCGTCATCTCTGAAGTTGTTATCAGCACGAGAGACAAAACGTGACGATCCCTCCTTGTTGGATCCACTCACCTCACATGCAGAGGCCAAGCAGCATGAGTACCAATTACGAGCATACCTACCTTTAACCCTTTTATGGCCATGTAGTGCTATGCCCTTTTCCATCATGATGCATTCATGCAGCTCAGGGCTGCATTCATGCATCATGAGGACATGATGGCAGTGTATCAACTCCTTAGGGTCGGAAGGATGCTTGAATGTGCAACCCTGGCGACTAGACTCGCCAGCCCTGCATTAATGCATCATGCCGGCAATGGGCATGAGACATCAAAGCGCTATGTGGTCCTTAAAGGGTTAAGCCTTCCTCATGTGTTTCATGCTGTATATCATACCTGTGTTGGGGTGAGGGTGCACCCACCTGACAAATGGCAGGTGTAAAACAATGGATCAAGGTGACCTATGCCCCCAACCTGCATACACCCTGTATATATATAAGGGGAATTATTCACCCCACTCAAAGCATGTCCTATATGAGGACACCATTGGGTGTGCATATTTTATGACCTGGTCCAAAATAAACCATAATTCCTTGAGTTGCTGGCCTGCCTCTTCAAATGTTATCGCCACACTTTACGAGTATGTCAAGCTCTCCTAATTCCTGTATTGGTTCAGCAGGACCCTTTTAGCATGCGTCAGAACAGCACCGACATCCTTAAGTACAGAAGAGCTAATGATAGCATAAACCCCAAGCAGTATATATGATTTATGTTTACTTTTGGGTTGTAATTCCTCCCCAGACATTGTACGATGGTAAGAGCTTCCAAACCCCAAAGGCAAATGCATAATATTACACTCATGAGTACACACGCATTGGAGAAACCCACACTAAAACAATACAAGTGCGGTCATTGGAGCTAGGGTATATGTGAAAATATAACCTATATATCAAATTTATTTTTCAATTGCTCCAACCCTGCCCAAAAAGAAGCGAAAGGGGTTTTGAATTAAACTATAATGGAGGAACAATGCAAGAGTGCTGATTGAATGCTTGCTCATTCCCTTGGTCGTAAGAAACGAAGGTGTGGATGGGTATGTATCTTATTCTCAATGTTTATTTGGGAGAAGTGAGATTCAGAGAGGGGTAGGGGTGGGTTGGGGTAGAAGAGGCAAACGCTGTTGTTGGGTATAGTACTGGTTGGCAGTGTGCTTGCCGTGAGGGAATGTGACCCAGGCTGTGTGAAAATAGCCGAGCATTCAATCCTGGCGCATTGAGAATGTCATAAAATCAGTGTGAATCAGGCTCGGCGCCCCTTTTGGTGGTCGGGCCCAGACTACCTGGTGGGCGTGGAGGAGCATGCGACCATCCCCAGCTCCTGGAGGTGCACCATACCTCACAAGATGCCCTCCTGTACAGTAACAGGGTGTCTGAAGTTAAGGATAGTTAGCGATAGTACATCGTAATCACCCACTGTATTGTTTCTTAATAATCATTATTTTTATTATTTTTATTTTTAGTTTGATAAGAATTTATTCACCTTCATGATAGTCAATTCTGTGTGTACAGAAATGAATCCAAAGCATGAACAGAAAGTAGGGAAACTATATGAAATGAGTGACATCATATTTGAATATTCCCTTAAAATTAAGTTACATAAATGGAGGTTATTTTAAGCGACAGGGCATAGTGGATTTGTTAGGCACAGAATGAATTAGACACCTCCAGGGGGACCAATATAATTTGGAGCCCTCTCCCCCAGAAATTAGCACCCCCTTGTTTCGGAGTTTTGGAGCATTCATCAATTCTCTGCATACCTTTATAAGGACAATGACTAAATAAACCGTCCATTGGCATTTGCTATTTAACTTATTATGTTGACATTTAAATCTAACTCGCTTGATATCTCAGCATCTTCCTGTGTGGTCTACAAATAATGATAGCCAGGGTTGTGCAAGTTATTACTCCATACGTTATGAAGAGCATGTCCCCTGCACTCAGCCTGTTTGGGCTCTGTCTGCAAGTCTGCTGATAAAGCCTACTAAAGAAGATACATCACACGAGTAATGTGAACACTTGACACATGAAACACAAGCAGAGACCAACAAAAGGGTGTCTGTACTGGGTGTGTTGGGGTCAAATACTTGGTCTCAACTTCCCTGCTCATGTGGGTAAAACTAGGGGGAATGTGTAACCAATTTGTTGAGTATGGTAATGCACATGTAGTCCTCTGATGAAATGTTTGTGTGTTGTTGTCTTCTTTGAGAACCTATACATCTGTCATCATTGGACTTGCACTGTCATCACATGCAAGGACTGCACATTCCCAAGAGTCACATTTGCACCTTTATACAGGGTGATTCCCTCTGCAGATACTAGACAATTACCCTAGCCTTCCATACCAATACATAGCCACCCTCCCAACTAAGGTGATTATATGAATCTAAGGAAAGCATCCGATTGAAAAGTATGTAAAAATATTTGGAGGGAAATTTCTTAATAGTTCCATGCAGCGTGGGAATACAATGCCATGACATACCTATATCACAACCTTAGACACGCATCTATAATTTTCTTTTTCTTTTCTGGACCCCTTCTTTATAAGGCAACCTCTATTCCCACCAGACCTATCCGCACGTATTCTGATCATATTCTGTCTCCACGTCAGTTATAAATTCAAGGAGTATTATCCAAGGCTTTTCCTCTTGCAATTCTATACATATCAGGTCACATTAAGTCACGTTTTATAATTATATAAGACCGATGTCGGATACATAGGGTAGATGGTGTATAAAGGGGGTAGGATGGGGGACCCAGACCTGGGCGATAATAGAGTGTGTCTGGTTTATGAGGATCCAAACTGGCCGCCCTCACAATAGTCAGGAATGTTGGATCCCGCCGGCGACGTTTGATCACGCCATTCAGAGAGGGTAGAGTATTAACACCCTGCTCCTGCACCACAATCAAGGGGACGACACATTAACAGCTTCCTCCTGGGTTATATAGGGGCAGAGTGGGCATTAATCATATTTGGGTTGTTATCTAAGTAATTAGGCTGGAATTGTAGGGTAGCTCGAAGTTCAAAGGGCCATAAAAATAAGTTTTAGTCTATTTAAAGGTATTGACAAGTTTGTTGTAACATAGCGTTTACACATCTGTATGAGGAGGAGATTTGCTCTATATGAGATCCGGATGTAGATAGTGGATATAAAGATCTTTTATCGTCAATGGTTGCTGCACAGGTATGCCATAACAGAACGCAACAGGTGGGTACAACTGTGACAAACTGTAATTTACATCAATCTTGAATATATAAATATCTACACTATATTGAAATAGCCTTTGCAAAATGTAATATGTGGAATCAAAACACATCCATCAGAAGACATGCAGCATGGTTTCTTCATAGCATAATATTTTGCACAATCGTGCTGTTTCTTCTGACCTTTAATAATCGATTTTTACTGTACACTGTCAAAAGTTAGTGTAGCTGCACAGCGAGATATACTGTAGATTTACAATATAAAAGGAGGTATTTTTGGTTTCCAGTATCACATACTGTTCAGCTACACTCACCTACTGTAAAACTCACACACAGAAGGTCCTTGGATCGAGTCTTACCTTGGGACAGTACGAAATACGTTTCTATTTTTTTATTTCTTTAACCCATTTGACATGCATTTCCACCAATATTGACATATAAATGTTAGCTAGTGATATTTGAATATCTACATTTGTATTATTTAAATGTTTTATGCACATTTTAACAGTACTACCTATTGTGCACAGGTGGGACTCGAACCCATGATCTCCAGATAGTGGATTACAGTAGGTTAGTTTGTAGCTGTACAGTATGTAATACTGGAAAAAAAAAAACCCTCCTTTTATACTGTTCAGCTACAGTACTTACTTCTAACAGTGTATAACTATTAGTTCCATACCCCTCCAACATCTCACAATATACAACCCCACTTCTAACAGGACCAACTCATTCACATTTTCTTAAATTAAATACATCTCTTTGAGCAATCAGCCACACCAAAGTCTATGGCGACCATCCATCAAGATACACTTACAAGTAGAAGGTCTATTGGTCCAAGATTGATCATCTTAATGACGTTGGAACGATCCCAGTTGGCTTCCTAATTGACTTGTAAGTGAGGTGGACGCACGTGCGGGCCCAACCAAAGGCACCCAACTGTGCTGCAGTCAGTGCTGATGAGGTGCTGGTCTTGGGGCTCTTACAGGGTGGGCAGGGCACCAAAAGGGCACCAAGAGGGCATCAAAAGGGCTTTCTGTTGGGTCTGTCCACCTACTGACAAATTACTGCTAGATCATAGATGAAGCTGCAACTCAACCTTGGGAGGAATGTGTTCATTTGTTCAGCGAGATGAGTATTTGCATCTGATTTGCATATCACGTGATATGTTGGAGAGGCCCCATATGCCTACAGACCGAATTGTATATAAACTATAGATGTTTTTAGAATCATTGGTTTCAACGTTTTTGAATTCCTTGCATGGGTAATTCAGGATTAAGACGAATCGGTTTATTAAGCAGAAGCTTACATCCTCTGTACTACATAAATAACATTTTGTCGGGCAGAAATGTTAAATATCCAGACAGTCCATGACCTTCCTTTCAATCATGTCCAGGACCAGTCATTTTGTAGTCGTTATCGTTTCCTAAATCCGGGTCGGGGATCCAATGTTCAGCCTATAGGAAACAAAGACTCGTGGCTCCATTGTTGAAAGGAAAACATACTTTTTTGTGTCACTTCTTTTTATGGTATAAAGGACAAATCAGGCCCTATTACACTGTCCAATTTAGATCCACTTCCATCAGTAATCTGCAGGGGGAGTCAGGGCCTTGCCCCTGGAGGTCTCCAGTCACACAAGAAGAAGGGTGGCCAATTTCACCCTACCCTTCACACTCTGGCCTGTTGGGTCCTGCTGTTTGCCATAATGGAGGAAATACACCAATTTCCCCTCTGAAGTCCACTGAGGAGCTGTCGACACCAGGAGCATCAAACTGAACGACCACCAGATTGCTGACTTCCTCTCATTTCGTTTATCCTATTTTAAATTCAAAATAAAAAGGGATGGCTTTTTTTTATGATTCCTTTGTCTGTTTATTTATTAAGTCACTCAGTCTATAAGATTGCCAAATTGATCAGCCATACTTGTGTAAGCAGCAATCTTGATGTAGATAAATAAGACATATTTCTTTCATTTTTATACTAGTATATTTGCAGAGCTAGACCATCATAACTGTCATGTCTTGAAGATAGATCTCTATCTACAAATGATATGGGTGGGGCTATACCTCCGTATTAAATAGCAATATATACCGTAGATTCGGTCTATATTACATTATGTATCTTACATACTTTGCAAATTAAAAATATTATAGATTAAAGAATGCAATATATTACATAGATTTCTCCATAAAGCCAGTTGGGTTTAAAGTTACAACATAATAATGAACCATAATCCATCAATACAGTGGGGATTTCCCTAGTCGATACTGGCCTGAACTGGATGGTATCTATAATCTACTCTCTCACGCTGAACATGAGTTACAGAACTACAATGTATCAGATAACGAAGAAAGCAGTTTTTAATAACCAGGATTGTAAATAATGATCTTTGTCTGAAAACAATAGATTATTGATGGACACAATACCTGGCAGCGAATACATAATTAGTACAAATGAATACATGGGCTTTCAGGTTTCCCTTTGAACTATGATGTGAAACAACACATTCTTTGTTTTTGGTGATAACAAGGATAATACAGAGGGTAAATAAAGAAAATAAAAAACACAGAAACACATACCCTTAAAAGAAAAGAGTAGTGTAGCCAAAAGTCTCGTTCTATCAATTCATTGTATATCAATAAACTTCAAACTGAGCTTCATTCCTCAGTTTCCTTATTCACATTCATACAAAACTATTTTAAAACAATAAAATTGTACCCAATCCATTTACCAAGGGGGCTGCCATTTTGTAGCGAGATTTGGCGATAAATGACGTGAAAATGACGTCACAAAGGACCAGGCCAGTCACCCCCCCCCCCCCCACACACACTCACACACACCTCCCAGCCCGTACACTGCCGACTGTTGAGTGGGTACTGCCAGAACAGCCTGTGGCGTGAGGCCGGCCTGAGAGGCGGGGAGGTGTAGAACCGTGACGTGTATCAAGTAATGTGACATTATACCACAGTTGACTTGGAGAACAAAAAAAATGCCTTCCTATATAATACGTACAGTGCTGTATGTCATGCAGTTGATCGAGCACCACCCTCCCCCCACCCTACGGTATAGCAGCACAGGTGGATGATGGGTACTGTAAACGTACATATTTTCGCTGGTGTAAATTTTCGCGGATTTGCTAAAAAGTGCAATTTCCCTTTAAATTCGCGGATTTTGAAAGATGGTAGTTACAGGGCTATATTGGATAAAGCTATAACCCGTTTTTGGATCTGAAAATTCATATTTTAGTACTGTTCTATAGTGATAAAAACCCTCGTATAACCCGCACCCTGTATAGGCATGGCTGGTATCAAACGAAAGCTGAGTTTGGTTCGCGTACAACCCGCGGGTAGTACGCGGGAATTTACGGTACATGGTTACTACACATTACGTTTGCATGGTCAGACGTGATGTGCAGTAACTATGGAGTAACTGCACATCACGTTTTTGATACACATCACGGTTGTACAGGGGTTTGGTCAGCCAGAGTGGGTGGAGGGGCAGACCGCCCTTGGCAATGAGGGCAAGGTGTAACAGGTCTGCCACCTGATGGACCATGTCTGCTCTATATTTACCTGCAGTGTACAGGTGCTGCCTTCTTGTGCTTGCTCCCCCAGCAGAGTGTTCACCTGTGAGGTCAGTGGCCAGGAAATGGCGGCCCCCACTTAGGTACAGCAGTTGCACGTTCTTTTCCATTTAACTCATGAAATGTACAACCTTTGGATGAATGGCACTCATACATGTGTAAGAGGAACACAGCTGCTTTGAAGCAAGTTTGGTTGAAGATACGATAATCTTTTCTTTTAAGTGCAAAAACAAGATTTACTTTCATCAGAATTCTCACAGGAGACTTGAAACCCTAAATGAACTATTCCCCCCTTGCTGTAGCACAGGGATCATCTTTAGGTGCATGTCCTCACCTTCCTCTAGTCGGCTGTGTCTGGGAGAAGACAATCCTCCAGTGTTCTCACAGATCTTTCCCCCTGCCTCATTTTTTATCCGTGTTCGGACAAGGAGAAAAATGTTATGACTGTGGAGGAAGTGAGGGGGAGCGTTTGATGTGAGAATGGCCGCCAGTTATAGCTCTGACAGGGGAGGGGGTTTACCCGCTCTGCAGGGTCTACCTGTATACTTTAAGGTGTGTTATCTGACTTATCTCACCTGTGCCCCCTTACCCATTCACTCACCCCGCATACCTAGCCTTGGACCACACAGATCTTGTTCACACGGTTCCGGGAGGTGGACCCGGGTTTGGGGAGATGCATGGGGAGGAGGTTAAATGGCATTTACCTTTGTTTGTGTTTCCCTTATGATGGGACTAAGGCGAGGTATTTATCAATATGTACAGAGCTGTTATATTGGAGACAATGTGCTTGTATTGCTATAGCATTATAAGACAAGGAGCGGAAGGGGGCTTACAAATACACTGGGAATTCAATCGTGCATAGCAACGTTTAGTCAGTGATTCTTAACCCTTGATGTTTTTCCTTTCATGGCCTCCATCAGAATAATAGGGATAACAGTATTAAAGTCTATGGCAAAAATACCCGGGTGATCTGCTAGAATTAAGAGTAGTATTGTATGTATCGGAACGGGACTATAGTTAAGTACTGTTTATTACTCAATCGACCTGCAGCCAATCAGAGGCCTCCATTTGGTCACGTGACCGGAAGTGACCTACTTAGGGGATTAGTGGTGCATTCTGGGTAACCCTGCAGCCAATCAGAGGCCTCCATTTGGTCACGTGACCGGAAGTGACCTACTTAGGGGATTAGTGGTGCATTCTGGGTAACCTACTGACCTACTTAGAAGCTCTCAGCCAATCAGAGGCCGGCATTCTGGTAACCATGGTAACGTGACTTACTTACGTCACGTGACCTACTTAGGCTCAGCCAATCAGAAGCCGGCATTCTGGTAACTAGGGTAACGTGACCTACTTAGGGTTTGTTTGTAAACAACACCACGTGGCTCTCTTGTTTGTAAACAACACCACGTGACACGTGACTGTTTGTAAACAAACAATTCGACTTAGTCTGACATTTTCAGCTGTCGCATGCTGACCTGCTGCTATCATAAGAGAAACAAAAGCCCTAATCACGCTTTTCAGCTGGATCCTTCCACCCACCAGACATGGATCCAGATGGGAGGGTGGTTTAAAATTAATCCGTGTACCGACTGTCATACAATAGTGTAATTAGTTGAACACGTGTTACCTGTATAAAGGATTAGCAGGTCATGGGCTTAGAGTGTGTATAGAAAAACAACTACAGGTAGCGTGAACAAAGCGACCCCCTCCCTTTCTGTCACTCTGTCTGTGACTAGAGGGCGCGCGTGTGGTAAGCGGCTTAAATCTAAAGAAAAAAAATCACCCTCTCCTGTCGTCAGCAGTCAGCTGGCCGGCGGCTGGAAAATGCGATTAGAGGGATGATGAGCGCGGTTTTTTATATTCAATATATTAGAAGTGTGCTTTGTTGCTTATATAGTTCATTATGCGTTTAAAATGTTCGCGAGTATCGTAGAAATGTACAAAAATCCTATTGTGGCGCCATCTGACGAAAAGAGCGGAGAACTATACTAGGGTATGGCGAGCTAGACTAGAGCATGTAATCACCAGGCGGCAGAGTGGTCAAAAGACAATCTCGTAGTAGTAGGTCTACTTGGATCTTGAGTAGCCACCCTTGTGGTTGCAATTACCTAGACTAGTTGACCCTGCCAGCCTGGTCAAGTGAAATTAGTAAGGAGACCGCACATTAACGCGCTCCACAGTCTTTAGACAGTTAAGACTATAGTACCGTAGATTCTACTGTGTACTCACACTAACTATTTACAGTGCTACATATTCATACCCGTGTTCTAAGTGTTTTTTTAGAAAAAAGCGATCTACTCACCCATTTTTTTTAGACAAACTCCTATTAGCAGGTAACCCCTGTATAAACCATACTGCAAAGATCTGCTACTTCGAGCGTCTGCCTCGTGACTGATAGTGTACAACAAGACGAAGTGGGCAGAGGTGAAGTACTGTTCCAAGAAAAATTGAGGCTCTTTATATAGCTGAGAGAGCGGCTAATCCGGATGTTCTAAGCTTGTTTTCACCTAGAGCCCCACCCTCTTCCAGAGAGGAATCAAATTGCTTTTCACCTGGACCCTTCCACCCCTCATCCATCAGCATGAAAAGAGGGATAACAAGTGTAACGTGCGCTACATGTATATGGGATTATAGCTGGTGAAGAGATAAAGCCAGGTCAACTGTGTATACAAAGACTACAGGAGGTGATTAACGACAGGTGTGACGCGCCAGCCCGTGGACGGATTATCTTCTAAGCTGACGCTTATTCAACTAGCCAGCTGCCGTCCGCTCCACTCACCACGGCAAGAGGAGGTGCTTTTGTTTTACACTTAAGTCGCTTACCACATGTACTCGTCTCTACCTCACAGACAGACACCCTCTCGCTTGCTTCACGACCCCTGTAGCTTTTTTTGTATACACACTCTAATCTCATAACCCCCTGATCCGTTATACAGGTAACGGGTATTCTCTTTTAAATAGCTGCCAGTCAGCCTGCGGCAGCTGAAAACGACGGTAAGTAGCTTAGCTCTAGAAGCAAGAAGGCGTATATAAGGAGGCTCACACGTGTATAGGCGCCTTATAAGTCGGCAGGGGGTAAATACTAGTGAAAAAGGAAGGCAGGTGTGCAGGTAGCTTTCTAACAGACACGTGTGTGCACTAAGCTGCTTAAGTCTAAACCCACCTGCAGTAGTCAGGTAGCATGTGAAAACTTACTTAACAGATCTCTTAATTGAGTAGAGACTCTGTACTGAGAGAGTCTTTTCAGCCGTTTAAGAGGATTATCTAGGACAGGGTACATAAGGAGTGAAACGACGCTCTCACCCATCACACTTTCTCGACCCGCCCTTCATCATCGTAGCATCGTCCACTCTACGCTCGCTCAGAATGTTATGATGGTTAGTTCTGCTATTTTCAGCTACTTTTCTTATCGAAGTGTTGACGCTACAGAGCATCGAAACTCTCTCCAAATGAGTCCAAGAAAGAAAAAGCAACTTCCACTTGAAGCAGGAAGAGAAACAGTGCCCTATGATGCATGTGAGGTAAAGAAACATTGGAAGGACGTCACCAAGGAGCAATGGATAGAAGCATGCTTCAACTTCATCGGAACGGAAGTAGTTTCATTTGGACAGAGGGAGAAGATTTTGTTGGAGCTATTTTTCTTAGCTCCGTATACTTGGCCTGACTGTGGTGAAATTCCTTCAGGTATTTGTTCAGTCTTCGCCATAGAAGTTATCAGGTCTTTGAAGGAGCTTCGATATATGCAAGGCACTCACGAGGAGATTGTTCAGAAAATGACGGAATTCGAAACAGGAGAAGACACAAGCAGCTCGTGCAGCTGCTGCAGCTGACACTAGTGTCAGCTGCTGCTTGTGCTGCTCGTGCAGCGGCTATTTGTAAACTAATTAATACAACTTCCTCATTAAATTTGTCATCTACAACTGTTTCAATCTTAAGGCTTTTTTTTTGAGTTTATTCTTTTTTCAAATTTGGTCCCACCTCAAAAGAGGAATAGGACTCTGTAACAATGTAGCTCTCTTGATCAATTAACAGCCCCATTTTTCTTAGATGTCATCTGACAGCTTCTTGCTAGGCCAGGATATTGTTAAATAAACAACTTGGAAAGCTAATTACAGTTTTCTGGGCTTGAAATATGAGTATCTTGACTGTAACAGCAGCCTTTTTACCGTATAGTCCTTCAACGGACTCTTGCTGGCCAGACTTTCAAGCAAGTTTGCCAAAGTCCAGCCTGTTATTGAATGTCCAGCCTAGCCTGACCCTCAGTAGAATGGTCCTTGACCCATCTATTATAGTCCAGCAGTGCCTGACCCTTGTATGAGAGTAGTATTGGCGACATTGGCTGACTCTGATATTTACCTGTGTGTACGGGGGGAGGAGAGGGTTCACAGCCACAGCTCTCTTAAGGCAAAGCTTGCGCTTATAGAGCACTACTAGTGGGGGTTTGAATGAGGAGTCTATGGCGTTTGTCTTAAAAAAAAATAGCCATGGCACATGTCGATGTCGCTTAATTATGCTCATATCTCATGTCGATTTTAAGAATTGCTCATGTCACCTGTCACTATGTTTTTCAAGCTTCATGTCAAATGTCACTAGGCCTCATGTCGAATGTCGATTCTAAGAAACAGACATGTCGCCATCTCGAATTTAGTGGTCCACACTGCCGCTGCTGCTGCTGCTGCTGCTACTGCTGCTGATTTGCTGTTGCTGCTGCTGTTGGTGCTGCTGCTTGTGCTGCTCGTGCAGCTGCTGCAGCTGCTGACAGCTGCTGCTGCTTGTGCTGCTCGTGCAGCTGCTGCAGTTGCTGACGATGTCACGGATGCTGTTGACAGATGCTGCTGCTTGTGCTGCTCGTGCAGCTGCTGCTGCTGCTGACGATGTCACGGATGCTGCTGACAGATGCTGCTGCTTGTGCTGCACGAGACTGAGTAGCTGCTATTACTAATGCTACTAATACTAGTATGAGAAAATACATTTAGTCAGTTGATTAAATCAAGGAGGTTTTCTGACTTCAGTGGATCGTTTAGCCATCGGCCACGGGCAAAACTTGAAACCATTTTATACATGGGACAATTGGCAGAGTCGAAACATGTTGGTACGATGGGATCGATCATGTTCATCATCAGTTCAGGCAAAGGAAGTGTGTCGACAGCACGCGAAAACTTCATGTCTGGATGTTTCAACACAAGGCCTTTTATCACACTCACACAGCTGCTTTGAAGAGTGAATCCTTGACCAAACTTGAGCTTTTCCAACACAGCTTTGGCCTCTTTCTGTGCAGTAAGGGATCTCTCTTTCGGGTTCATCTCAGTGCTGTCTAGCATGTCCTCAAAGTCTTTAACATAATGTTCCAACGGGCTACAAATGATGTACTCCAGATCATCGTCCGTATATGTCGTCTCCTCGCACCATATTGTGTCTTCTCCTGTTTCGAATTCCGTCATTTTCTGAACAATCTCCTCGTGAGTGCCTTGCATATATCGAAGCTCCTTCAAAGACCTGATAACTTCTATGGCGAAGACTGAACAAATACCTGAAGGAATTTCACCACAGTCAGGCCAAGTATACGGAGCTAAGAAAAATAGCTCCAACAAAATCTTCTCCCTCTGTCCAAATGAAACTACTTCCGTTCCGATGAAGTTGAAGCATGCTTCTATCCATTGCTCCTTGGTGACGTCCTTCCAATGTTTCTTTACCTCACATGCATCATAGGGCACTGTTTCTCTTCCTGCTTCAAGTGGAAGTTGCTTTTTCTTTCTTGGACTCATTTGGAGAGAGTTTCGATGCTCTGTAGCGTCAACACTTCGATAAGAAAAGTAGCTGAAAATAGCAGAACTAACCATCATAACATTCTGAGCGAGCGTAGAGTGGACGATGCTACGATGATGAAGGGCGGGTCGAGAAAGTGTGATGGTCGAGAGCGTCGTTTCACTCCTTATGTACCCTGTCCTAGATAATCCTTTTAAACGGCTGAAAAGACTCTCTCAGTACAGAGTCTCTACTCAATTAAGAGATCTGTTAAGTAAGTTTTCACATGCTACCTGACTACTGCAGGTGGGTTTAGACTTAAGCAGCTCAGTGCACACACGTGTCTGTTAGAAAGCTACCTGCACACCTGCCTTCCTTTTTCACTAGTATTTACCCCCTGCCGACTTATAAGGCGCCTTTACACGTGTGAGCCTCCTTATATACGCCTTCTTGCTTCTAGAGCTAAGCTACTTACCGTCGTTTTCAGCTGCCGCAGGCTGACTGGCAGCTATTTAAAAGAGAATACCCGTTACCTGTATAACGGATCAGGGGGTTATGAGATTAGAGTGTGTATACAAAAAAAGCTACAGGGGTCGTGAAGCAAGCGAGAGGGTGTCTGTCTGTGAGGTAGAGACGAGTACATGTGGTAAGCGACTTAAGTGTAAAACAAAAGCACCTCCTCTTGCCGTGGTGAGTGGAGCGGACGGCAGCTGGCTAGTTGAATAAGCGTCAGCTTAGAAGATAATCCGTCCACGGGCTGGCGCGTCACACCTGTCGTTAATCACCTCCTGTAGTCTTTGTATACACAGTTGACCTGGCTTTATCTCTTCACCAGCTATAATCCCATATACATGTAGCGCACGTTACACTTGTTATCCCTCTTTTCATGCTGATGGATGAGGGGTGGAAGGGTCCAGGTGAAAAGCAATTTGATTCCTCTCTGGAAGAGGGTGGGGCTCTAGGTGAAAACAAGCTTAGAACATCCGGATTAGCCGCTCTCTCAGCTATATAAAGAGCCTCAATTTTTCTTGGAACAGTACTTCACCTCTGCCCACTTCGTCTTGTTGTACACTATCAGTCACGAGGCAGACGCTCGAAGTAGCAGATCTTTGCAGTATGGTTTATACAGGGGTTACCTGCTAATAGGAGTTTGTCTAAAAAAAATGGGTGAGTAGATCGCTTTTTTCTAAAAAAACACTTAGAACACGGGTATGAATATGTAGCACTGTAAATAGTTAGTGTGAGTACACAGTAGAATCTACGGTACTATAGTCTTAACTGTCTAAAGACTGTGGAGCGCGTTAATGTGCGGTCTCCTTACTAATTTCACTTGACCAGGCTGGCAGGGTCAACTAGTCTAGGTAATTGCAACCACAAGGGTGGCTACTCAAGATCCAAGTAGACCTACTACTACGAGATTGTCTTTTGACCACTCTGCCGCCTGGTGATTACATGCTCTAGTCTAGCTCGCCATACCCTAGTATAGTTCTCCGCTCTTTTCGTCAGATGGCGCCACAATAGGATTTTTGTACATTTCTACGATACTCGCGAACATTTTAAACGCATAATGAACTATATAAGCAACAAAGCACACTTCTAATATATTGAATATAAAAAACCGCGCTCATCATCCCTCTAATCGCATTTTCCAGCCGCCGGCCAGCTGACTGCCGACGACAGGAGAGGGTGATTTTTTTTCTTTAGATTTAAGCCGCTTACCACACGCGCGCCCTCTAGTCACAGACAGAGTGACAGAAAGGGAGGGGGTCGCTTTGTTCACGCTACCTGTAGTTGTTTTTCTATACACACTCTAAGCCCATGACCTGCTAATCCTTTATACAGGTAACACGTGTTCAACTAATTACACTATTGTATGACAGTCGGTACACGGATTAATTTTAAACCACCCTCCCATCTGGATCCATGTCTGGTGGGTGGAAGGATCCAGCTGAAAAGCGTGATTAGGGCTTTTGTTTCTCTTATGATAGCAGCAGGTCAGCATGCGACAGCTGAAAATGTCAGACTAAGTCGAATTGTTTGTTTACAAACAGTCACATGTCACGTGGTGTTGTTTACAAACAAGAGAGCCACGTGGTGTTGTTTACAAACAAACCCTAAGTAGGTCACGTTACCCTAGTTACCAGAATGCCGGCTTCTGATTGGCTGAGCCTAAGTAGGTCACGTGACGTAAGTAAGTCACGTTACCATGGTTACCAGAATGCCGGCCTCTGATTGGCTGAGAGCTTCTAAGTAGGTCAGTAGGTTACCCAGAATGCACCACTAATCCCCTAAGTAGGTCACTTCCGGTCACGTGACCAAATGGAGGCCTCTGATTGGCTGCAGGGTTACCCAGAATGCACCACTAATCCCCTAAGTAGGTCACTTCCGGTCACGTGACCAAATGGAGGCCTCTGATTGGCTGCAGGTCGATTGAGTAATAAACAGTACTTAACTATAGTCCCGTTCCGATACATACTATACTACTATTAAGGCTATTAATGGCACTGTAGATACAAATAGATAGTGGCAATGCGATAATAACCCCAGAAGACAGACATGTTTTTGACCAATGAAATATTTACCTGGTATAAATTTACTCCTTGATTCTTTGGGTGAAAACGGTACCCATTGTGATTACTGTTATCAACCCTTATCTTGCGGCATTCAATGGCCGCGCACACTAGGGGTCCTGCAAATTCGGAATCAAGTGCTAATCCCCGATAGACCCTGAATAGGGCTTAACACAGATAGCTAGTGATCAGTTTGGGATCCAGACGTGCTAGACCAGACTGAAAGGACATATTTCTGTTTAATCTGTGTCTTAGATCGGGGATGGACGGACACTTGCCTGTCAGCAATCAGCGAGAGCACACATACTGTATACTGGCTGTATAAAAAGGCCCACTCATGCTGTTTGTGTGGGAACAGATCTCACCTCAAGATGGTCTAGCACATCAGTATAGGTACATTGACTACATTCATGGACAGTTTCCAACCTAAGTACCTCCATGTCTCAGCATTAGTAACAATGTTTTAGGGAACGTTCACAAATGATGTCACCTATTTTGGAACCTTTGTAAAGGCCAGCAAGTCCCTTTTCACTATTTTGGGAAAATTGACCTAACAATGTTCCCGATGCTAATTTGATGTTGATATAGATTTTAATCTATCATGAGCTCAATTGATATTTCATATGAATACGCGTGCATGTAATGCATCAGTGTATCATCAATGGTTATTCACATATCATTACCTCCTCGACACTGTCCCTGCAAAAGCACTGGATCGTAAACAGCCCTCTATCGTCCATGGCCACTTCAGAAATGCTTTAAAAATGATTGAGCACCATAGAATATGGGTTACAGGTGGGGTGGTGGCTCATCAGGATGAGCTGGTTGTCCCTGAGGGATCCAATTGATATAACATTGGAGATGACAGGAAGACAGCCTCAACACAGGAAGGGATCAAAACTACCTGCAGGCCCGGTTATAATCTGTGTTTGGGACCAGGGGAACGTTAACAAATCACGTCACCGGCTAGGGGGTATATAGGGGTAGGTTTCTTTGTTGACTAAATGTACCTTGGGAAATACATTTATATAGACGGTTATCTGCCCAGAATTAGAGAATGGTGACAGGGGGTAGGAGGGTCTCTTGAAAAATGTTCCCAAAATCGATGACATCATTTTGTGAACACTCCCTCAACAACAAGTCACATGTAATAGGCCTATACAGGTCTCCCTCAGCCAGCTATATTTGTTCAAAGATGAATTCAGGTTAAAAAAAAACATGCGTACGTGTTTTTCCGGTTATCCCCTCTTCAGTCATAATCTGTACCTATGATGGTAAAAACACCAACAATCTATGGAACGTGGACACAACTACACAGATTTTGATGCACTTTCAAAGAATGTGGCGTATACCACACTATTACAAAGTGAGAGATTCACATTGATATTGATACTCAAATACACTAACTTCTATTTGATTTACTATGTACATATGCTAGTGACATTTCAACAGCAAAAAAAACACAAGGAGATCGAAGTTCATGAACATCTACTTCTAGTTGGGTGGCCCATTGCTCATCATGGAGTAGTGTACATGTAGGTAGGCACCCCCCTCCCTCCGCCCCCTGCCCCAGGGCTCCATATACAGGTGGGGAGCAGGCATGATTCCAACAAGACCTCCCTTAGTGAGTACAGTCCGTCACCTTTAGCCACCTTTGTGTATGAAAGATGAGCAGTCATATCGATATAAGCGGCCACCTTTTGACATGTTGGCTGTTTACATGACTTAGGATCCCTTGTTAGACCATGGGACCAGTACTGACCTCCAACTCTACACCATTCCATCATATTTTAGGAAGTTCCCCTCAACATTGCTGAAGATAAAGAGCTTACTTCTCACTATTTCTACTGATTTAATACAGTTATCTAATACATAGAAGGTAAATAGGATGTAGATGTAGATGTAAATAGGATGTAGAGTAATTTTTTTAGCAACAGTAACAATTATACAAGTGTATTGCACTTGCATCAACTCTCTAGAAAGAAGCAAACGCTGATAAGCCAAGTAAAAAATAAATAGCCTTGTTGGCTACATGTATATCACAATTGCCTTTGATGTTCCCCAATTCGATATGTTATAGGTTCACAAAGTTCTTTAGTAGGATGATTCATTATGCCTTGGCTGGTTATCTTTCAATGACTCAATGAACGACACTGTATGTATAGGTATTATTGTTCCTAGGTGCATTGTAATACGAGGTACAGTATGGGGCATCCTTACTTCACTGACATGTCATCAACACCAGGTCTATAGACAGAGATAGACTTGAAGCATCCAGAGGAGATGGAGGCAGACGACATTTCAGAGACGGCAGACGACTTTCGTACCATATGGCCTGTAGACGTAACTGACATGACGTACAAAGGTGTCCTGCAGCAAGATAACAATCATAGGGATGAAGAACCGCAGCAACAATCGGTTGTTTGTCTGCAGCTTCCTCGTCAGGTTGTGATCTTTACAGGCGTCTTTTATGGGGAGAAGTGTCGTCTGCGCATAATTATACATGGTTTAGAATCTCCCCTTCTCAACTCCTTATCAAATGGACTTTCACTGATATGTTCGTATTAAATCTTAAGTGTCCATTGTCTTTACACCATTGACATTTCCAGCTTTTTGACAGAACATTGATACCTTATATGTTGATGTAGTATAATGAACACATTGGTATGTATTCAAAATTCACTGGATTTTCATGCTCTAGAAATAACTGAAATTGAGTAAGCAAATCTATCGAAAGGGTTAGCAGTTGAAGCAAGAACAACAATCATTTGAACCATTTTCTATTCTTCGTGATCCAAAATAAACAGTAAACACCAACATCACCTAACACAGTTCATATTTAGGAACCTGTGCTTGCTTGTCCAGGGGCAATGCTTATAGCAGTAGGCCTCTAGCCCCATCCGAATTCCATAAATTCAACAAACCCTTCCAAATTGTCCCTCCCAAGTCTTGCGGTAGCAGGGTGCACTGTATAGTTATTGGGCAATCAGTTGTCCCGGGTCAGAACCTCCCTATTGTCGCCCACTAAGGATGGCTTTGGGGACATCTAACGTCAGAGGGCCCTCTGTGTGAGGGTGATCCACCACTGGGGGATCATGTCTCCAACAATGGGCCCGTGAGGGGTGGTTTTGAGCTCCTAAATGTCTGCCCCCATAGATAAAGCAGTGGTTTATGTTTATTCTGGACCTTGTGGTTTTAGGACAACTTTATGATCCTGTCAGGCTGAGGAAGGGAGGTCATCGTTTCTGATGTTTGGAGTTTAGCTCCAACTAAATTGTATTACCACAAAGGAAAGTGGTTCACAGTCATCAAATTTAGTTTAGAACTGTACAGGTATCCTTATCCAGTCGGGGAGTGGCGGCAATTTCAAGAAATTATTCTGTAGGCCCCCTGTTCATGTAATATATGCTGTAAATACATGTACATAGCAGGGAACGAATATGCGAAATCCCTTTGAAATTGCTAACAAATTTACTTTAAAAACAAAGAAGATTATGAATATTGTATTTGACTACATCAGTTTTGTACACACGGTCCTGATGTATATTGTTGTTGTCCATGGAAACAGTAATTGAGCCATTATATTCTGACATGCTGCATACTTCACAGAAGAAGACATCAACATTCCAAGCCTTCACACTGAGACATTATCTTCTAGGAAGATACAAAGCGGCAAAAGCACAGCAGATCCCTTACTTTGAGCATTGTCATTTAACCCTTTAAAAAACGAACAGTGCTTTAATATGATGTGCACTTTGTTGTCATTGACATGATGCATGAATGCATACAATGTACTACAATGATCATAGCGAGCCGTCGGGAGTGTATCTACCAGGTCGGCATGATGCTTGAACGTAAGACTGGCGAGTTACTGGCCAAGGCTGTCATGCATCATGACGACAAATTGCTTGATGTCTGAGTTCACCATGCGGGCCTTATAGGGTTAAGGCTACAGCAAATAATGCATGTCAACTGGCCAGTGAACACAAAGAGGGGGACTATAGACCAAGTCGGGCAGTGGTTCTTCCTTATCTGATCCGACAAGGGTGTTTGTATGGGTGTATGACCCTCACCGTGTGCACCTTTTTCTGTCCACATACGGGTCAATTACTGATCCTGGTCAACCTTGAAGCGCCCAGCCTCATAAGGGCAGATATTGACCTTGAGTTGACCTTGACAAGTTCATCTGACCTTGCGTGGTAATAGATGGAGGTGCGGTGATGGAATCTGCGTCCCCACAATGAGATCGGCTTACAGTCAGGGTATTAAGTTACCCCTGGATCCCTTTAGTGGGATGATCACTTCTCCCAGTCCGTGGGAAATACACAGTGGATCGATTTCTGAATTCAAAGTGATTTTTTATTATTGCCCTAATAGATTAGACTTCTCTGAAAGAAGGAACAGCTGTGATAAGGACGTTTTTTAAGGACATTCGATAGGAACATTACATTTTAATGAAGCGTTTAGTAGATTGCTTATCTTAGTCTAGATTGCCAATCTTAGTCTGGCAGACAACGTTGCTTTGTTGCGCTCAGTGGGATATTGTTTAATTTGCACATTATTTTGCAAGCTTCCACTGCCCAAAGAGAAAACTCAGAAAGATAGAGGTCACATGCAAGTGGAATGTCAACATCCACCCCATGTATTATACATTACATTATATATATATACATATTATGTATAAAGTATTTTTTATCGGAATATCATCCAATAAACTACTATGAGTTATAATCATAGGAAAAACACTAATCTGTGTATCTATGGGCTACTGCCATCCCTATTAATATTCATAACCTGGGTTCTTTCATAATAAATAAGTACGGTCAACCTCCTTGTAGGTACAATTTACAACATTAAGTACCACCTACATGTAGAGCCATCTTTGGCTACTTCATCCTACACCAACACCCTGGAGCCACTTCCCACGTCCAGTGAATGCTGGAGGACGCACCTCCGGGCTGTACTTGATACCCTGGAGGAGGACAGGGATCGACACCTCCCCCAAGACATGTCAACATGCCATGTGTGGTAAAGAATGTGACCTCAGCCTCCTCCTGTTCCATAAAGGGACGAGCCTGATCACATATAGTATGCTATTGCGTGTAGCATTTCCGTATCAATACAATTGGTAAAATGTAAGCTGTGTGGGAAATACCTTTAGGTAAATCCCATCGCAAAAAAAAACATCCATATTTTTTTTTTACCAATAATGAGACATTACCTGCCATTCAGACAACATCACATTGTAATTTCGTCTTGTAGTATTATCATATATATTTAGAGTGACTGCAATATCCGAGAGAAGACACTGAATCCACCACAATCTTTGAGAACCGTGCTGAGTCACGGCAGTAAATTGGCACATACCACATCCTGTGTCTCCATTAATTTCTATCTAATTACAAAATATCCATGTTTCTGTGGTTTTATGAATACCTGGAGGGCAGTGAGTATATACACTGACATGGTGCACCCTGGAGACAACCAGGCCCTTTGGCCAAACCTCTCACCAGAAGATGTTACCATGGTAACAGTTTCCTCAGGGTTCCAATCCCCCACTAAACCTGATGACATCCACAGTGCGCATGCTCCGACATGTTGCTGCCCCCTGGCGTCGTCATCTGCCACTGCCCACTAGTCTATTGTCTGGTTTCTAAAGGATGCTGTCCTACCTGTAAGAATTCACGTTAGGTATTGTCTCTGTCAAAGTAATAAGCACTTGCACTTGCTTTCACCTATAGAAATAATCCAAAGACTGTACAGTCTGCTATATAAATGATTGAATCAGTCATGATGAATACCAGTCCTCTCGCTGCAATAAGGCACCATACCAAGACATGTTATGCCATTGTCATTGACCCTATTGTCATTACTCTGTTATATTATTATGTTTGTAGGGGAGGGGGGGGGGTAAACAGCTGTCAGTGACCAATACATGATTCTACGAAAACAATCCATGCAAAACAAACAGTCTTTGATTTGTCTAAAACACTGCAGACCCACTTCATTTAATTGTTATAGGCCTATATATGGGGCTATAGCCTAATATGATTTACATGTTGTAAATAAGGCATGAATTAGCCTAGCTATAGCCTAATATGATTTACATGTTGTAAATAAGGCATGAATTAGCCTATTGGACATTATATTAATGTTGTATAGAGGGTACATAAGGGCATTCCCAGTGGTTGTCCCCTGATATCCTGTACACAACTGAGACAGATCAAAGGGTGGGATGTGTTTGGGAAAATTCTGGCAAGGTGTTGATCATCAACAAAGGACTGCTTGATGCAGAGGTCATGTGGAGTGGGAGAGTTGTCAAGGAGGTAGTGTGCGAGAAATATGTAAAGGCCAACAGGTAGACATATATAGCATTATACATGGGTGACGCATGGGACTTTGAAATGGCTAAGGGTATACATGGATCGTAAATAGCAAAATAAACCTTTATATGGAATAACCCTGTGCATTATTTGATGCAGCCGGGATGGTTTACATATATGCCATATATAGACTAGGGCCCATATTAACGTCCAACAGCTCTATTACATACTGTAGCCAACAGCAATTCATTTCTGCTATACACACTCAGAAAAGTCAGCGTCATTGTCGCTAAAACCACTCTCACCTGAAAGTCAGGCGCTGCTTGACTTTCAGGTGAGAGTGGTTTTAGCGACAATGACGCTGACTTTTCTGAGTGCGTAGTCTAGATCAATATGTGACATCCCAGTAAACACCCTACGTAGTTCCAACGTAGCTCAGAGGTTTCTCTAGGTAGATGTTCAACCAAAAGGTTTGAGATTAGTAATTTTGGAAGGTTTGTAGACGTCAAAACGTTAAGGTTTATTTACGTTCAACAGATGTAGACGTCTGATTTACGTTGATCTACCTCATTCAGACGTAAAATTTCTACGTAGATCTACGTTAAAAGACGTAACTTTTCAACTTCAATTGGGTAGATGACTTTTCCGTGTCACACTAGGTGGCAGCACTATCAATTATGGAGAGTATATTACAGCTCCTTAACAAATCTACCACATTCAAGCAGTAAATTCTCATTAATTGTGAATTCAATATCATGCAAATAAACCGCATTCAATAGAATATTTATATATAAAGGACAGGTGATTAAAGTATTGTGCATGAATAGGTGCTTTGAGGCACTTTACTGTGAGGACACCACATTGGTGGTAATGGAAGAAATACAAAGCCTCTCTGCAGCCAAAACTATTCAACAGATCTATACTGTCAGGCTGTTCAATTTAACTACAAGAATATACTATGTAGAATGAGATGAGATTGGAAATTATAGTAGTTACTTTGTATGAATATTGTTTGTAAATGTAAATTTGTCTGCAATATATTACAAGTCTTTGTCTGAGTCCCACTATGTAGAATTATATGTAATGTGTTAAACATAGATTTACGTCTCCAGGAGCTACGTAAATCAGACCTGCAGGTTTGAGATTGGTAAATAAACCTTAACGTTTTGACGTTGATAAACCTACTAAAATTACGTAGTTCAGACCAAAATTCAACGTGGATTTACGTCTGACCAACGTCATTGTGTTTACTGGGATGAACCTTAGTGCAGAGTTGTGGGCCAATCAAAATCCATTTTTCCCATTACATGTCACGACATTGTACAATATTATGGCGACCTATCATATAGAAGACTTATATCTGCACCTGTACTATCCGTAGGTTGTTCCTGGAATGTACAATATATATGGTGGAAGTCAGGAAGGGGCCGGGGTGAGGGGTTATGTGTGGTCATCCGGCATGGATCGATAGACTGACCACTGGGGTGGATGGGATGTCGCCTGAAGCTACGTCCCATTTCTCACTCCCACAGAAGGTCCCCCTTGTGACGTCACAAAGCACCATTGTGGCGCGTCTCGCGTGGATCTCGCGATGTGCGATGCCCATCCGACAGTCTATAATAGCTCTCTGCGGCGCCTGCGCGGGTCCTTTGATCCTAGTGTTCGCGGAACCAACCTTCTTTGCACAAATCATCACAGCAATCAGTTTCAATTTAGATCCCAATTCTGCGCGGGAACTGTGCCGTGGAAATGCGGGTGGTTATTTGGTGTGTTTGCGGTGGCAGCTGTTTCTGCCTATATCCTACAACCCTATACCCACACTAAACTGGGTGTAGGTACATAGTTTGCCCAGGCTGTTTGACTGATTATTGTTGTTAGAAAGCACTATACTAGATGTGGGTTTGTGTATGTAGGGTAGGGGCATGGGGTTCTGCCGTCTCTATCAGTTCTATGGAAAGGTGGGATCCATTCAGCAAGGATCAAGGATGCCCCTTTGGTGGCCCCACTACACGTAGAGAGGCCCCATGCATGCTGTTGATTGATTTCCTTTCCTCCATCAACACATATGATAGCTTCAATGTGGCACAATACACTGACATTCTTTGTGCTCTGGAGCTTAGTCAGAAGTATCTAACAACTTCTTAGTCACTAATGCTATATTATACCCCCCTTAGTCTTTTCATTTTTATGGGTATTGGGGTTAGCTTTTATGACTCAAGCTTTAGTCATATTTTGTTTTGCCCTATAGAAGTAGCAAACAGAGTGTGGCCTCCGTGTGGGGCCACAGCGGGCTCCTGATGTGGCCCTGAATGCGCTGCCGGCTTGAGCCCAGTGGGTGTGGACATTGTTTTTTTGCGGACTAACCAATTTAGGCTAGCTTGGGTATTGGCCGGGCTGCCCAATTTGATCATATGGCACCACCTGGGAAAAATATGGGTTTTAGAGCAGTCCAATAATTCATGGGGCCACACCGAAACCCAATGACCAAAACCAATGGGCTGAAGACGGGTTCTAATCAGTATTCCCAATTTGGGCAAACTGTTCGGGCCCTAGCTGCCTGAAACCCTGCCACTAGAATCTAAATCAATGATGACCACGCAGAACACACAATACTTTGGTAAAAAGAAACCACAAAATAATGTTGGGGGGGGTATATACAGGGGTATAACTTCGTTACTCTTGATAGGGCTGCATAATTTGCGAAAAGGCTTGTCAACTTAGTGATACATAATTATATATATAGGCTTATAGCAAAGAGCGAAGAATACTGAGAGGGTTCACTTAAGAGGTCATCCCATAGGTTAGCATTGTCCCTCAGCAAAGAGAAAAACTCAAAATACCCCCAAAAAGATTATAACATTGCTTGGAGGATAGCTACATCATATGTTGACTTTGACTATTCAGTAAACTTTGAATACTTTGAGAAATGTTTGAAAAAAAAGTTGTATTTATGGGATTATTGCCGATTTTTGGTGCTGTCTGGCCTGTTGCGCCCCCTGGTGGATGGAGTGTACCTGTAGTCCACTGTTCTCACCTAAACCCATGTTAACTAATAACCACTTGGAGCCATTATTTCTGATTAGATTCCCTCCTAATTTAACATGTGTACATGTTGTATTGAGAAAAACATGTAGAAAAGATATTTGGAAATAAAAACACTTTTCCAGCAACTGAAATATGGTTTCATCTGTGGTTAAATACTTTGTTTTGAGTGGCTATGTAGGCTGTGCACTCCATCTGACAGTGTGGGCTTTTGGGGAACATGAAATTGGTCAGCGGACCCTCTTAGTATTCTTTACTCTTTGCTTATAGTCATCTACACCCTCAGAAAAGTGAGAGTCATTGTCGCTAAAACTACCCTCACCTGAGAGTCCCTCAGGTGAGGGTAGTTTTAGCGACAATGACTCTCACTTTTCTGTGTGTGTATATAGTTATCGGTGGGTCGTAGATTTAGTGAGAGCGGAAATCGGGTAGGCAGGTCGTAGGGGGTTGGGGGTGTTTGTGTGGTGACATTGGTGACAGGGTGGACAGCTTCATCAGCCCCAATTCCCAAGGCCTCCCTGATCCTCCCCGATGACCACAATACCTGGCCAATAGCCCTGACCAGCTGACCACCCCGGCCGGCCACCTCTGACCCCCCATCACAAGCACCTTGTGTCCACTACTTCCGGTCACCTGGCCACCAGGGGGCAGTGCCCACTCCCGGAAACAGCCCCCTTTGTGGCATTCTGGGTAAAGGTGTGCTATTTATGTGGGAATAATCCGAAATAATTGCCAAATTATCGATTAATTCTCTGCATTTTCCCAATTTTGCATTGTTGGAAATGGGCAATTCGATTCAGACATAGCATATAGCACCCTACTATCACATGAATTACAATGATTGTCTGCGAGGTATCTTCTATGATGATCACATTGATATCAGCCTGTCCAGGGGGATATAGATTGCACATTTTTGACTGGTTGCAACCCCCAGGCAAGCTGGAATTTACTTCATAAAACTATGCATGTTGGTGTAAAAACCCATCACTCAGTCAATCGAATCAGTGAGCCCTCTTGGATGCGTTGATCGAATTGAAACACATGTAGTACAATCTGTAGGACTGTTCAGAAGAACTTTTGATTTTGATTTGGGTCACACGAGATGGCAGAAGATGCAAGAAGTTTGCATTAAGGCCAATTCCAATGTACATAAAATACATGCATAGGTTATCTTAGAAGCCTACATTTGCCATCCATAACCATGCGTGATTGATTGCATTTCTGTTTGATATCTAGGTGGCTATGACCTTTTTATACAGGTTGTAGCGGCAAATCTTCTTTGATATCATTGCTATCTGAGGATTAGACAAAGTCTGGTAGAGTGACCATCGTCTGGAGAGTTAAGATAGGCGTAGTAGGGCGGACAGCAGGGTGTGGCCAGGTGCCCTGGGGCTCCTCCCCGACCCTGATAGATGACCAGTGGTCAGCATAGCGGTCAGCAACCTCTCCGGCCACGCTGGTCACTAAAGCACCATGACCCAGGCACCACAAAGCAGCCCTCCCCCACAGACAATACCTCCACTGACCATAGGTCACCGCTCCCCCGGCACATCCCAGGGGTACATCCACACAGGTAAAGGTTGTTACAACCCAACCAAGACTCGGTGTGGAGACTGAGGGGCCAGTTCTCCTCAGGACACACCGAGGCGACACCTGGCGAGGTATAACAACAACATCTGGACCTGAGGTCGAGGGGTCAAGGCCACAAGGAGAGAAGCTGCTGGGATCTGGGCAGGTCACCATAGAAACCTTTGAGGGGCCCATTCAGTGCTTCCCCGATGTTGAAGCACAGGTAATCTAAGAAGAAACCCCCCTACATGAAAGATGTCTCACCTGTAGACATTAATTATCATCACACAAAGGCTGCATAATTTAGCAACTTGACAATGGAAATATATGTTGGCCGATGGGGGTTCCCAAGTGCTGGGTCTCCATGTCCGAACATCTGTGGCTCGTTGAGGCCACTGCCTCAAGTTTCAAGTCAGGGGAATAAATCAAAATTGTCCCTTTAGAGGTGATTCATGCATATACTCACCGTGAAGGACAGCAACCCCCCCCCCCCCCCACCCCCACCCACCTGTGCCCATTTCTCCTCAGGTCCATTCCTATTTACATAGCATACTACATGCAGTAGATCATTCTTTTCCCCATTAAGGGCCGCATAGTGCTGTCATGTGTTATGCCCTTTGTCGATATAATACGAGTCTACTCGCCAGTGCTGCATCCATGTGTCATGCCGATCACTCCTAAGTACATCAGGCCCGTAAGTGCCGCGTGGTGTATTGAAGTAGCCATGCCGACTCTTCTACGCGAGGGCTGCATTCATGTATCATGACGGCAGAGGACCTAATGCATTAAAGCACTATGTGCTCCTTAAAGGGTTATCATGCTGAGACATGTTTCCACACACTGCCCCTCATAGAGCCGTCCATCTGGAACGTGCCTCCTACCCTTCAACCCACATCCATGTATACATGCACCCTCTGACCAAGTATCAGGTTAGCCATTTAAGGGCAGTATAATGCAGAATGCAGTATGCCTTTTGTCGTCACGATGCATGGAAGCATCCATGGTGAGCAACTCGCCAGTGCTGCCTTCTAACAACATGTCGACACTACAGGGTCGACGCACTCTCGAAGGGTTAGCATGATGCATGCATGTGGGAAGGGCATGATACATTAAAGCAGTATGCATCTCTTGAAGGGCTAGGATCACATGCTGGTGGGTGGCTATATTTACATCTAACCCAAAGGGTCTATTACACCCCTAAACATGACCATAACCCCATAACCCTGGCTGCCATCTGATAAGGGATGCATACCCGCAAGGTGGGAGGCTGTTGGTCAGGGACATTCCAGACTGACATGGTCACTGTGCGACATGTATAGCATGTCATTAGAAACACCTGGTCATCATGGAAACGACTACCTTGGTTGACATGTTCAGGTGTTCAATGTGCCCCTGCCAGGAAATGGACAGGACAGGGTGAGGGAGTCACCCTGTTTTGCATGGGTTTGCTCATGCTATTCGCCTTGCATGCAATCTTAAGCAGAAAGTCGCCCATTCTTTGTAATGGCATTGTCAGCTATTTCGTTTTGTATCTTAGAGAGTGGTAATATTCTAAGAACTCATTCAACCCCTCTTGTGGGGGTAAACATAATTAACCAGTTTTCATTGAAAATATTAGTGCGTCACTATCGGTATCTACGCGTATACTTCGCAAACAAATTCTGACCCCTAGCAGGTGGACGGGGGAGGGGATTTTGCGCGTCATGTTAAAAATGTCAACTCCCTTATTCCAGGGGTGCGTACTATCAGTATGTATCACACTGCCACATCATGGGTGTAGTTGTGCTGATGGATGCCTATCTGTCCCGCCTATCTGTCCAGGGTATCTACCCAGGGTGACAAGGACATACCTGGCCATATGGCCAGTCTGGCGACCATACCTGTAATCAGAGAGATAGCCAGTGACACCTGTGTTTGTACTATGATCACTCACCTGCCGACCAGGGCTCCTCCAGGTGCCATAGCCCTTATTGTCATACCTGTCCACATGTGTCCACATTTGGCGGACAGGCCATTGGTGATAGGTAAATAGCCGCATGTAATAAAGCTATACATATGCATTGACATTTCCTATTCTATAGCAATTCCGGTATTATCCAATCTATTTCGAAATTCTGTGGTTCACAAGCCAACTCTAGGGCTACATTTGCATTCACATCAAACTAAACAATGATATTTACATCAGAGAGTGGTTCGAGGATGTTAGCTAGAATGACATGTACTTGTATTGAAAAGATGACAATGCTGGTCATCTAATGGCTTACTTCTAAATAGAAATTGTACCACCAATATTTAAAGTGCAGGCCACATACCGATTTGATGTGATATGTCGATTGTATTCATACTGTTTAAATGCATCATGCATCTTGCAACTCCTATGGGAGCCCCCTTAGGCCTAGTTGGCATGATGCAGTTAGATGCAGCCCTAACGAGTTACGAGTAACTCACCAGCAGGTTTATATTCATACACCAAGATGACAAAGCGAATAGTGCATCAGAGCACTATGTGGCCCTTAGAGGGTTTTGAATGACAGCGACTTGGTGCAGTGTCCAGAAGTTGACCAATCGCTGCTGCTGTTAACGTGCCGCACCCCCTGCCTGGTGCCCCACCCATGTGAACACACCTGTCTGAATAATTCTACAGGTGAGTGTGGGGGGGGGGAGGGGTCAGGAGGTGTTCAGCATGCATCATGACGTTAGTTCTACAGGTGAGTGGGGGAGGGGAGTCAGGAGGTGGTCGGCATGCATCATGATGTTAGTTCTACAAGTGGGGGGAGGGGAGTCAGGTGGTGGTCAGCATGCATCATGACGTTAGTGACTACAGGTGAGTGGAGGGGGGGGGATTCAGGAGGTGGCCAGCATGCATCATGATGTTAGTTCTACAGGTGAGTGGAGGGGGGAGGGGATTCAGGAGGTGGCCAGCATGCATCATGATGTTAGTTCTACAGGTGAGTGGAGGGGGGAGGGGATTCAGGAGGTGGCCAGCATGCATCATGATGTTAGTTCTACAGGTGAGTGGAGGGGGGGGGGATTCAGGAGGTGGCCAGCATGCATCATGATGTTAGTTCTACAGGTGAGTGGAGGGGGGAGGGGATTCAGGAGGTGGCCAGCATGCATCATGATGTTAGTTCTACAGGTGAGTGGAGGGGGGGGGGGATTCAGGAGGTGGCCAGCATGCATCATGATGTTAGTTCTACAGGTGAGTGGAGGGGGGGGGGGATTCAGGAGGTGGCCAGCATGCATCATGACTTTAGTTCTACAGGTGAATGGAGGGGTGGCTGTGGGATGGTCAGAATGCACCATGGCGTTAGTTCCACATGTGACTGGAGGGGTGGGGGTGGGGTGGTCAGAATGCATCATGACGTTACTTAGTTCCACAGGTGAGTGGATAGGAGGCAGGATGTGGTCAGCATGCATCATGACGTTAGTATTACAGGTGATTGCCAACATTTTCACACCTGTCTTCATATTACAGTGATATCTCGTTATAAGGAGGACTGATATAATGAACTTCCTATTATAAGGAGCATATTTGCACGACCATAATTCAGGGCTGGGCATGTTGTGATATGCTGGAGCAAACCTAGAAATCTTTGGAGCAAACAAATTTCAGACGGGCACACATTAACTACTGTAGATTTGTATGTGACGAGGGACCCCCCTCGCCCCACCTACCCACCAACAAAACCATCTCCTTGAGGTTAATTTTGGGTGTGAAATAGAGGAGAATTTCGATATTTCTATCTTTAGGTTTGGTGTGCTCTGAGGGGTTTCAGGGCACATTGCTGATAGGAATTCTCTAAATACATGTACTACCTTTAGATTTGTGCATTCTATTTTGGGCTGCCAGAAAAAATACTTTAGAATGGTGCATTCAGAGAATTTGTGGGCACATTGTTCCAGGAAAATTTTGAAATCCTACTTTTAGATTGGCGTTTTATATGAACTTTTGGGGGCATGTTGCTCCACTAGGAAAATTTTGGATTTATATTTTTAGAATGGTATATATTCTGAGGGTTTGGGAGCATAATGCTCACCCAGGACTTGAAACTTCTACCTTTTAGATAGATGTATCATGATGGTTTGGGGAGCATGCCGTTCTAGGAAAATTTAGAAAGTTAACCTGTAAGTTAACTTCTAAAGATGTATTCTGATCATTTTGGAAGCATGTTGCTCAAGGACAATTTTGAAAACCTACCTTTAGATTAGTGTATTTTGTGGTGTTTGGGGGCATTTTTTAAATTCTATCTGTGGATTGGTACATTTTGAGAGGATTGTGAGACAATGTTCCACGAAATTTGAGAAAATTTACTTCAGATTGGTGTATAGTTTCTAGGCATGTTGCTCCAAAGAATATGGGCATTTTATTTTCAGATTGGTCCATTCTGTGGGCATAGGCTATTGCTCTGGGAAAATTTTAGAACTCCACCTTGAGATGGGTGTATCATGAGGGTTTAGGGGTGAATAGAGCCTAGGGAAAAAAGAAAAACCAATATCAGGTGGGTGTACATGTTTATCAATGCCGAGGGGTTTAGGGAAATATTGCACTGGGAACACTGTGAAATCTAGTGAAATAGTCCTAACTTTGGTTCTAATTGGAATATTTACAAAATTCTCTCAGCTCTAGAAAGCCCAGACTTGCCCTAATGTCCCTGTCGCATTTTCCAAGACCCCTGTCGCACATTTTTTGCGACATTGCGACAGCTGCCCAGCCCTGTAATTGCCCATTCTCTCTTTATTTTATTATTGGTTATAAGGAACATTGATCATAAGGAGCAAAGTTGCCTTGCCAAAAGGCCCTCCTTATAACAAGATACATTGTATAAGGGCGGCATGATGCCTAAAGCAGATGCCCCCGCTCATTTTCGCCATACCGCAGCGCCGGCGGAGCTTGGGCACATGAATGCAGCACCTGCGAGTTACATCACGATGAAAAAAATGGCATTCTTAGCCAGCCTTGGAAAAAGACATCTACACCATGGTCCTCTTGCAGTACTAAAGAACTGGTGAAAAACTATATTCAGCAATTTTGGTTACACATGTTTTTGAGATTCAGGAGATGCAGGTAGGGAATGACGTCTCCCAATACAGGTGCTAGATTGAAATAGACATAGAGACAAGGCATAATACTATGGGCAGAAGTGATGTGATTTATTGTATAAATGTGCTTCTTCTCTTCAATCACTTTGTATCTTATTTCCTGACGTATTCATTGTCACTGTTGTATTTCAGGCTAAGCGTGCAATGTCCATTTCATGCTAAGTATGTTCACATAATAACAAAAAAGAGGTAAAACATAATATAATGTGGCTAATGACACCCAGACTAATTCATCACAGGTTTGGTTCGTGACAGCTTCATTTCCAGTCACTTCAATACAATAGAAATGTTCAAATTGCTTGGATCTTCTCCACTTATTCTTACCAGACAACTAAGTCGAACTGAATGCAATCATAATTGATGTAAACTGTAACTCGTCTCACCAGCCCTTTGAAGAAGGGCAGTTACTTCTACCCAACACTGAATGGACACCTGGAAATAAAGAAGCTTTACGTCGCTCCGGGCGGAAACCACTCTTGTTATATATATCCAGCCTTTTCAAACTGTACATTGACTGAATTCCTTGTGAGACTGGTTTCTATTACCGGCGAATGGGAACGGCTAAGTGTTTGAAATGGAGGAAGTAAAAAAGAAGAGAATGAAATAATGTTTCTTTGAACTGATTTAAAAAATGTTTTCACAGCAGGGGTTGGGTGGTGTTGAATCACTGCACAGTAAAGATCGGCGGTAGTTTACCTTTTGGCACGGAGGTGGCGCTAAGGGTTGCTAAGTCACGTGATCAAAGTAACACTTGGGTCCGACAGAGGGCGCACGGATGACCTTGGCCTTTTGGTATGACCTTCATGGCGGGTCAGTGGGCAGCTTGTGGCCAGGTGAGTGATCCCTGGACCTCAGCCGACATGACAAACTGACCAGTGGTCAGTGTCATGGTCAGCCGCTGCCACTCCCACCACCCTAACCCTCCTCAAAAATGGCCCCATAGTACTTTACTGCATGATGCATAATTATGATGATGCATGAATGCATCCCTGCTGAGTCTTCTAACCAGGGCTGCATTGCCGCATCATGCCAATCCTATGGGGTTGATACACTCTAAAGGGTCGGCAAAATGCACGAATGCTACCCCGGTGAGTAGACTCGCCAGACCTATAACATATTGCAGCACCATGCGGCCCCTAAAGGGCTAACCAATAACCCCCAAACCCATGGGTGTGGAGGGTAGACTGATAGGTGGGTGCCCTCACCATGACGACACACACAGGGTGGACAAGACACCCATGTCAAGGTGAGGGGAGGGGCAGCACACAGAGTGGACAGTGTCCAGTCTGGGCCTGACCCTGGCCGTGAGAACAGATGGACATCAAAGGCACCACCCCTTGACCACCACACCGCTGATAGGCAGGCCTAGCTCCCAAGGCATCACTGGTCACTTTGAGGGCACACCCTGGTCAGATAGATACAAACAAAACCCCACCAATTTACCCCTAAGTTTGCTCGCTAAGTGGCTCTAATATGGGCGCCTGTCCATATGGCAAATAAGGGAAAGGCATGCGGATACATTTGGAATCGCCTAAAATACAGGTTTCTGGTTCAGCCTGGCGGCTGGGTTATAAATGTAGATGGGTCAAAGATGCCTCTGTGAAGAATACATATTTGTGGTCATGTGTTGGGGGCGGGATAACATCACCATGTCTTGGTAATTGTACGTCGGTATGTTGCTGTAGAGAGGGAGCATGTGAGCTAGCTGAAGGAGGGGGGCAAGCACTACACACACACAGAAAAGTGAGAGTCATTGTCGCTAAAACTACGCTCACCTGAGGGTCAGGCACTGGCTGACCCTCAGGTGAGGGTAGTTTTAGCGACAATGACTCTCACTTTTCTGAGGGTGCACCACACCAGCCATCTCACCCACCAAGTGTGTTTTACTAAGAATGACATGCATCTAAAACACTCATAATATTACAGTGACATTGGTATACATTATGCATTGTTTTTTTCTTCGTCCTACATCGTCCTTATTTACACCTGTACTTTGTTTCACTCAAATATTCCATATGAGGAAGGACTTTCTGCATGAGATAAAAGAATACAAACCTCAAATGTTATTCATTTTGATTACATAACCTGTAATGACTTGGTAGATGTTCGTGATTATTCTCATAGTGAAATAATTGTGCTTGAACCTTTTTTTTAGTCAAATGAGTGTTGCCGTTATTAGTTAATTTATACGAATGTTTTGCTGTTAAGTGCCAGTAGAGAAAGTAAAAGAGTTCCTGCTTCTACTTGACCTGGTGAATCGTTAGTACATGTATGACATTACAAGCATGGCCCTTTCCCCTTTTGTGAGCTATGTAAACGTTACACCTGAGTCTAAAGATCAGGGCGCACCCTAACGCTTTGATGATGGCATGATGCCTCAAGGATTTGTCGTCATGATGTAGAATATGTGTATATCATAACAAATATATGATTATATAATTGGTATGATGCGCCAATGCAGCGCCGAGGAGTAGGCATGTACTGCAACATTTGGTGCTTCGTGCTGACCCTTTGGGCTATGTCAACCCTGTAGGATTACTAGCCATGGATGCATTTATATATCATGACAACCAAAGGGCATTAAAGCCCTATTGCTATTGAAGGTTGAAAGACTGATGGTGTACTTCAGATGTCCACTGTCCACTAAAGACATTTAACAAAAGGGGTGGGGACTGGGGTGATAAGGACAGCACCTGATAGGTGGGTTCCCACACAAGGGAGAGAAGACCCACAGGTAAGACATTATAGATAGAGGGCACTCAACAGGTGGGCCTGGGATCATAAAGCAGCCCTTGGCGCTGACAGAGACATCCTCCCTCAGTAGGTGCATCGGGGGTGTCTCCAGTACCCTTCATATACCTGTACACCCACACACCCTCCCTCCCCTATCTCCCACCCACCCACCAGGTATATATCCAGCTGTGATAAGCACTGTTCCCAAACACTGATCTTCTGAGGGTGAACAATGGCCCGCGACACCAGTGGAATACAGTAAGGGTGATTATTTCAGTTTACACCGAGGGCCACCGGAAGTCAACAGACCCCTCTCCCATAATGCCCGTTCCACCAGTTGGAACCACGCGCTGCTGTCAGTGTTAAATGGTGATTTAAGAAGTGTAGGCACAATAAGGTACAGACACCTGTGTCAGTACAGTGGGAATGTTCTGTATTGAGACCCCTCAGAAAAAAGGGCAATTAAGGTACATGACACGCATGTCGCCGAGGAGGTATACGGTCATTTGAGAAGAATTTAGCAAAGGGTTTATAGCCTAAATGCACATGGAGCTGACGATTGCTGTCATAGATATACCTTATCAATTATGTAATATTACAATCATATCATAAAGAATTCCTTAGATCCATATTGTGTTTATATATTAGGATCCTGTCAGCTGGCCAGATGAAACATTGTTACCACCATCAAAGGCCCGCTCAGATGTACAATTACCAACGTTTTACAGTGTGAGACAGGGGGAACAGCATGTTTTTTTCATAGAATAACATTAACACTTATAATGAGTTATGTCACTTACACGCTCCTTTAACATTCAACAAACAGTTATTGTAATCCATCATCCCAGATGTGATTTCATGTACATTCTATCCAGACTCATAAAAAGTAATCCAGCGATTACTTTTTCGGATCGACTCCACTTCCACAAGGATCCATTGTCATCAGTTGTTTAATTCACATATATTGTGTAATGCCTTAAAAGGTAGACACTATGGGTTCATTTTGAGAACGTGCCACCCTGAATCTATGTCGTCTTAACTACCCTATTTCACCCCCAGACACTGACTTCTGCAGAATCCACCTAGTTCTTTACTTTTGGGCTTTTTCTTTGCCATTGATATTCCATTTTTTTTAAGTAGCTGTTCCTTTCGTTTCCACCATTGTAACACTTCTCCAAATAGCTTAGAGTGACAAGCCTGGCAGTGGGAGGGCAAAAATGAAAGGGGGAACAGTGTAGCATCTGTGTGTGGAATTCCAAAAACCAGACCCTAACAACAAATAGAATTTCTGTTCTAGCAGGACTACCATGTAGTGTTATTGCCTGACCTTGTGTGACCTTCAAGTGACCTTGGGTAATTTCAGCCGGCAGGGGGAGGCCGCCAAGGTCAGGACGACAGAGGGATCCTGAACAGCTTCAGTCCATGTGAACATTGACTGCAGCATGACCTTGCTGACCTTTTGGATCCTCACTCGTGACCTTTGTGATTTGATGCGTGGCCTTGACCCAGTTTACCCCGAAATTCTATATTCGCCATACCAAGTGTTGCTCGCCTCGTCCCTGCCCTGTCTATAGACATGACAGTAATGTCCAATGATTAGTTCCATTGAGTCACTCTATGTATAGTGTGGGGACATTGACTTTGCATATAGATGTATTGCGTTTCCTGTATTCCTACCTCCCATGTCATCATCCATCACTACTTATATTCACATTTGATATTATACATGTAATTCATTTGTGGATTAAAAGCTTCAAATTTGGATATGATTTAATAACATCAACATGAGAGTCATCGCACCTTTCTATCCATCCATCCATCCATCCATCCATCCTTTTGAGCCCCCTATAGATGGATCTCGTGACCTCCGAATTCTGGATCCCATTAACCCTTGTATGGCAGCATATCGTTCTAATGCTATGTCCTCTTGCTGGCTATAGTTACCTCACCGGGGTTGAATACATAGGCTTCCTGTAGACCCCGGAGGATTGATATCACTCCTGAGAGTGCCGACGAGTCACTCACCGGCGCTGTGTTTGTGCATCATAACACCGATGGTCATGAATGCATTAAGGATCATGCTGTCCCTAGAGGGTTAAGGGGTGGGTGGTAGGCGGTGGTGGGACAGGCAGTCACGGATCTGTACTGTGAGATTTCCTACCGACCCAGACAGCCGTGTCTCGGGTGGCCGGTCTGTCCCCGGGCAGGGGAGGGCCATGTCTACACAAACGTAAATATAAGGCCGGATCAAGGACTGGGGGGTCGGAATGAGGTATATGAGCTGGAGGAAGAGGAGGCTGGAGGAGAGAGGGGAGTATATCATATAGTCCAGTAGTGTTGGTAGGAAGGATAGGAGCGGAATAGAGGAGATGTGAATTGTGAACGAAATAATGAGCAGATTAGAGTGACATGGTGAGGAGCAGTAATGAGCAAGTTATTTTACAGTGTATGATCAAAACCGTAAGTTCATATAAGGCAAAGATACACGTATTATCATGAAAAAAACAACATCAGTGACCAATTCTTATTCTATGATAGAGATTATATGATAAATATTTCCTATATATTTCAATATGTTTTCTGTATATGAAAAGAATACTACTTTATGGATTCCATTTGGGGTACGACACCCCACACCCACCCATTTACCCTCCTGTCAGTCCCCCCCCCCCCCCCCCGCACCCACCACCACCACCACATGGGTCAGCCCCCTTAACCATGCATGTGTGGTGTTGACCTGAGTTGACCAGCGGTCATTTAGGTGACAGGGCCCAGTGTCCACCTACCTGTACCTATAACGTGAGGTGTGGTCACCCAACAGGTGGGTAATGGCCGCTGTTTGAATAGCCACAGATTTACACCTCACAGACATGCAGCACTTGACCCTTTACGGCCAGCGTGATTATGCTTCTATGATTTAGGTTTATTTTCACCATGATGCACCAAGGGCCTGCAAGTACTAGTAACTCACTGGCGCTGCATTGGTGCGTCATGCTGACCCTCCAGTGGTCGACGTAATGCGTTTACCAACGTAGCACTGGTGAGCTACTCCCCACTGCTACATTCAATGTATTTTGCCAACGAAATGATATGGTGCCTTGCAATATATGCTAGCATTACAAGGGTAAGTTTAGTGATAAACATTATACTACCTATAATTATAGCTATTATAACGACTTAAGCTACCAAGGTGGTAACTGAGGAAGGGTACAAGTACCTTGGATTGTCTCTGAGATTTTCTGTTGTAGTGTGTTTCTCAATTTCCAGATATTTTTTGCTAATATATCGTTACATTGCGGTCATGATCAATACGGAATAACTTTAGATAACAGGTAGATAATTAGGAAAGGCATGTTGATTACCCTCCTAAGGCATACAAACATAGAAAGTAAACAATCCATGACTACATAATGAACATGTCTTCAGTTCAGTCTACATGTTTTTACCAACTCTCGTCCTAATTGTACCAACTCTTGTTCTAATTAGTTCCCATAGATACACCGCACATGGTACATGCATATACACCTCGGTACACAAGGGAGTTAACATTAACCCACTTTGAGAGGTCCTTTCTCTTCATGGGGGACAATACCAAGAGGCACAGTCCAACATGGTGATCTGTTCCTTTGTCCAACCATCAGTAAAGGTCCCAGAGACGTCAAAGACCTCACAGATGTACTTTATTAACCATGTAAGGGCCACATAGTGCCTTAATGTGTTGTGCCCTTCATCGCCATCCTGCATGAATGCAGCACTGGCGAGTAACTCAACAGACTGCATTCAAACATTGGCTCTAGGGGTCGGGGTCACTCCCAAATGTTCGACATGTTGCATTGGATGCAGTCCTGGTTATTAGACTCGCTAGGGCTGCATTCATGCATCATGACTACAAAGGGCTTAGCACATTAAAGCCCTTAAATGCGGCTCTTAAAGGGTTAAAGGCTACAAAACTCATCAACCAGCTGCTGCTGATGACAAATCTGTAGACATTTTCACATCTCCCGCGCTCATATATTTTACAAAGTCTCACTTCTAAAGGCTCATGTCTGAACCACACTGTTTATGGACTACTTGTTGTCCTACACCTACAGGAAACGAGGCCTGCTAAAAGTGTCCGGGCTGTAACCCTTTAAGGGCAGCACAGTGGTTCAATATACTATGTGAAACTTTTTGTTGTCATGATGCATGGATGCAGCCCCGGTAGGTAACTTACAAGGACTGCATTCATGCATGACATGCATCATGCTGGCCCTATGGGGTGGGGGTGGATGCACTCATAAAGGGTTGGCATGCTGAAACAATGCAGTGCCGGGGAGTTGCTTGCCAGCACTGAGTATCATGGCGACAACTGAACATGAAGACTCACAGCATCATGCCAGCCGTAAAGGGTTAAGGACTGATGGTGTACACTGCTATTATGTACACACCACCCTCCAGCTGAAACCTAGGGCCCTCCTGGGTGGTGAATCTCTATTATTGAACTGAAATTTAGGAAGGTAATGTACAGGAGGATAGACACCAGTCAGGTTCCGTGTGCTCCATCCTCTACAGTACAGGTTTACTGGGTGAGTTTTTATTGAGCTGTTTATTGTGGGGCCTACTTAGGTATCATGTTGCATACCATACACGACGGGTTCAATAGGTCCCAATGATACCCTCAGGTGGTACATAGGGCTGCTTGGGTGTCTGACCGCACAGTTTAAGGAGTTAGATTAAATCATAAACTGGTCATATCAATACCATCTTACCATATACTAGTAGTGCATGGTATTAGTACTGCAATATAGTACCTATGTGCTATATAGATACTGAACTGGTTCTCATAGTGTGGTTTATGTACCTTGTGATCATACAATTATTTGCTAATAATATTTTTTTTACGATATTATGCCCTCATTCCAAACTCAGATAAATATAGCAGATAAACTCGAGTTGATAGCCTAGACGTCTATGCCTGGTATAGCCAAGGTCGTATAAGAAATGTTCATATAGGGCGGAATGGTTCAGTGACATCCCCATGTAGTAGATCAGGATGTACCAGGTCCACGTCACCTCATCTCCTGTTTACCCACGTCAATGTTAAAGGTGGGGTGGGGGTGGGGGACACACAGTCCTGGAGATTTAGAGGCACCTCGAAAACTAATATTTAACATCGATATTCCACCCAAATTAGACATAATAATATGTACCACGATGCCAGGCTGTATTATTAGAGTGCCAAAATATATACCGAATTTTCTAGATCCATTTCTTGGTGTTCAAAATAGTGGAATAATCACCCATGCACAATTTTATACCATATGCTAAACTTAAGACACAAAGAAGTGATCATGTCCACTTGTGCATTCCTGTTATGATGGTAAGGATCTACTTTTTCCATTATCTCCATTTGCATCATATAAATATGGTATAATGCATAACACTTCTGCTAGTATAGGGACAAAATATACGTGATTGAGGTACATCCCTTTACCAAACAATGTATGCCGTAACAAAGTTTACCCCCATTCCTTACCTAGTTTTTCCCCCCCAACCTGAACCTGAAACACCTTTTTGTGACGTTGGCCTGTAGACTGTATAATACCGCCCTGTCTACATAACATCAAGCCACCATCTTCTCTACCATGCACCACCTCTAGCACCACCTCCCGCCACCACCCAGCACCACTTGCTCACGACCACCGCCAACCATCAACATGCCCACCCCCTGTCTCCACTCCAACTACTGTCTGACTTCTTTATAGCCTTGCACCAGACAGTTTCCCACGCTATAGAATTATGCCACCCCCCCCCCCCCCCCCCCACGACATATACCTACCTCTAACCTTATGATCCATGGCACGTATAGGTTTGACGAAATCCCCCCTGGCCAGTGCACTGAGGGATCTGGATACTGAAAGAATTTTCATAATATATCCCCTTGTTCTCCATGATTGTATTCATTATTTCTGGTTTTGGTGACTTACATTCCGACTCTAACTACGACGCTGTTCCAGTCCTTAACCCCTTCTTTAAGTTCTAGCCCACGACCCTGCCCCGCTGGCACAGATTACATTAGAACAGGTTAGGGAGTAAAGCCTGGGGGCCATGTCTGTGTGTTAAGGTGTGGTAGGGCTGTGGTGCTGCTCCTGTTCCCCCTCACTTCCCTGTGCGTCCCTGGGGATGGGGTGCCCGGCACACAGGCCCCTCTGCATGCACTACTCGGGGATCTACTTTGGGACGTGAGGCGGGGTCACCGCGCGCACTGTACGCGCGTGCACCCAACGCACCGTGCACGCGCGCCAGGTGAGCGCACAGGGAAAATGTGTTGGCTTTATAAGTATGATAGGAAAATAAATGTGTAGGACATAGATATATAGAATATATGGCGATGTGGTCCTAGGTCATGTAGCAACTAAGACTACATTATAGTCCGAGACTAGTTCCGGATAAACCGGTAATAGCTCCACGCAGTTTGCTGCCATTAAATGGAGAGAAGTTGATATCAAACTATGATTAAGTAATGAAGCTATATATGCACAGATGTACCAGATACATGTACCGCCCTACACAACTGTATCATTGTTTCTTCTTGTATATAGGATACATAATGATCATGTAGCCTTGATGAATTGAAGGAACACTTTGTTAAATCCCCACCTCCATTATAAGTTTATCCTATATAACAAGTATAGTTATCTATTTTAGCACTGTCTGAAGCAGACGACTTTTTGTTGTCCTCTTTCCTATGTCGTTTTTCTCCCCACATAGCTCTAGACTAGCAGGCCGGGTGTCTAGTTCTAGTCACGGCGGAGATATGTGTAAGCAGCCACGCAGAATGGATGATCTGCTCACCCACACGTGGAGCACTCTTTCTGCGTGGTCGCTCACATGTCTGCCCTCGGGGACAGACATAGTTCCGCCAGGTTACTGCTCAACACCGCTTCTATCCTCGTAACAGGAGTGGCGCACGTCCCTAAACAACCCCTCCCTTGTGTACTGAGTATTGTTGGGAGTTAATTTAGGACATGTGAGCCCCATTTGCCTAGCGCCGCCTCCTCACTGGGTGTTATTAGTAGAGTAAATATGTAACAATTTCAGCAGGTATTTGGCACCTCTGGCAGAAATCATGAAAAGTTGCACACATGGTCTTTACATACTACTGAACTCATATCAAAGAGGATACATGATTTTTGAAAATTATTTCCACATGAAAATGTACATTAAACTCAAAAAGTGTGAAAATGAAGAATAAACCAATAAAATTTCAGACGTGTTAATGAAAAGGGCTTACACCTTATAATAGGGGTGAACTAGGGTAATGTGATAATGCTGATTACAAATCTGCTATCTGTATGATGCTATCTAGAAATGGTCAAGGTCAAAGTCAAGGTCAAAAGTCAGAAATCCACAAAACATCAATATATGTATAAGAAAACACTAGGATGGTCATCTGATGTGTCTTTCTGTTTGTCTGCCTGTCTGTCTGTGTCTCTGTCTATGTGTCGGTCTGTGTCTCACTCATTGTCTCTGTGTCTGTCTCTTTACTGATAATAATACCCATAGTCAGTAGGGACTATACCACCATATTTTTTCTCCTGTAGTCAGGGGACTATACAACTTAGCCACATAATAGTCATCAAGATAGTCAGGAATGACTAAATTTGGATCACTCAAATTGATGATGTCACAGAAATGTGTGCACAGGAAACAGTTAGGATTGAAAAATTGAATGCTCAACTGACTTCAGGTAGGCACATCTTACTTATCCTAATCACTCCTTTACACATTTCCCTGTACATTAGATTGTGTGTTAATGTTGAGAATGCTTACATCATAGAAAACATGGATTCTCAAGTTTAATTAAAATTAGCATGTGCTTTTGTCCAAATTCTGATCATGTCATGGTGGATCTCTAGGCATCCGGACTAGGATGTACAGAAGTTGACTGGATAAAGGGTCATAGTGTGCTAGGCATAGGCCCCATCCTCGTGTACCTCTTACAGTGGTGCTAGGACAGGTACCCCTGGACATCTACCCCCTGGACATCTACCCCCTAGAACTTTTATCCCCTTGGACATCTATTCCCTGGAATTCCACCCCCTTGGACACCTACCCACTGGGGAATCCACCCCCTGGGACACCTACCCCTGAGACATCTACCCCCTAGGACATCTACCCCCTAAGACTTTTATCTCTTTGGACATCTATCCCCTGGACGTTTACCCCTTTACAACTTCTACCCCCTAGGACATTTACCCCCTTGGACACCTACCTCTGGACATCTACCCCCTGAGACATCTCCCCCTAGGACATCTACCCCCTTTACCCTCTAGGACCTATACCTGGGGACATCAAGCCCCTGCACTTGCCCATATGGTTGAGTCATATTATGTGGAGGGGGTAGATTTCTCCAGAGATAGAATTCCTAGAGAGTAAAAGTTCAGGGGGTAGATGTCCAAGGGAGTGGATGTCCTAAGGGGTAGAAGTCCTAGGGGGTAAAAGGCCTGAGGGGGTTAAGTCCAAGGGGTAGATGCCCAAAGGGGTAAAACTCCTAGGGGGTAGGCCCTGGGGTAGATTCCAAGGGGTAGACTCTAAGGGAATCCTTGCCCCGACATCCTTCCAGTGCATTCCAAAGTACTGTTATACCCTGCTTTGCCACATCCCACCTTGTCCTGCCTTGCTCTGCTCTGCTCTGCTCTACTCTATTTTACTCTACTCTGCCTTACTCTGCCTTACTCTACTCTGCCTTACTCTGCCTGGCTCTATTCAAAATGACTATGCTCTGCTCTACTCTACATCACATTGCCTTACCCTGCATCACTCTACCTTGCACTGCCCTGCTCTTCTATATATTACTATGCTTTGCCTTCCTCTGCCTTACCCTGCATTACTCTGGCTTGTTCTACCCTGCTCTACTCTAGATTACTCTGCTGCTCTGCCTTGCCTTGCCCTGCCCTACTCTGCCTGGCTCTATTCTACATTACTCTTCTCTGCCTTACTCTTTGTATTACACCTCTCTGCCCTGCTCTGCCCTTCTCTGCTTTACATTTGTAGGGGCTAGGGTTATACGGGGTTATTATATGACGAGTGCTGTTGGATGCTGTGTTGCGAGCTCAGTCCGAACCCTTCAGTCCGACGGTAGGTGGCGACACCTACTCCGGGCTTGGGGTATGGACAGAGGTCGCTATAGGCTTCCGGTCTGCGTGTGCGCACGCAGGCTGGCTGCCTATATATACCCGGCATCTGACGGTACTCGTCGGTTACTCTGAGCCACGCTGGTGAAGAGACCCCGTGATCATATCGGCTGCTTAGCCTACTGACCCGTTCCGAACTCTATAGGGAGTTCGCACACTTAGTGACTGCTTGTTTAGGTTTACCTGAATAAACCTGATATTGCAACCTGTAACACTTGATCCGAACTGTGTCGACTTTGTTCTTTAATTGATACTCTACCAATATCATAAAGATACGAAAGATCGTTTATTACACTGGTGCCGTGACCAGTTCTGAGTGAAACGCAGGTTAGCCTGTGCAGTAGCACAGACCTCGGGCTCTGGACGGAGCAGCGAGGTCCCCGGATGAGGCAGCAGCCTTGTCACCGGAAGGGTTAGATGCCAGTTATGAGGCAGATACCCATAGCAGGGCGAATGTTCCATCCGGAACAGACGCAGCACGAGGACCCAGGGGTCCTACCATAATGAGCCGCTCATTAGAAGAAATGAACTTGTCCTTGTTCAATGTGGGTGGGTCAAGCTCAGCCGCGCCGACTCCGAGGAGGTTTACCCTCTTGCAGGAGCGTCGCTTTGACGACATGAGAGAGGCCCGAGTGCAGGAACGTGTACAGATGGCTCAAATGGAATTGTTAACCATTCAGAAGCAATCCAATGAATGGAAAAGCAGTCTGATTGCATTGGAGGGTGCAGTCACACACCGAGCTTCCAAAATCAAGGAAAAGGACGCAAGGCTGTCTACCTTGTTGGAGGAGAATGAGAAATTGGTACAATCTCTCAGCAGAGTCCGGTCGGAATACGATCAGAAAGAGGCGGACCTACGAGGGATCCGGTCCGAGTTTGTCGAGGCAAACACGGAGCTGAACCATATTTGCGCAGCCCGAGACGCTGTAATGCATGAGGCAGAAGGGGCCCGATCAGCCATTGTTCGGGACACAGAGGACTTACAGGAGGTCCGCCGAAGTCTATTGACAGAGTGTGACATTCTGAAAGCGAAAAGAACTGCTTTACAGCAGTTTTTATCAGAAACGCGAGAGAGTATAAAGGACAACAGTACCTCTTTCGCATCTGCGAACAATGGTAGTCCGGAAGGCCTCCATTACATGAGTTTTACCGACACTCCCAATCAGCCTATGGGACGTGGGGTAACCATGGAACCTGCCTTGTCAACCTCAACACCAGGACGACCCCTCGGAGTGGGACGATCCAGGGGCAGAGGCAGGGCGAGTGATTACTCACCGAGGGTGGGGATCAGTGGTATCCGTCCGATACCAAAACAGGTATTCGCAGCCCCGACCGGTCTAGCCTCAGTCGGTAGGGGAAGACGATTGTCCGAGTTGGTTCGGAGTCCACGATCACAGTTGAAAGTGGACGAGCAAGAACTCGACGCGGAACGCTTGAAGAAAGCGGCCGAGCAGGATAAGGCGGCGAAAACCGATCTGACTCCTTCAAGTTTGTTGCAATGGCGAGAGTGCCAAGCAACCATATTGTTCCAGGAACAGAAAAACTTGGAAATAGAAAGGCGAGACGTGTATCGCAAACAGCAGGCTGCCTTGGAGCAGCAGCAGAAACGAATGAAGGAGAACGCGGCCCTCGCAGAGGAGTTAGCGGAGCAGGAAGCGGCGGTTCTGAGGGCTCGAAAGGAAGGGCTCCGAGCCGCCGGAGAAGCTGCTAAAGCTAAATTGGAGAAAGCTCAGCAAGAGGAGGAGGTTGAGAAGCAGGCCAAGGAATTGGAAAAGGAGAAGTCAGAGCATCAACGATCGCTTGCTCTGGCCCAGCAGTGTCAGTACATGACTGATCAGGAGAAGAACTGGTGGTTCGGACAAGGCGTGGACCCCACTACGGACTTAGTGTCGTATGGGACCTACCAGGCTTTTCTGGACAGACAGAGTAGCATACCAGCTATGGGCGCTACTCCAGGGGCGACTCCTGGTACGAAGAGCCCGAAGAAGGCTCCGAGACGAACAATGCTGAGTACAGAATTGCAAGAATTGTACGATACGAATCCCGCCATAGCGGGGATCGGATTGCACAATGTCGGTGCGGAAAAGGACGCGACAGCATCCATTTCTAAATGTCTGGCGATAACCTCTAAAATTAGAGGTTCGTCCAACGCTGCTAGACGCATAGCCAGCGAGCCATTTCCCTACTGGCAGAAGAATTCGTGGGAAGATTGGTTGGGAGCCACCGTTGAGGATATAAACCTCAGTGGGTGGGACCAACAGGATGCAATCCCGTACGTGTGTAAGGGATTACGCATGGGAGATGGTCTCATGGCCGTTGAGCAGTGGAAGGAGGATTGCGGACCTCGCGGTACTTTCAAACAGCTCGTAGAAATCGGAACCATCCTGTACGGAGATTCCGCTCGGATTGATCCGATGGTCGCTTTTAAGAAGCGCGTGCAAGGCAAGAACGAAGCTCCGAGGGTCTTCGGACTTGCATTGATGAGACTCCTGAAGAAGGTACACCCTGCTTCAGGAATCCACGATGCCTTATTTTCTAAGGAATTGTTCTCTCAGTTCGTTGCCGGACTGAGAGATCCTGACATACAACAAACGGTGTATGACACGTGGAGAGCAGATACGTCACTAGATGACCTTTTTAAGGCCATCGACATACATGCTCTCAAAAAGTCACTGTTAGGGGACCGGATGCCTACCCGGGCCTCGGCCATTATAGAATGTTCTCCGGAACAGTCTGATGGTTCGGGCAGTGATGAGGAGGGGGCTATAGCTTCAGCGGCTCAGTTCAAGAGGAATGGGAATTCCTCTAAACCGCCGTGGAAGAATAAGAAGCCGGAAGGGGGTGGGAACCCCCCTCCAAAAAGGGAGTCATCGGATCCGAAGGTTCCGATGATGGACGCAGCGTTTTTCACATCGCTGTTTGAGAAGATGACGACTTCCATTCAGGGGGCTACCCAGCCTAACAGAAGGAAGATCAATCGGAGGACCGCTAAGTGCTATAGGTGCTTAGAGATCGGTCACTTTGCTGCGGAGTGTACAGCTCCGAGTCCGAAAGTTCCCGGAAAGGAGGGAAACTAGAGGGGGTAGTCCGAAAAGGCGAGCGGACAACCCCTGCAGATGAAGTACGCCAACATACCAGAGAGGTAGAGCCTAGTGAAATTCAGAAGACAGGAAGGGAATCAGGGGTGGCTTCGAGCTTTAGGAGCTCGGATGCCGGCCTGATTAACATTCCAGTCCATCAGTTGCCCGGCAATGAGGCAGGGAGGCCCATTACGGATAGGAACGAGGAAGTTGCGGCTGTCACAGACACCGTGTGGGTAGGGAGTACCCAGCTTTCCCCGGATCATCCATGTTTCGACCATTTGAAGAAACATGGCCTTGATCTGGCTGCTCCGAAGGATTTCAAACGCTTCACTGTAAACCCGTCTCCGCTGGGGGGGAGGCGGTGGTATGTGTCTGTTACTGTGGCCGGTAGGGCGGGCGAATTTTTAGTAGATACGGGAGCTAGCCACTCCTTTATCTCCTCCAGATTCTATGCTCTTATGCCGGACAGTCGTGATAACTTCAAAACGAGGGTAAACGCCTGTTCGGCCGATGGGTCGAGTATGCAGACGTATGGGCGCGCGTTCATACCTGTCCGAATTGGAGGGAAGGAGTATGTGGCTTCTCCCACCATTGCGGATATTGCAGACGACGGTATACTGGGGTTGGATTTTTCGGCGTTGTATGACGCGGTCCTGAATCCTGGTACAGGGGTACTCCGAATAGAGCACCCGTACCGTGCGGTGGAGCAATGTGTGCTCCGACAAGTATCGACAGTGGCAACGGTGGTCCAAACTGTTAAGATTCCTCCCGGACAGACGTGTGACGTGCTGGTCCGAAGCAAGGGGCTTAGGAGAGAGGAAGAAGCAGTTGTGGAACCGGATGTGGCCATGTTGGGAAGCATCGGTTTGACAGGCATGGATACCCTCGTGGGGGATGGTGCTTGGACCGTGGTGCCGGTTTCTAACCCCGGGTTGGAACCACAGTATCTTAGGAAAGATACAGTGTTGGGGAAGGTGTTCACCAGTGAGGCCGTAGTGTCCGCTGGACAGGTGAGCATGAAGGGTGACCCTTCTCCGACCCCTTTGAGTGAGGGACTCGAGAAAATGATATCCGAAACGGATCTGACGGATCGGATGGATCTCGACTCTCTAAGGAGGCTGGTAGTGAAGTATCAGGATGCATGGCAGGTGGAGGGGGAGCCGTTAGGCCGAACCGACAAAGTGTTGCATTCTATCAATACTGGAGATGCACAGCCTTTCAAAATGCCTTACCGACGTTTGCCGTTGGGTAAGAAAGCTGTTGTTGAAGAACAAGTGAAAACCATGCTGGAACAGAAGGTGATAGTGCCTAGCACTAGTCCCTGGTCCAGTCCGGTTCAGATGGTTACTAAAAAGGATGGGTCTATCCGATTTTGTATCGATTATAGACGCCTGAATGGAGTAACCAAGAAAAATGCATATCCTCTCCCCCGAATTGATGAGACTCTGGACTCGCTGGGTGGGAACCAATGGTTCTGCACCCTTGATCTGCAGTCCGGGTATTGGCAGATCGGGATGAAGGAGGAGGATAAAGAGAAGACGGCTTTTACGAGTCACATTGGACTGTATCAGTTTGAACTGATGCCTTTCGGGTTATGCAACGCCCCGGCCACATTTGAGGCTATGATGGAAACTCTGTTGAGTGATCTATTGTGGCGCAAGTGCTTGGTATACTTGGATGATGTCATTGTCTTCGGCAAGACGTTTGAGGAGTGTGCGTTGAACCTCGGAGAGGTGTTGGAACGAATTCGGTCCAATGGCTTGACATTAAAGCCAAAGAAGTGTGAACTTTTTCGGAAGTCCATGGTCTATTTGGGCCGGATCATCTCCACCGAGGGTGTGCAGGCTGATCCGGCTAAACTGGAGACTGTGGAGACTTGGGAAGTTCCAAAAGGACCAAAGGATATCAGATCCTTTCTAGGGTTCTGTTCCTATTACAGGGACTTCATCCCCGGGTTCTCGAGGGTGTCTCAGCCGCTTCAACGGTTGAGCCATTGGACTCCGGGGAGGAAAAAAGAACCCTTCCCATGGGGGATGGAACAGAATGCAGCCTTCAAAGAGATTAAGGCGTTATTCCGGACCACCCCGGTGCTGAGATACCCTACGGAGAAGGGGCATTTCATCCTTGACACTGATGCGAGCAATGAGAGCATCGGGGCCGCATTGTCCCAAATCCAGGACGGAGTAGAGGTCCCGTTGGCGTTCGCTAGTAACAGTATGAACAAGGCACAGAGAAATTACTGTACTACCAAGCGAGAGTTGCTCGCAGTGGTGGTATACACGAAGAAGTTTCGGCACTTCTTATATGGAGGGAATTTCACACTTCGTACCGATCATTCGGCCCTCAGGTGGCTCCTTAATTTTAAGGATGCGGAGGGAATGATTGGTCGATGGTTGAATCACCTCAGCGAGTTCGGACTGGAGAACTCTCATATCCAGCACCGAGCGGGCACGAAGCATATTAATGCTGACTGCCTAAGTAGACGTCCGGTACGCCGTTGTGTGCGTCCGGAATGTGGGGATTGTGGTGCTCACAATGCTGTGGTAGCGAGTGTGCGTTTGCCTTATGATGGGTTGTTGCAAAACCTGTTGGATTGGTCCACCGACACTATAAGGACGTACCAGATGGCCGATCCTACCATAGCACGACTGAGGGAGCTTGTCCCTACTGGGGTCTGTCCAGTGAGACCCGAAATATCGCTGGAAAACCGTGAAATGCGACGTTTCTTGGCACAGTTCCATGAACTGGAGGTCCGAGACTCGTTGTTGTGCAGGTGGAAGACTTGTCCCGGAAAGCGGAGGGTATTACAAATGGTAATCCCTGCTGCCATGAGGAAAGACATCCTGTACTACTGCCACGGCCATTCCACTAGTGGGCATTTCGGAAAGAAACGCTCTTTGGAACGGCTGAGTCGGAGATATTACTGGCCCGGAATGTCTGGCGACCTTTTGAGGTGGATAGAGACATGTCCGGCATGTTGTTTAGGCAAGCCTGGTCCTGGACTAGGGAAATTGCCACTGCAGCAGGAGCTATTCGGAGTGAGATTTGCTCGAATAGCCGTGGATATTATCAGTGGAGTGAAACCCACTCCGAAGGGTAATACGTGTATGATGGTAGTCTCGGACTACTATACCAAATACACCCGAGTGTACCCACTAGAGGATCACACTGCTGCTACTTGTGCGGAAGCACTGGTGAAGGGGTGGATCCTCCATCTGGGGGCTCCCTTGATGTTACATAGCGATCAAGGGAGAGAATTTGAGTCCAAACTTTGGGCAGCTATGTGTCATCAGTTGGCTATATGCAAAACTCGGACCAATCCGTACCGACCACAGTCCGACGGGCAGGTGGAGCGGTTCAATCGGACCTTGATCCAGGTTTTGAAGCCATTAGTGAACTCCCATATGGATGATTGGGATGATCAGTGCGAATTTGTGGTACATGCGTATAACAATACGGTCCACACTTCGACGAATTGCACACCAAACCTCTTGGTGTTCGGAGAGGACTTGATCATGCCGGCGGATTTGGTATTCGGGGTGGTAGGGATCAGTCCAGAAGCACCATGTACGGTGCTATTTGTAGAATCTCTAAGAGAGAGGTTCAAATTTGCCTACGAAACAGTTAGGGCTCATTTGCTCAAAGCTGCGAATTGGCAGAAGGTAGGTTATGACACCGGATTGAAGTTGCGACGTTTCGTGGTGGGGGATAGAGTAATCCGGCTACACGAACCGCTCTGCAACATCAAGCTGGCGAATAACTGGGATGGACCACACACCGTGGTTAAATGTATCAGTCAGACGACTGTGTTGATTCAGTCCGAAGCAGGGCGCATCCGGACGAGCCATGTGGCTCGGTTGCGTGCTTGGGCTGGAAGGGAGCTCACCCCGGAAACGGAGGTGGAAAAGGGAACTTCGGAGGCTAAATTTGTACCTTTAGAAGGGGTGTCAGAGGATACCCCTAAGAGAGTGGTACGAAAGAAGCTCCAGAAGACCGTGAAAAAGAAAGTCTCGGCAGGCGAAGGAAGAAGGGCCCGGAAAACTAAAATCAAGGCTGGAATTTTAGTTAAGAACGAGAGTCCTTCGGCCAGGTTACGAGAGGTGAACGGGAAACCCGTTCGGCGAAGCCCAAGGCTGGTGGCCAGAGGGGCGGTAACCTAGCTTGTTTACACAACGAGTGTGGTGTCCTGTGTTGTTTTATATGTTATATGTGTGCTACCAACAGGGGCGCTCAGAGTTGAATAGAAAAGAATATTGGAGTGCTCCCCGAGGGTGGTGGACGGATAATCCGGTGGGGTAATCTTCGATTTCCCATATTAATCCACTAATACTCCTGATGAACTCTTTATTCGAAGTATATTTTGACTTTTGCGAGCCGCCTACGTGGCAGTGTGATCCCCCGAGCCCGAGTTGCGGGCGGGAAAGGTCGTGACCTGATTAATCTATAATTGGGTCACACCGGGTAACGGGATCGCGTCCAATCACGCGAGACGCTGCGCATGCGCTTTGTTTTAAAAACAAAAGCGAGGGAACGCCATATTGATTTTGGGGCTCACCCGGATCAATCGTGCGTGCGGCAGCAGCGGAGAAGTCGGCGTTTTTGGGCAACTAGAAGAGTAGAAGAGTGATAAAAAGAGTAGGAACTGTGAGTACTCTTTCCTGGTCCGTCTAAGACAAAGAGGGAGACGGGGAACTAGGTGTTTCCCCGTCAAACTCCCGTCGTAAGACACTTGAAAGAAGTGAGGATGGCCGAGCAGCAGCTCCGCCAGTCCGAACTCTCCGGTCACTCCGAGGTGGCATCCGCCACCGAGGAGCACATGGACGCTCAGAGCCCCAGTGGTGATGAGCTCAGTCAGACTCTGTCGGAACTACGAGTGGATCCGGCCGTGTCACCGATTCGGAAGTCTCCGTCACCCGAGGGTAGCGAGGACTCCGGAATGTTGCGAGGGATCGCCTACAGTGCAGTAGAATCGAACCCCTCCGAGTCGACTGGACATCTCTCTCGGATGTGCAGTCTAAGTATTTCGCCGAGCCTCAAGAAGACAGTTACCAGGAAACTGTCTATGGGAGGCGACAGCGACTCCGACACTGCACGTCCGAGGACGCGCGGTGGCAAGGGTGCTACCCGAGATCGGTCCCGGTCGGCCGATGGCAAGGTTAGTACCAAGGCTCTCAAACACGCAGGTGTTGGAAAGAAGCCTCTGGGGAAGGACGAGCCTAAAAAGCCCGATCCGAAGAAGCCTAGTACCCAGGGTACTAAGAAAGCGGATCCGAAGGTTGCCTCTGCCACAGTAACCAAAGATTCGAAGACGGTCACTCCCAAGGCTCCGACTCCAAAGGTGCCAAAGGAACAAAAGAAAGCTGATCCGAAGCCATCAGCTAAGGATCTGAAGAAGAAGGGACAGACGTCCGGCAGCAGTCAGGCTGTCAAGACTCCGGGCCCTCCTAAGTCAAACATCCCGATCCCTAGCAAGGAGAAGGATGCTGGAAAAGCAGTTGGAACGTCAGCTGCTCCGACTTCAGCCGTGGATGTGTTGTCCTTCTCGCGAGGGTTGGACAACAGCTCTGCAGTGGCCGCTACGGCCGCAGCCATGGCTGGTACGTCCGGGCACGGGGGAGCTCGTCCGAAAACGACAACTCACCCATCCGACACTAGGACTGAGGAGGCTATGGATGCATCATCCGCAGCTGAAACGGTCCGAGTTGTGCAGGAGGTGCTGTCCGGCATCACCTTCCAGCTACCTGCTCCAGTGGGGCAAAGAAAAGAAGTCCCCGTTCGGGTGGAGACGCCTCCTCAAGGAGCAGCCCCCGTCCGAGTGGAGACTCCTCAACAGCAAACCGAGCCCCGTCTGGAGCCATCCACTATGGATACTTCTGCTGAGGCCGGCAAGCTGGACCAAGCCGCAGGCGGTGGTCCAGGTGGATCGGGGGTACCAGTAATCCCCCCAGTCCAACATGAAGTATGGGATAAGGAGGACGCCGACGTCCCATCCCTGCTACGAGGAGCCATCATCGCACAGATGAGCAAGGATGAGATCAGGTCATTTGACTTGATCCAGATGAGAACCTTCCGGGGGCTGGACATTCTGTCCGACCGGTTCCCGACCTGGTTCCCGGCCCACGTGACGGCTGCAATGGAAGGCTTCAAAGACCAAGCTGCTAACGCTCGCTTGGTTGCTGAGACTGAAGGGCGCCCCGAACTACTCGCGGCCCTTGAATACGACCTGCAAACCGCAGAAGAATTCAAGGTCGTGCATAATCGGAAGGAGAAAAGGCGACATCTGACGCCAGCCATGAGGCTGGCCCGGAATATGGAGAAAAAGACTAACGAGTCTATTCTTAATGATACTCTGGAGGACGAGATTGTCCAACAGAGCACAGCTGCTACTAGAACTGCTGACACTAGTAAGATGGAGAAGGCCAGTCGTAGGCATCAATACCTACGAGAGACCATTCGGTTAACATCTCTGAATGCGGGTCAGTCCCCTGAAGAGGTGGATGAAGTTCTGAAGGGATTGGACAAGAACACAATCCCGGACAACGAACTACAGCTGTTGGTCCGGAATGCCCTCCGAGCCAACGCCGCTAGTGGGTTTCATTTCTTTAAACCCATGTGTATAAATGACTGTGTTAAAGATAAGCGGTCATCAAAGCTTCCGGAGGAGGTGGGGCCCGACGGTCTCTCCGACGACGAAGAATGGATCAAACCTGATCCTTTAGACAAGTCGGTACAGCTGTACCACTTCGAATTGCTGGAGAAGGTCCGGACTGGTAGCACCAAATACCATTCGCTCCTTCAGAAGGCAAAGTTGGCATGGGCAATGTCTAGATGGCATTCATTTAGTAAGTGCCCATTCAAAGCTTGTCGGGACATCGACGAGACCCTGGAGAAACCCCGAACTTGGCCTACCAAGGTTCGGTATGCAAGACATCTTACCCGCTTTCATGTACGTCATTTCATGCGATATGACTGCCTGAGTGTGGGTTCGAAGGGCAGCAAGGGTTGTCCGAATGGGGGTCTGTTCTACACCAGAGCAGATATCATTCGACACCTTGCCAAGTTCAATGGCTTGGCTCTGGAGACCGCAGCGGAACGCATTCAGGCCGCTCACGCAGAAGTCTACTCCCATTTCGGGACCACGGTAGACAAGAATGACAACCTCGAGGTGGATTTTGGCACCAACGAGAAAGGGAAGGTGCGGGTATTCTACAAGGTAAACCCGGACCGCACGTATCTCCATGTACCGGAGGGCGAACTCTACGATGAATTCGAAGAGTATCAGCAGCGTACCAGTACGCGGAAGCGGCGAGCTCCGAGAAAATCCGACGGATCCTCGGAGCCCACCGATCCGAAGAAACAGAAAACGGACGAAAGGCAGTCCGTTATGGAGAAGGCAGATCCGGGGTACAAAGGACCGGCATTTACCTCTCGCACGACTGACTGGAAGTCGGGCCCCCAGGGCAAGCCACCTCGGCCAAGTCCGGAGGATCCGAACTCCAGTACGGGAGGGGCGTTCGTTGACGAATTCCCCAATATGGATTTGGTTCCGGGAGCAGAGTCACAGACTCTCACCCAGACGGGGAAGACCAAGGCTTCGGTGAAGCAAAAGCCGAAGCCAACACAGACTCCGGATCCCCCTCAGGAGGCTCCGGAGGGGCACCATGTCTTACGACTAAGGGGCCCTCCCTCGTTTCCTCCCGCCGACTTCAAGTCCTACGAAGCCGGACAGGAGGCCTTGGATCGGTGGCAGGATAACTTCCACCGATTACTAGCTGGCTTAAGTCAGGAGGTGGCGATGTTGTCGCTGGACACAGTGCATCATCTCCACCGGAGTGAAGTCGCTACTCAGAAAGCAGCGGCCATGGAGTCGGTTCAGGGGGAGCGTGAAGATGCTCGGACTGAACGAGTTGCTGCTAAATCCGAAAGGAAGAAGCAGAGGCTGGCAGTCAAGAACGCCGAGGAGAAACTGGACCACGAACGTCGGAGGTTCAGAGACTGTTTCGCGCACGAGATGCACGAATGGGATGGGACTCGGGCTCAGATTGAGCTCTGGCTCCAGGAGTTAACGCTGGCGGAAGCTGCGTCAGACTCTGAGGACGAGGAGGCTGCGGCCCAGTCGAGTCCTAAAGACGACTCGGAGTCCGGATAGGATTATCCTATCTTAGGACCCGATCAAGAAGAAGGGGGGGTATTTTAAATATACCAACCCTACATGTGAAAAACACTCTATTATAGGGTGTTCAAGGATCCGGACGAGAAGAAGCGGCAGGCGGGCTACGCAAGGAGTCAGTCTGCCAGGCAGAACGGACGGAGGAGGACGAGGAGATCCGGAGAGAAACCCAAAGCTCGGGACAGGAGTACACTACCACCATGGATCTGATACGAGATGTTTTTTTATAAACTATATATAACAGGACCGAGTGCTCCTAATTATAAGTCCGAAGATCGCCTGGAGGCAGGACTTGGAATTTTTTTTTATATATACTACTATAAGCTCCCGAGCATGAGCTATGAACTTTCTCGTTCCGGTTAGTAGGAGCTGAATGAAGTAGGTTCTGAAAGCCGGGCGGAATGCATCATCATCAACAGAGGATCCGGATCTTCGCTATAAAATCACGTATGATATCTTTTGTAATAATACTTTAATATGTTTCTAAAAACCTTAAGAGAAGTGATAGTGTTTATCACTTATAAAGTATTATTCATTACGAGTGTAAGTAGCTCGGGGTCTTGAAGGGACGAAATTTTTTTTTTACTGTGATATTGTACTTTTTCAAGTGTTGTGTATACTATATGTATAGATTAACTCCATCTATCCTAGGGAATGGGGCGTAATTTTAATTACGATCTATATGTGTAGACATGTGTGTAATTAATACCTTTTTGTGTTCAACAGTAACGTCATATTGTTTGTAAGGTATAACTTTAATAAACCCCTAAGGTGGTATTTATAAGATAATGCCAGTCCGAAGTGTTTTCGGACTATAACCTTAATTATTTACCTCCCGGTTATTATCTGGTAGGGGGTAGTGTAGGGGCTAGGGTTATACGGGGTTATTATATGACGAGTGCTGTTGGATGCTGTGTTGCGAGCTCAGTCCGAACCCTTCAGTCCGACGGTAGGTGGCGACACCTACTCCGGGCTTGGGGTATGGACAGAGGTCGCTATAGGCTTCCGGTCTGCGTGTGCGCACGCAGGCTGGCTGCCTATATATACCCGGCATCTGACGGTACTCGTCGGTTACTCTGAGCCACGCTGGTGAAGAGACCCCGTGATCATATCGGCTGCTTAGCCTACTGACCCGTTCCGAACTCTATAGGGAGTTCGCACACTTAGTGACTGCTTGTTTAGGTTTACCTGAATAAACCTGATATTGCAACCTGTAACACTTGATCCGAACTGTGTCGACTTTGTTCTTTAATTGATACTCTACCAATATCATAAAGATACGAAAGATCGTTTATTACACATTACTCAGCTCTGCTTTACCCTGTCCTGCTCTGCCTTGCTCAATTCTACATTACTCTGCTCTGCCTTGATCTGCCCATGCTCAATTCTACATTACTCTGTTCTGCCTTAATCTGCCCATGCTCTATTCTACATTACTCTTCTCTGTTTGTCCTGCCTTACTCTGCCTGGTTCTATTCTACATTACTCTGCCCGGCCTTACTCTGCCCTAGAGAATATGCAAAACATGACCATTAACTAGTAACATCTATGTGAGCAGTATCATCCTGTTTTTCTCTAAAAAGTGCTAAGTATGCACATGTATTAAGGACAATGGTTAAGGATTAAATGGAATAAAATATGCCATAAGAAGTATTAGTTTATGATTTATGTCATATGGAAAGGTTTAAACAACCAAGATGTGTTATTGTGATGAGGGTTTGTTGACCGATTATGCACAACAGGTCTGACCAAATGACTTTTTTGGTTAGTAGAAAGCAGTAATGAATATATGCAAACTACCACCTTATTATGCATAGCCATCCATCTGAACACTAGTCTTTCATATGCAGTAAATAGATGTATATTGGTTTCTATCATTAGGATTATCTTTTGAATTTTATTCCATTCTAAAATAATAAATATGTATTTTTTAAGAATTAAAAGTATATTTTTACTTTATTTTTTCAAAGTTGTTTTACATGTACTCACATTAATAAAAATGAATGTATCCTCTTAGAATCGGGTTCAGCACGTCTTAAAACCCCTGTATACCAAATTTCATGCTTTCTGCCGGAAGTGCCAAACCATTTCACATATTTCTTGTACTATATAGGTCCCTACGTGTGTCCTGGTATGTCAGCCATTGCCTGGGCTTGTCAAGCATATAGAGAAAAACCGGCCTCTCTTGCCACACGATGTTATAATTATTGTTACTTTGTTCTGATTTGTGATGGTATAGGTTGAACAGTAGGGTACTACGTGTACCCATAAATTGATGTAATCATTCTAGAAGACTTAAGTTTTTAAAAGCCTTTGGGACCGCATTATGCTTCAACAATGTGCTATGATCTTTGTCGTCATGATGCATGAATTCAGCCCTATTGAGTCTACTCCTCGCCAAGCTTGCATTCATGCATCATGACGAACCTTCAGAAGTATATCAACCCCGTAGACTCGGCATGATACTTGAATACAGGCCTGGCGACTTACTTGCCAGCGATGCTTTCATATCTATAAAGGGCACAATGCATTACACAACTATGCGGCCCCTTTTGACATGAAATGGATTGGGGGGGGGGGGTATCCTTTTCTACATGTGATGTTGAAGTGTTACCTCCGGTGCCTAATGGCTACGGCTGTTATCGGTCAAAGATGTATGTATGCACAAGTCGCCCAATTAGCGACCAGTGGACGGCAGCCTTTAGGTGTCAGTAATGTGATATCCATGGTGCATGAAAGTCAACTCTGACATAATTAGCGCCTGTCTAGAATTAAATGAACTAACGGAGAGGTAAGTCGTGACATTTATGTGGATCCTCAAAAACTGCTGAGAAAAAATATCCCACATACCTTCTACCATTTAGAGGTCATATCGGGGATATGAAGAGTATTTGAAACATTAGAGATTTCAGATGAGACCATGGGCACAACTGTGCAGAGTGGATGTTATTAGTTATACACAAAATATAATACAGAATATAACCTTATTAGATCTATGATGAGGGCTATAAAGTACTTTCACATGCGTCTTAATGATGGGGGGAGGGGGGTTATGAAAATAGGTTTAAATGATAACTCATCATACAGAAAATGTTACTAGTCCCCAAATGGTTGTTTAGGTGAACCGTGATCACATGTTATCACCCTGTGTGATGACCATGATCATCCTGAGTGATCTTATAATTATGACCACCTAGTGAGCACCATAAGTACTCTCCCAGGTCACCATCACCATAAACACCAATGAATGGTGTTCACAGGTGAACACTTTAGACTCTCATAAGGTTTTCAGTGTTGTGGTTTTAACTATGAAATGGTGACTGTTTGCTTCCAACATGAGGAGACAAATCCATATGGTCCCTATGCTTTGTTGAAAATCATAATTAGTTAAATAAACTATTATGAATTAAAAAAAAAAATTTAATTCAGAATACACATCTGCAGAATATACTGCATAGATTTTCCAAAAGGCGGAAGGCTGTGTTGTAGGCAGATGACAATGAAGTAAATGAAGAGGTCGGGTCTGGAGTGGGGTTTAAACCATTACACTGTGCACCCAGTGATATATCATAGATAATCATGTAAATTACAGGTAATTATAGAAGTGGGTACCCGAAGATACTTCAGGTGAATTGACCTTCACTGTTTTGTTTATGAAGAAAGGGTTTAGGTTAATTAAGTAACTCGCAAAGGTTACTTTGCATAGGTTTGCATACCGGTATGAGGTGATGCATAGTAATGTTTGCACATTGGTACAATTTCGTGTGTATAAAATATGTGGCATAATGACACAATCTGCGAAAGTGGACCTTTATGCAGGGTGAAAAAGAGGGTTGAGAGAGAGGGAGACAGAGAGAAAATGAACGAGAGTGAGAGAAGGAGGGAGAGAGATGGTATGGCATGGTGTCAGGTATGACCGGCGAGCCCGGCGAGCCCGGCGCTGCGGGCGCCCGCGTGTTCAAGCCGACGGCGGGAGACGCTACTCCCGCCGCCGGCACACGCAGGCGCGCGCCGGCCCGCATAGGCGGCGCTCCAGTCGGCACTCCCGCCGCCGCCAGGCGACGCTCATCCCGCACATTGTTTCCCACAGACCAGCATAAGGGTCACCCCTTTGATGTACACTAACAGGGGTAGACAAACTATGGAGGGGTATTGTGTGACTGTCTCTCTGACTGTTACAACCCTCCAACCACTGTCAACTGACACTAACACTCAAGATGCCATGCTGGTGGCCTGGCCCCCTTAAATAGGGTCAGGTCCCAGCACTGGGCATCTCCATCCTCACTCTACACTTGGACACCACAGAGCAAGGACCTCTCCACTGACTGAGAACAAGGCTATAGGCTATGCCCTACTAGGCCCAACTATCAGACATGGTGTAGGACCCCCTTGGCTCTAGTCCAGTACTAACCTCAGGGTTATTAGGTATATTTACCAAGACCTATATTATTGTGTGGATAGGTGTAACTGAGTGGAACCTACATTGTACTACTGTACTGTTGCTGTCAACTTGTAATAAATACCAACTATACTACAAGACCTCAAGACTTAGTCAACTTACCTCATATCATATTAAAGGGATCTCCCAACTAAGGGGATTCCTTGTATGACAATGGCATCACAGGGAAATAGTTACATTGTTGCATTTTTGTAGGTTTATACAGTAGGATCTACTGTACGTGTAAAGTTTAGTGTATGTACAGTAACACAGTAGAATCTACTGCAAAGCTACAGTATGGATGCTGTAAAACAACAGTATATTCCGCTGTGTACATGCACTTACTATGTGCAGTGATATTCCTTACACTGACTTTACCTTTTTTTGTGATGTCTCGAGTCATTGAAGATCACTTCCTTCCTTGTGTCAGCATCCTTTTTACCTGGAATACTAGTGGGCATATAATCAATCATTCTACTATTTCTACCCATACATAAAATACATACGCGGATTCATGTCTAAAGAGGCCTACCAATGTTGCGATTTACTGAATAGACCACTAGAGGAACTGGTTTCAGACGGAAAGCTTGAATATTCTTTGCATGGTACCTTAAGGGTGTATTCCACTGACATGAACAGTCGTGATGCTGTCGGTCGAATGAGATTCGTCCATAGTTTAACTTTTTTCCCTTTTTTTTTCTTTCAACTTGGTCACATCATTTGCATGATTTTACGGCACTGCTGAACCTTTATTTCACAAGAACATTATAAACTTTCATCCGACGGCAGAATCTCGGCCGAATACATGTACTACCGGTACCTTTAGGGTACGTATTGCATGTGATTGACTCAGGGATCCCCGATCCCTAGAATCTCTTACGTCGGGTTGGTGAGACCACCATCGGCAAAATTGCACCAAATTTTATTTTTCTAAATTCTCGATGAAATATTACGCTATTGGCCAAACGAACGCTATTCAATGAAAATGGAACAGTTTTCCTGCTTGCTCATACTGATAATGCTACAGTGAGATGCTTTTCGTCAGACCAATTTGCAACTTTCAACCATCTGTGGACATTCCTTATTCATATTGTTGGTGGTAGTGTAGGGTCAGTGGAAGGGGTAGGGGTAGGTTCCATATGTTCCAAATGCTCCGACTGTTCCAAATGTTTCAAATGTCCCAATTGTTCCGTATGCTCCATTGTCCATATTATGTCCCATGTTTAATGTTCACATATCTTTATATACGATTTATGCAAAGGAAAGCAAATCCCTGAGTCTGTTGTGATTAGGATCACACATGTAGATCCTGCTTCTTGACTCAAGTGGGCCATGCTTTTACGCCACTACGTAGATGTAGCAGAAGTGCACTGCTAAGGATTATCCCCGAATAGCACTTTTTTATAACTTTTTTTTCATAAGCACCTAGGCAAATGTCAATTTGTTTCAAATACATATTTATGTTATGGTTGACAACAAATCATATCTAAAAGGTCCTCCCTTTTGGGGTGGTCTTCATAATTATTCACCTCCATACTGGCCTCTTCAATTTTTTTCATTACATGCATGTCTCTTATCTTAGCCATCGACAGTATCATCAGAAAAGTACCTTTGAAAACATAATCACACCCAACATTCAACACACACGGACCAGCATCCACACGAGAAATGGTGGCGCAAACCAAATTCCTCAGGCCAGTTAAATTTTTATTGCGGAAAAGTGGGAGATTGATGCCTTCCCAACATAGAAAAGTGGCTGCCGAAATGGTGGTGGAGGAGGCTCTAGATCACAGCGGCATCGTTGTGTGACGACGTCTGGGGTACAGGAGGACTGATGGGGTAGGGGTAATCAGTGGGAAATGTGTCAGTTACACCTAAGTATTCATAAAGACTGCAAATCACGGACTTACAGCACACACAGGGTTCTGGTGAGTGTGGGTGGTCCGAGAGCAGATAGTCACCTTTTGATATTATAGCCCTGTCCACCTATCTGTCCTCCTGTCCAATAACCAGTGATCCACTGTCTATCCTGAGGTGCCCTCCTGTCTATTTATTCTGCCATCTCAGCTCCTATAGTTCTGGTGGCTACCCTTTTTCATTTGCTTGTTTTTCCCAGTCCTCCCTTCTCTACATCTATCCCATTTTCTCCTTTCCTATCCATTCTTCTGCTTTGCTTCTGTCTATCTTTTCTGCTATTTCCGTCCCTTTCATCTTCGCCACTCTTTTAATATTTATCAATCAATTGATGCGCTCCCGAGCTGTCCCCACAACCCCTCGATCGATCTCTTGTGTCATTCATCAATCAATTACTTAATCATGGATCCATCAACAGTGTGACTCGCTATTCATTACAGCAAATTAGAACCACATCCTTTCGTGAACAAGTTAACACATGGCTGAGAGATATAGTTTAAAAAGAGGCAACATTGACAACTGTTTTGTCAGTTGATGTTAAAAAGAATTCTCAAACGAAGTCGTCTCCTTGTAATCTGTTTATGAATATTGTATCTTCCCAACAACCCTCAGCTGCTAACATATGTTCATAAGGCCCTTCCCATGTCCTCTGTTTGCTCTAGATTCCCATCTAAACAGGATCCTGAAGGGCTTTCACTGACTGAAGTCCTCTTCTTGAATTTGACAGGAGTGGGCCTCAGTCCATCACATATCCACCCATTTCTGCACATATAAACACAAATTGCTCTCGCCATAACCAAACATCATCCATATGGGTGATATTTGATATGTGTCAGGCTGGGATGTGAGTAGGGACAGCTCAGTGCTCCCCTAACCATGGTCCTTATAATATCCATACTGTGTATGTTGGGGAGGGGGTGATGTATGAATGTAAGAATCTGGATGGAGACAACCAAAACCACAGGCCCTGCGGTTAGGGAAGCTCAGAGATCTAAGGATTTTCTTTCTTAGTTTTATGTCTATATACGAGAACAATGACCCTTGTTTTCTGGTTTCCTTGTTTGACATTCTCACCGAAGGTATGATCCAAGGTATAGCCTATGCTTGTAAATTCCTTGGAAATAGATGTCGATTTTGACCATATGAATTCTCAGCTCGCCATTCATCAGTAGCCATTCCTTAAGTTCAATGCCCTTTTCTCAGCATTACATATTTAAGATGCATGCACTGGGAAGTAGCTCACTGGTGCTGCATTCACTGTCCACATCTTAAATCCTCTTAGCGTTGATTTGTCTCTGGTGTGTGACATGTTGCCAGTTATAATAATGTATTTATTATCAAATGTAAATGAAACAAGGGAAAATATTGTCGAACCTTACATCATTTAATTGTAGATTAAAGAGAAGTGTTGTAAACAATTTCATTTTACTTATGTAAACATATGGACGTATCAACAGTGTCTGTTATTCAATGGACAAATCTGTAACGGTATTATTACCATTATTATAACATACATGTTTATTGCAGGTGCAGAATATAAACTTGTCAAACTCAAACCAATTCCATTCTTGTCTAAAATACATTATATGATTCTTGATAGAGAGCCCTCCCAGGACACTGTCTAAAATGTCTTGACAGAATGATCCAAATTTTATCTTGAGAAATGGATCTTAATTTGGGGTGATTACCTTAGGGATAGCCCCAGGCAGGTTCAGAGTATAGTGCAAGTCCTAAATGTATATGGCAGGTCTATTGAGTCGCATACATGCATCTTCCTTAAGCTAAATAGTGGTGTTTATACCAGTTCCCACAATTTCTAATATGTATAATATCAGTCCAAAACGAGCCGGACACTGGCGATGTCCGCCTAAAATACCTCTAATCCAGCCGAATGACTTGTGTTGCCAGACTAAATCTCCTTGGCTTTCTAAAGATGAATAATGATTAAAATATTCCAAATAGAACTGAAGTTACTTGTAAGTTCTAGTATACATACTCATATTTGAAGCAAATTAAGGCTATTTTTGTAATTGTTTTCTGTTACAAAGTAGTGTATTATCCTAAATGTTTTGCAACACATTTTGGTAATCCGGTCCTGTGGAAATCTATCTATCGGTAGCAAATTTGGCAAGCTGCATGACCGATTGCCCTGCATGGTGAAAAGGTTTTCGCAAAGACTGTATATAATGTGCCCATTATATACGTGTCTTCGAAGAATACCAATAGTATTGATGATTATAATGTTCCAACTCAAACAAAAAAGAATCCACCGTGTTTACCTGTAAATGACATTACCGCCAGCAATATGTAACCCACGTAGCTCATCAAATGGCATATCATACTTATCAATTTCGGCACATTCATTTGGACCAGATGACCATAAGGTGTCTTTATGTGGGTCTTTATTAGAATATACCTCAGTCCCTATAACATGAGTGTATTGGTGTATCAGCTTTATGTACATAATATAATATAAAGTTGAGAATTTCCCCAGACGGCTTGCCATACCAAGGTAGCCTACGTGCACTGGGTGCAATCCCCTACACCCCCTTACCCCACAAACAGGGTAATATGTGGATGGTTCCTGTGATGATCCTGTTGTGTGTTCTACCTCAAATTGGTCAGCTCTAACTCCTCTAAACGTGCCATTTAACCCTGACCCCAGACACGTTGTGGTCTGGTCAGGTATGTGCCCGCAGACAAGGAGCCACAGGCTGCTATACCTGGGGGGACCAGCATCCCCACAAACAGTTGTATTTCACCTTCTTTAATATCTCTTTAAAGACCGCATAGTGCTTTAATGTGGTTTGCCCTTTGTCTCCATGATGCATAACAGTAGAGTAGACTCGTCATGGCTGCATTCATACATCAAGCCAACCCTGTGGGGTTGATCCCCTATACATCGATATGATGCAGCCCTAGACCAGGGCTGCATTTATGTAGCATGCTGACAGAGGGCATAACAGTAAACCACTATGTTGCCCTTAAAGGGTTAATATGTACATCCTACAGGTGGACGTCTCTCATACTTCATGGGGACCTTGCTGGCTGAGCAGGGCGGCCCCTATGGGAGGTGCAGCCACCAGTATAATCATCAAATTCAGCTGATAGCATCTGCTATCTACTACATCATGCCAGGCCACACATCTGTTGATCCTTCTCTAGATACATCATGTCGGAGAAATGGTAACTTATTGTAGTTGATTTACCGTATCTCCCTCTGTGTGTGTCTTTATCATGTGCCTGTATCTCTCTGTTTCTGTCTCTTTATCTCTGACTGTATGTTTCCCTCTTCCCCTTCCTCCTTTCTTTCTGTCTTTCTTTCTTCCATTCTTTCTTTCTCTCTTCCTTCCTTCTTCCTTTATTCTCACCCCTGCCTCACTATATTGCTCTCTCACTCTCACTCTCCCTCCCAAATCTCATTCTCCTATCTCCCTCCCAACCCCCAACCCCCCCCCCCCCCCAACCACAAGCCCTCTCACCCTGCCTGCCTGCCCCCCCCCCCTCTATCTATTTTCAGCTCCTGATACCCCCCTTCCCTCCTAGTACCCTCTTAGCACATTTGAGCAACTACGTTTACTGTGTTCACCAAACTGATTGTTATCAGAGGCCGATACAGGATCTCCATTGTAATCCATGTTGAACTTTGTGAATTCGTTCAAGTGTTGCCATAATAACAGTAATGTTACAGGACACAGCACAGCTCAACTGCAATGACCTTGCAATTTGAGCATTGTGGTCTCAGGACAAGCTTCCTGGGGTACTTAGCCCACAATGTAGATTGTAAAACCTAGAAGTAACTGTCAACTTCCATTAAACAAATCATACATATTGAACCTTTCCTCACTCTGCAAGGACGGCATGATGCCTCAAAGTTTCTCCTGGTCATGATGCACTAACACAGCAGTGGTGAGTACCTCACCAGTCCTGCATTGGTGCATCATGCTTACCCTTTAAGAAGGGTATCAACCAGGGTCACTTCAACATGATACATCAATACTATGAGTAACATGCATAAAGAGGACACGTTGGCACAGTGGATTAAACCCCTATGCTGCCAATAAAGGGTTAACGCTTCAGCCACACCCTTAGAACCGCAGGCTGGGGGCTCGCTTATCGCCCCACTTGCCCTCAATTGACTCCCAACCACTCAGACAGGAATGATGCTACCTTTGGACAATGGCTAACAATAGGGGGCATTATCCATTTAAGGGGCGTATAGTGCTTTCATTCGTTATGCCCTTTGTCGTCATGATGCATGAATGCAGCCCTCGCGAGTAGACTCGCCAGAGCAGTATTCATATTATTATGACGACAATAGGTATTAAATCACTTTGCAGCCACTAAAGGGTTATACGGGTATGCATCCCTTCACACCTCTGTAGCCCGCCTGGGTTTGTGGTCCCCTATGTACATCTGTGGTCACAGTGTTTTGCTGCTTTGTAGTGTACAGATCCCCTGTCCGCATACATTTAGAGAAATGGTTGTGTACTTTAAAGGATCCAAATGCGTGTCTATAACCGGATAGTGTGTGTGCGAGGAGCATTATTATCGATGCAATCAATACACACACATTAAGATAAATTTCTGCCAAAGGTAAGAAAAGCTGCAGCGGAATAAAGGCATTCGTCTTTGGATAATGCATGATACATGTCGAGCTACTCGTCATGGTCACATTGTGCATCATGTCGACTTTATGGGCTTAATTGTCCAGAAGGGTCGGTATGATGCACCAAATACACTGCTAGTAAGTTACTCACCGATTGGTGGGTTACTTACTGGCACTGCATTGGTGCATCATGTAGGATGTACTCTGGGCATCAAAACGCGCTTAAAGGATTGCGGGGGAGGGTATATAAGAAGGATATCCTCACCACAACACGCGGGAAGGCCGAATTAATTATCACATGACATACATGGGTCTATTATCACAATTATAGTTCTATGCAGATGACTCTTTTCAATGTTATTTACACACTATACCGGATAGTGTAATGTTCTGATGGTATGTTATTTGGTAAAAGGCAATAGACTATCATATTTTGAGGCGCATATCCGTCGATGATGGCAATGCAGAGACAGATGCACCTGTGATACATGTAGACCCCTATATAGCATTGAATTCTGTATACTTAAATGTTACATAGATCGTAAGACGGGTATTATCAGGCTGTAATATGATAATTCAGCTATTAATACTAATCCCAATATGATAGTAATAATATATTTCAAAGAACTAGGAAGTGGTAATTTCTAACGTCAGGTGTGAAGATTAATTTGGGGAGGGGAGGGGGGCTAAACGATTTCCAAATCTCCAAATTCCCCCTACTGAAAATGACCACTCCCTTAGACTTAGAGTTTTCTGCAAATACCATGCTGTAGGACACTTAGACTATTCTCAGACCTGCATGTGAGCAGTGACATGTTTCAATATTGTGTCATGCTATATATCTTACAACACTTACAAGTGGTATTCAGGGGTAGGGCATGTACATGTATAAAGGTGGTAGACTTTGGATCCCTCTCCCCTTGTCTGGGACCGTGGAGCTGGCTCCAGGTCTCCATAGGTACAGTGCAGGGAAGGGCTGGTTCAGGGAATTATCCCTTTAAGGGTCGCATAGTGCTTTATTGTGCTATGGCCTCTGTCGTTATAATGTAAAATGAAGCCCTGACGAGACAACTCGCCAGGGCTACATACATGTGGCAGCATATACAGACTCTTTGGGAATGTCACAACCCCATAGGGTCGGCATGAATGCAGGCCTCGCGACTCGCATTATGACGACAGAGGACATTGCACAAGTTATATTCAGTCCTTAAATGGTTAAACCGACATATCGTGTTATGCCTGTATTACAGCTTGCTGGGCGGGGACCTCTACATGCCTCAACCTCACCAACCCTTACACAACGTTGCTCTGCTGGGGTCATAAGGCCAGACCTAAAGCTCTACCACCACTCCATTCGTCTTCTACATCTCACTCATTTTGAGTCTAGTCCTTAAGGTTTGACTTCTTTGTCATAAGAGACAGGACAATTGGTTGTAATTTGTGAGGATGAGCATTTTCGGTCACAGTGACGCCATGTGGTCTATATGTGACTATATTTCGTGTCCTCAGAGGGAGACAAGTTACAGGGCAGCACCCCAGAGAGATAAAGAAGTTTGTTTATATCTCAGGTCCTACCTGATGGGCTGATAAGCTGCACGCTCCTGTTGATCACACTGTACACATGTAATAATTAATGATGATGTTTCCTGTTTCTTATCCTTTGGGTTGTAATCTCAAGTCTCATGTCCAATAGTAGTTAGAAACCTCATGAATGCCTTTTGGTAGTCTTAATGAGAGAATGGTACACCCTTTATTTGTTAAGACAGATGTTAAGATTTGGGGCCAACTACTATAACCTATGCTCATCAGCAATGAATCCTTCTACTTCTTATCTTTTGGGTTATAATCACATGTCCAATAGCAGTTAGGGACCTCAGGCCTTTGCTGGTACCCTCAAAGGAATACCCTTTATTTGTACAGTAAGATGTGAAGTTTTGGGAGCAAACTACCAACTTACATGCACTGTTCAACGGTGGATCCTTCAAGTATAACCAGCCTATGCGTGTTTAGTGCGTTTCTTTATTCTAAAACGTATATTCATGTATAGACAATCAACTTAATCAAAAGAGCGTAAAATGGGTTGATATTCAAGTGCCATCATAATGCTACTATTGGGTACATTTTAATAGTATATAACAAGCATTATTCTATAAATGATATAGTGTCTTATACATAGGTTGTTTGGGGACAAATGGTGCCAAGTGGACAACACAATGACTAAAGCTATACACAACTGCATTATGTACCGTGTGATAGGATCATTTAGAGTCGGGGAACAATGGATGGCCGGCGGCTGGATCAGAGGACTACACAGCCAGATAACCTGAGAGACCCATGGCCATTATTCAGAGAGAGAATGATCCAAGTGACACTGTATTTACTCAACGACGACAATAAAACAAGAAAACGGACCCCCGAGGTAGCACGTCTACCCCTACATGGGGCCACCCTGGTTTCTCCAGTCCCCTTCCCCATCACTTTAATGGCCGCATAGGTCTTTAATGTATGATGCTCTTTGTCGGCATGATGCATTCATGCATCATGCCGACCGTTCAGGCGTTTATTAACCCCGTATGATCAGCATCATACTTGAATGCAGCACTGGGGAGTCACTCACCAGGGCTGCATTCATGCATTATGACGACAAAAGGGCATAGTGCATTAAAGCACCTTACATGCCTTATAGGGCTATACCTTATACCATCCTCACCAAGCTCACTCCCACACCTCCAGAGGGTTCGACCAGCGCATTCCATAGGGTTAAAAACATAAATTTGTCGCCCTCCTCCATACCCTGTCCCCCCGGACGTCTCCTGGGTCCTCTGTGCTGTGTCACAACACAAAAGGATCCGGACAGGATCACCGAGCTGGGGCTCTAGACGATGCGAAGGGAAATTGTAAATATCCACAATTTATTTTGTTTAAAAAAAAAAGGTATTTAGGAAATTACAGAGAAAGCATACAGCGGATACAGCGAAACAGAGTGTATGAATATAAGCATATTTGCTGAGCATCTAGTAGCAAATGGAGCCGTTACATTAGCTTTGCAATGATATTGTAAGCAGATAATACAATTCAATTATAATATCTTTTTTTCTATCAGCCTTCAGGAATATAGCATTAGAGGCCCCCTGAGCACCGTCCGCAGCGCCATCTGGTACGGTTTACACACGAATGTCTGGGCCGAGGCCCGTAAGCAAGGGGGTTTATTGGTTTGGCATTCACATGTTTTACTTTATGATGACACTCGACACCGTAAACTTGTTACCAAGGCCCTGCACACAACCCACAGCAGTGGGTGGGTGGGCAATCCGATCATGGCCCCCTGGTCCTAGATCTACCTCCTCCTGTCCCCCTATAACCCAAATCAAAGGGCCTACATGTGGGACTGGGTATGGAGGCCCTTGGCGTGTTGTACATTGCCCTTTTCATTATAGGCATTATGGGACGTTAGCTGTCAGCTGGGGCAATTCATGATGACTAAAACTGAGCACGTGGAAAATTTAATTAAATCCCGACATCATTTCATAGGCTACAAGTGGGTTGGTATGTGTCTGGCCCAGTAGCCTCCAGACCTTGGACCAATATCTTGTTGAATAGAGAAACAGCTTTGAAGCCCTTCTACGATGTTGTGCTGCTGAAGTTCTATGCTAAATTTGTGCTATGTGATGTCTTGGCTAAAGGCAAAGCTGCTGAAAAAATGGGTGTTATAAATACGCCAGCTTGTGGAGTGAGCAAACCCCTGCAGAGAGAGAGGTAGACACCTATGAGAAGTACAAAAAATCCCTAAAAGAGAAACTAGCCCTTAAGATTAACAACTTACCACAAGTCTAACATTTCCTTATAGTTTCATATAAAAATGTATGTCTACATGTAAAACCCGAGCTGGACTGCGGCACAAAGAGGGGAATTCCTAATTGTATTCCATTCAAAAAATAAAAGAGCATACAGGTATTTGTGTATGTTTCTCCTATAGGAGAAGCTCTCTTGATCATCCCTATCAAGAATAAAATTTTTCTTCTTCTTTTGAAGTCTGTTATGAAAACACTAGAAGTATAGGTATGACCTTTACTTAGCCTACAAATGAGTAGGCAGATTAAATTACTCAAGTCCCATGTCTCTTTGCAATATACCCCTTAACCATACACTCACTCCAGTTACCAGACGATGGCATGCATGCAGCTATACCCCATAGGCCCCTTTACTGAAACAACCATGTACCCCATAATTTCTTTGTTGGTTATGGCTGGGGGAGACTTATTGGTATGTCTATCTCAGATGTGGTATGGGTTCAACGAGGTTACATGTCAAGTATGCTATTCATATATCAACACAAATAAGGAACCTGTTGGTGAAGTCAAGTATAGTGTCTTATACATTCACGTGGGGTAATTTAAACATGGCCATTTTTGTTAAAGCTTGACTAACCCCATTCCTGAAATAAGATGTATAAAGCATGAAAAGAAAATCTAGATTTTGGACCAAGGCGTGGGATACTTGTGACTTTCACAGATAGCTCATTTACAGTTGGCATATGCTATGTAACACAGTAATTATAATTGTGTCGTCTATAATAGACGTTGTTTATCAGTCTAGAAACTTAACCGCGGTGAAGATTATTTATGTCTTAATCTATTTCAACTCCTGCATAAGGGTCATGATTATGTCATCAACCGTGAGCGGTCTTTTTATTCACGAAAGGCTTACATTTCAATTTCTGTACAACTTATTGCTTTTATTCACCCTGTTAAGAAAGCCGTGTATATCAGAGTAGCAGTGACACATTTACCTGCCTCCGACACTTCTTTTTAATGTTCTCACCCTTTTGGTGAAGTTATTTTACCACCTACTTTTTTGTGAATTTATTTTATTTTCCCACCTCTTTCAGCCATGCCCTCTCTGTACCCCTTATACACCACAGGCTCTAACAGGACAGCATGCGGGACTGGTTGCTCTGCCTGTTACATACACCTGAGGGTATGCCAGTGTGTGAACGCATCACTTACCACGGTGGATGTGTTTGGACATAGACAATGTGGCACCCTCTAATAAGTAGTAGCATTGAGAGATGATAGGGCACTAAGCAGTTTGTATACAGCGTCACAGTATACGTTTAAGTGGATGGGGAAGTGCCACCTTATGATATTAAGAGATGGTGAGGGTCCTGGAGATCCGGACCCCCCATCCTCTTTGGCGTTAAAAAGACTAACGATATTTCGATGCGAAACCTGAAACCGCAGGGCTTTGATGTTTAGTGCCCCCCACCTCTAAAACTCCTAGGCCCGCTACTCACTCACCAACCCAGGACACTGCCCTGTCACAGCCTGTGCCTTGTACGTACGTACCACCCAACTTCAGGTTGCGTGCTCCGCCGCCAGGGCTTTCCCCTCCTGGCCCGCCCAGGTATGGTAGTACTCTCTGATTGATGAATACCTGCAATCACCCTGCCTTTGATCTCCATACTCAATGCTAATGAAAAGACACAGGTTATGCCATAACGACCTGTCCCCTGAGGCCAGCAGCGCCCTCCCACCCCAAACTTTCCCTCCAGCAACCAACCAATTCACAACCACTATGTAGACATCGTGTAGACCTATGGTTGTTCTCACATGCAACAATGGTGGAATGGAAAGAGTGGACCCATTATAGTACATTATATGTAATTCACATATAGAACAAGGGCCTCGTGCAATATTTGTCCCCATCATTTCAATTAACATAACCTAACACTTATAATATGTGTAGCACGGTACATGTATTAGTTTAATTCTAGATTACACATTGTAATCCTACATTGATCAAGAATGTTTCACAAGTTCCACAGATAGCAGTGTCACGGCAAAGACCAATAGTAACTCCCCATCCATCTAACATTGCCACGGGGACATAGGTCGAAGTTGCATATGATTTATTTTCCCTCTGTGTCTTCCTTGATTAGTATATAAAGTAACTCAGTCTAGTATTCTTGATTATATAGCACTGATTTCTCTGGTTTTTGGTGCTCTGCTTCTGTGGTTGATTCAATAATTAGGTGCAGCAATTCCTTCCAGATGACAACAGACATGGTGTGGGTGGAGGTCTCGGGTGAGAACCACATTCAGAACATTCTACATGTAATATTATAATATAGACCTCCACATTAGTCACAAACTCCTCAGAAGTTATAGTGTTTAACTATTGACACAAAGGCAGGTAATACATCTACAGGTAATACATCTACATGTATACGTAGTTGATGGGATCTTATATTTTCGTCCAAATTATATTAATTATTCACATTATAGTTAATAAAGGGTATTCTATTTATAATGAAATAACCGTTGGCAATGATAATGATGTCCGTTATGTCTGGACAACGTATAGACGTTAATGGTGGGAGACAAGCAGTCAATTAAGGTCATTCAATTAGTGCATGAGACAAATGAATGTTGAGCGAATTTATTATGACGTATGACATCGACTATATGTCTCAATATCTAGGTCTAAATATGCCTGATTGTCCTATAATGCACATATAAGGTGCTATTTGCATGGCTGATGCCACACATAATATTATCAATATACACGTAGACATTAACTCAATTATGTATAATTTGATACTTAATTATTCATATTTGAGTTCATTTTAGATGCCGCCGCCATGCACCCATGATACTCAGTATCCAGCAGGGGTAGGAGTAGGAGGAGTCTGGTCTTGGGTCAGTGGCGTGGGATCTGTCGCCAGAGGAGAGGGACTTTTCCCATGGCCCCCTCTGCAGCAGGCTGGAGGCAGGGGCCACCCCCGGCCACTTTTTCCTCCTTATTGTAGGCAGACCTTTGTAAGACGGGAGACGATCTGGATCCCGAGCTGAAGACCGAGATACGACACCGCCGCACTGGGGGCGTTCGGAAAACAAGGAATTTGGATCTGCCTTGGGTCTTATATTACATGTGTGCAGGGAAATGATGAATTCATTTGACATTGTTTCTATTATTCAATTTAAAAAAATTTCTTTGCCTTTATTTTCTTGCATGTGATGTTAGTTAATTTCATATCACAGATTTAATTTGTAAGAAATGGCTTTGACCAGAAAAAGAGAACTATCGTTGATAATGAGACCTGAGGTTGACCCCTGGTCAAATATCCTGAATTGACAGTCATGGTTACGCTTTGATAATAGATGTATAGATATCATACACTTGTAACTTTCTGTGTAATCACTGGGTTCACCTATAATAACTACACATTTATCTTATCAAGAAACATGTGAACACAATGGTAGAGGATCAGATATGGAGATATCCAAGGGGATGGCTTGAGAGACCTTCTTGAGAATGAGGGACCTTTGATAACGTGTACTGGAAAGCATCACTGACCCATGGCATTACCCGCCGTCCTTAACCACCTATTTAACTTTAACTCCATGCCGATAAGGGGACACTATCTCCCATGTATACTTCACACCGCCGCTATTAAGTCGACCAACCCTTGCAATGCTAATATTCTCACGGCCCGAGAAGTCGTCATATTGCTAAATATGACTTACCCTTTACACCCTAGTCGCAATATTTGCGTGTCTGCACCATTTTGTTTTGCCACAAAGTAATCATGAAATTCCCATGGCGGCCATTTAAGCTGCCTTAAGGGTTACGGTTGGGGAGGCTGCATGTTCTGCGGACATGCCATGACTGGGTATTACAAGCTGGTGTGGTGATATAAAGGATGTAATGTGTATATATAGGAGGTAGTGGGTACTTATACTAACACTCCCACCAGGGGCGGTGAGGGATGGATCAGTGTGGGAAAGGATGCCAAGATATTCCCACGCCTAACGCCCAGCACTCACACCTGGAGGAGTCCACAGGTGAGGCTTCCGGGGTGTCTCCGGGCTGTGGGAATCTCCGCCATATGCCCAGGAGGAATGTGTGTCAATGAGGGGGGGTAGAATTTGGATTTGGATCCTACCCCCCTTGGAAGTCATATCATGGGTGCCAGTTTATATGACATCGTCATTATTAAGGCATGGGAAACTATGACCCCTATCACCTTAGCGGTTACCTCTAATGGTAAGGGCCGTGTTTATAATTATTCAATATGACTGTCATAAGATCTTAAACTCCCTCATTATGCCTACTTCCCACGTATTGATAATTCTATCTTATAATTACAGACCTCGTCCCCGTGAGAATCTTATTAGAATTACGGTTATAATTTGGCTCTGAATCAGAATGTCGCTATAGTAGGCCGACTGGAAAATACAATATCAAGACCATATAGGGGTGGGGCTGAGGGGGAGGGGGGGGGGGGTTAGTGATAAGGAAACTGAAATGGAACATTTGGATGATTATTTCAGTTTAATAATGATTCTCTTACCCTAAAAGAGAGCCTATATTTCTCATTGCAATTGCGGGTGCATCTACATTCTCCGTCAAGCATACAACATTTTATTATAGAACAGCCATGTCTATCAACATATATCCACTGCTCAGATTATACTAACCTGACGATGGACTATATGTATACTATACTTCAGTGACATGATGTGACAGTGACATAACAGGAGAACAAAGCCATCCAGGTACAATGATGTTTATTATAGTGATCATGTGGTGTAAATGGTGCATGTGCTGTTTATAGACCTCAAGAGCCTTCATCTTCCTCCTTTTTCTTTTTTCAAATGTTTTCTCGACCTAGTTCTGTATTTAAGTGTGAATGACATATCAGATGTCAAACTGGTACTTAAAAAGCTTTACTGGTGAGAGCTTCTTTCCCACGCAGTCACAACAAAACATGCAAGTCAAGCTTTTAACACCATCCTCTAAAAAGAAATACACAATAATTTGGATTGTTTTGTCATTCCTGTGGATCCTACAGGGGAAAGGGAAACCCCCTCAGTATTTTGACCTGGTGTATTTATTTTTAAAATCAGATTGTGTAGTTCATATTGATAGAACGACATTCTTTCAATACCAAGTCGGGGGAGATCACTATATCCATTTACCTGGTGTTTGATCAGCCAGACCAATAATCTGTAGTGGAATACATGTATAGGAAAAATGGAGAGCTATCAAACGACAGATATACATTACAGCACATGAAAACAAAACCGAATACCAATATCAAAATGATGTCTCATATACATAAATGTCATGAGAAGGTGTACTGCATATTATGCATAAACCTATAAGTGTGTGTAGGGGGAGGGGTCAACCCAAATACAAAGCTTTCAAATGCGGACGAAGCTAGAAGGGTTAAGTTTCAATGACAGCACTGCAACCCTCCACGCCACGGTGGGTCTTGAGGTATCCCCCTAAAAGTAAGAAATGGAGATCAATAACATATCAGAGTAATTTTAAAGGACCCCCGCCTCCCCTCATCAATATCTACGAGGGAAAGGGGGCATGACTCCCTGACCCCCCCCCCCCCCCCCCCCCCCCTCATGTACACGCAACAGCTATTGGCTGAGGGGATCCAATCCTGGTTGACATGTGACTATAGGAAAGATACAAAGGTATGGCATGGGCGGTCTGGGACTCAGTGGTAAAATCTGATATCTGACTGTCTCATCTATACTAGTATCAGCCCACCCAGAACTTCCTGGGCATGAATAACCATTTAACACTGTATATATAATGTATATGGAAATAACGAAGGAATGTGTGTGGTGCTGCACGTCTGGAGCAAAAGGCATCAGGGATCATAGACAACTATGTGCACTTGTAACATAATATAACAGTAGCAAATGAGATGCAGCAATTCCACTTTTTGTATGGAGGATTTTGGGGGTGTTCAATTTGCCTAGCATTGTGACTGTCTGGTAAGCCTATTGAAGCCTGTCTGGATCAAGTGTGGCTGCATTGTATAGGCTTAGAACATATATGTGATACCAGTCGACAAAGTAATCTAATCTATGCTAAGTCTTTGTACAAAGGTATATTTAATCTTTTGGTGCACGGTTCCTATATTTTGAATGAAAAGAAACAGAACACAATGTGGGCCTACATGGACATCCTATAACTGAAATAGATCTACAATCTCCATAACTACATTGAAGGGTTTGATGATATTGTTTTCTCGAGATAAATCATTGAGTTCCTTCTAGAACCAATCAAGCATCTGATGTTGTAATGAATAGGCCTTGTATATAGTGTCCTGAGTGAAAAGAATATAAAACTTGGCCTATTAGCTGGAATACAGGTGCGTGATTTTAATCACATGTTATAATTCAAAGTGAAATAACTCTACATGAAAATCTATTATTGCATGGGCTTTAGATTTCCTCTTTCGTTTTGAATACATGCAATCGATGGTAGACATCTGAGTGCTGTCACTGAACACATCCTGCAAGGTGTTGGACAATATCCTCTGATTCAACTGTGGAATGGAATTATATCAAGGACATGTCCTGGATAGGACCGGGGTTAGTTGACATAACCTTGACATTATCAGAACCAATAGCCTTGATACACAGGAAGAGGCAGGTCCAGTTGGACATTGTTTCTGTTTCAGACCTGACAAGTTCCTTCCTGATGGGGATCACGTGTTGCCATGTCCGATATCTGGTTTATTATTAGATCTACTGTATATGGGTTCTAAATCTCTCAAATCTCTCACTGGTCGTCATCAAGATATATGCCGGCATTTCTGGTTAAAAAGCATATTATATAGAAATGTTCTAAAAATGACGCGGGTGGTACTATCACAGCACATCCTCAAAACAATGCTGAGATACTCAAAATTTGCCTAGCTTCATCCTAGCTACATTGTACCCTAACCCCCAGAATCTCAGCAGTAAAAATATATAGGAATAAATTGAAACACCTTTGATACCTGAGGAATGGAATGCACGTAGGGCTACGTGATGTAGTTAGATAGTTACAATCCCTCTATTTCCTGCACTATTGTGATGATCTAATGCCGATTCCACGGTACTGCGATTATGAACAGTGGAACCAGTTTGGAAACGGCCTGCATAAAATTGATACTTACTATAATAGAAGAATGTTATATGTAAAAATGCTCACATGCTATTTCTTATATTGGGGGGAACAAGAAGACAGGCATGCAGTAGAATATACACCCTATGTGGTGTGTGTATAACCAACACGACTATGATATTATGTAAACATGCAAGGCGTATACTCTACCACATACCAGTCTACCTGGGGTGGACCCCATCCTTTAACCCTTTAAGGTCGGCATGATGTCTCCATGATTTATCTTTACCTGTTGTCATGATGCCCCAACACAGCGCTGGCAAGTAATTTGATGGCGCTGCAGGGGTACATCATGCCTTCTCTCTATAGGAGTAAAGTCAGCATGATGCAATAATGCAGCACTGGTGAGTTACTCACCTCACATGCATCTGCCCACACAATGTCATAGTGCACTGAAGCGCTATGCTGGCCTTAAAGGTTTAAGTCCTTCTCCCACCACCCCATCCTTTGCCATGCCACCCTGCGTGCGAGGTCCGCTAACTAGGCGTAAAAAGCCAGTGCACTTTCTCCCACCTGGGTGCAGACTGCATTGTGTCCGAATCATTTCATGCCACCATGTCGTTGCCTTTGCGGGCGGCTCCGATCTCGTTCCATTACATACAATTAAATGTTTATATTATCTTCTTACCTTTGCCATGTTATGCATGCTAAAGACCATGCACATGTCGTGAGTGAAAGTCCCAGGAAGAGGTTTTTCCTGTTTCTAACTGTAGAGCACCTACACTGACGTATAGTCTACCTTATTTCTCATACACATTATATTCACTTTTCTGCCCCCTTTTTCTTTCTATTATTGCCTTTTCTCGGTGCAAAGGATTAAACAGTGGTGTGAATTCTAGACAGAAATGCCAGGTATTTTGCGTGTGAAAAGAACACTATTAAGGGATCATTTTAGTGGGCATTTTTCCAAGTAAGTTTTGATACATGTATAACGTGGGAAACTGGTGGGTGTCACGCCCGGAGGCCCCTGCTGGCGCCCTACCATCAGGAGGTGGGAGGTAATTGTAGTCTGGAGGAGGCCCAACCAGGGGAGAGCCTCCAGGAGGAAGGGTTAACCCTTTAAGTACCGTATAGTGCTTCGATGTACTATGCGCTTTGGCGCCATGATCATGCTGAACCTTCGGGATTGTATCGAACATATAGGGTTGGCATGATGCTTGAATGCAGCCCTGGCGAGTCGATTCACCAGGGCTGCATTCATACATCATGGCAACAATTGCTAGCACGATGCGGCCCATAAGGAGTTAAGTCACATTCCCCCTGCCTGCTCACATGGTGGTCACTAAGGCTATAAAAGATTGAACGTGTGATTCACATCACAAATGACTCAGGGTCAGGGTGATTAAGTGATTGAATTGATTGACTGAAAGATTGAAGCTGCCAACCCCACATATCCCTACACCGTATACCCCTACCCCACATACCCCCTACACCACATACACCAACCCCACATACCCCCTACCCCACATACCCCTACCCCGCATACCCCAACCCCACATACCCCAACCACGCATACCCCTACCCCACATACCCCCTACACCACATACACCAACCCCACATACCCCCTACCCCACATACCCCTACCCCGCATACCCCAACCCCACATACCCCAACCACACATACCCCTACCCCACATACCCCCTACACCACATACACCAACCCCACATACCCCCTACCCCACATACCCCAACCCCACATACCCCAACCACGCATACCCCTACCCCACATACCCCTACCCAGCATACCCCTACCCCGCATACTCCGACCACACATACCCCTACCCCACATACCCCGACCCCACATACCCCAACCACACATACCCCTACCCCACATACCCCAACCACGCATACCCCTACCCCACATACCCCTACCCAGCATACCCCTACCCCGCATACTCCGACCACACATACCCCTACCCCACATACCCCGACCCCACATACCCCAACCACACATACCCCTACCCCACATACCCCTACCCCACATACCCCCTACCCCACATACCCCAACCACACATACCCCTACCCCACATACCCCAACCACACATACCCCTACCCCACATACCCCCTACCCCACATACCCCCTACCCCACATACCCCCTACCCCACATACCCCTACCCCACATACCCCGACCCGAACACTCCCTTCCTCCCCCTAACCTGAGTTCTACTCTAGTGTTCTTTGTAATATCTCCTTTTGTCCACAGAATAGTATATTTCAACATAATTCAAGATAATAGCAGAGCAGGGCACAGAAAAGGTCTTACAAAAAACGTCTCACCCTGTAGTCCAAGATATCTCCCATTGACTTAGCACTAAAATTGTGTAGACTGTAATGTAGACGAAAATCGATTCTAGTACTTAAGAGTTTAATTTTTCAAGTGAACTTTTTTGTGTTATTTGGTGACTTATTTTATTTTCAAATTTTCACATAGTTGTAGTAGGATTTTGGTAATGTTTGTCATTGTTATGTGTACATGAGTGTCCAATCTGTCTATTGTTATGTTTTTGGATTGATTGATGTAATATTTCATTGTATAATTGACATATGAAATTGAACTTTCACTATCTTGATGCAACCCCTCATGAGGCGTCGCATAAGACTCTGGGTGGTAACCCTGAGTCAATAAGCTCCAACATGGGGGCACATTGGTCTATGAGGTCAATCCATGTAAACCCCTCCTGTAGCCACCACCCTCCCCACCTCTGAGCCATTCCTCCTGGCGGTAAGGCAGCCTCAGAGGTACACAACAGACACCACCCGGCCTGGCAAGGATCCAACTGGATCATTCACAAATAGACATCTAAACTTGTCGCCGCCCTAGGGATCCAACCACTGTTATTATTACTACATGAAATTCTAATTTTCAGTGCATTTGTCCATTTTTTGCAAACAGGAAATGCTGTTGCTGATAATATCTCTGAGGAATATACAATCAAATATGATAGCATTTCATTTTATATCATTTTTATAGTAACAATCGTGTATACTTGGAGACGGTGCCATTGCATTATATAAGTTGATCCTGTACTACCGGTACCTCCCTCCTAATACCTATAGAAATGATACTGCTATAATGCACACACACAGGCACACTTGAGTCCACCTGCACTTAGACCCACACCCCCGTGTACCTGCCCTGGCTGCTGGACAGTGGTACGACCTTTTGGGGCCATACCTTGAGTCCACCTGCACTTAGACCCACACCCCCGTGTACCTGCCCTGGCTGCTGGCATTCCAGACAGCCGTCTGCCCGTTCCGCCTCAACAGCCCTGATTTTGCACAACAAATATTGCCCAAATCAATGATGGTCTAAGGATCAAGATTCTTTATCAAAATAATTAAAATATGAATTTAATGTTCAAACCATGTACTTCCGGTGAATCTTATCTACCTGATGTCTGAACAAATAGATGATATCTATTTGCAAAGTATGTATAAAATGCAAATCCCTAAAGTGTTGGTACAGAAAAAGCTCCCCATTCAATTCAGTGCTATAACAGAGAATTTACCCCATTTTTGCCACAAAACACTGAATATCACCAAAAACTTAATTGAAATGTGAACTTTTGAAAACATGTCCAGAGAGCTATACATGTTGTGCACACAATGACAATAATGAAAATCTCAAAATGAGTTTGTATCAATGTGTAATTTGACCAATTAGATGACCAAACCACCTAGATCCAGGATCAGACCTCAGTGACTAGTAAAGAAGGTGCCATTCTCTATAAAGATACAACACTATAAAGACCAATGGCACCGTCTAATAAAACACGCTTATTTAATGACTAGATGATTTTTTATTCAGATGATATGTCGGTTTAATTATGAAGTACAAGTCCACGTATCATGATGAAAGGGTGACGGTCGTCTGTTACATCAACTGACCTTTACGATAATATTAATAGCGAATTATTCCTATACACAAAGTATTGTTCCAGAAACAGATCCAAGTATTAAGACATTATGATCCATATTTGTTAACTCGATGTCTCAAACACGTTTTAATTTTAATGTACAGTGTCTATAACAACACATACCTCTTTATGTAAAGCGTCTACTCGGAAACAGCTGCCTAGTATTCTCATGTATAATTATTTCATCGTTCTGAACCATTCCACTCACGCTACTCAAACCAGCCATAACTGATCACTCAGATTACTATTTACACTATACAATATACACAAGGGGGGAAAAAAGGTTTTATAATTGGTCCTATTTAATAGGAACATGCACCTGTAATAATATACATATTATATCTGCATGACTATTTCCCACAAGTATTTCTCATCGAGGGAATGTAGGTGGTCTTACCACTACTGCACTGGTTCAGTCAAGACCTCGGTCTGTGACCTAGAAATGGTGACCCTGTACACCAGTGGGAGCCTCAGTACTGCAGACCATGCAGGTCTCACTTCCGTGCACAAGACCCCGAGTGTCCTGTATTGTTTTACCTTGTAGATCATCAGTGCATGGGTACTTATGAGACGATACATTTTTGCTTGTAGCTATTTAAAAAATATCTGCTTCAGAATTTATACCATCCTTTATACAAGTATAACTCGCCAGGGACAAGTACAACTTACCAGAGAAGTTTCTCCGGAAAGTGTCAAACATATTTACTGATGATGTGAAGACATCTTCCACAGAATATATAAGTTATCTTGAACGTGTATCACAAGTTTGTGTTTAATGTAAACTATATTATTAAACTAGGAGGCATTTACTGCACTAGTTCAATGAGTAACTGTTCACCTATAGCTTCCTCGTCCATTTGCTGGTTCATATCATGATGCTCCATCACCTGTTGCTCAATCACCTCCTGCTCTATCACCTGTTGTTCATACACCACTTGCCCCATGTCCTCCTCTCCCATCTCCACCACCAAGCCCTGCTCCTGGGCGTCCTCAGGGCTAACAGTGATGATGTGCACATCCTCCGCCATGGAGGACACAATGCCTGCCACAGCCACCTCCTCCTCCTGTACATGCTCCTCCTCTATAGTTAAATCCTCCTCCAGCCCCTGCTGTTCAAGCTGCTGCTGTTCGAGCTGCTCCTCTTCCTCCAGGAGCTCCTCCTCCTCCAGCTCCTCATCCCCAGCCCCCTGGATGTCATCCATGTGTACCACCGTCACCTCCCCGCCTGTGAGCTGCTCCTGGTGGTGGTGGTGGGTGAGGCCCTCCAGGTGGTCGAGCTGCTCCACGGTGATGTTGACCTGGTTGCCGTTGACCATGATGTGCTGCTGCTGCTGGTGGGGGTCGGCGCCCACCTGGGCCTGGTCCACCACGTACTGGTCGTGCGGCACGTGGATGGTGTGGTGGATGGTCTGGCCGTCCGCCTCCGTGCCCACCTCCTCCTCCACCGGTAAGGACGCCTCAAACATGAGCAGTTCACACTGCTGCTTCTGGTGCTCCTGTAAGACAAGGGCAGAGGTTAGGGCTGTAAGACATGGTTAGGGTTAGTGTGGTGGTTAAACATGAGCAGCTCACATTGCTGCTTCTGGTGCTCCTGTAAGACAAGGGCAGAGGTTAGGGATGTAAGACATGGTTAGGGTTAGTGTGGTGGTTAGACATGAGCAGCTCACACTGCTGCTTCTGGTGCTCCTGTAAGACAAGGGCACAGGTTAGGGCTGTAAGACATGATTAGCTGGAATATAGATATAGGTTAAGCTTGTAAGACAGACATGGTCAGGGTTAAGGCTGTAAGACAGACAAGGTCAGGGTTAAGGCTGTAAGACAGACACGGTCAGGGTTAAGGCTGTAAGACAGACACGGTCAGGGTTAAGGCTGTAAGACAGACACGGTCAGGGTTAGGGCTGTAAGACAGACACGGTCAGGGTTAGGGCTGTAAGACAGACACGGTCAGGGTTAGGGCTGTTTGGTGGTGGTTAAACACAAGCAGCTCACACATTGTCAACCTTCCCTTTCAACCATTCCCATCATACACATACTTTCATAACCCTTCCCCCAGCATATCACATAAGACATGTTGATCATCTGTAGACTTCCACACACTTCAACTTAGTGGTCAGTGGGCGGGGTCAAGCTAGAGGTCAGGGGGGCGATCACTTGCCAGCCCCAGGCGGACTGACCACTCCTGTAGACGGGACGAGACGGACGGGTATTGTTCCCACTGACAGGCTTAAGCTGCTTATTGCGTCTCCTGTGTTCCTGACCCCCCCCCCCCCCCCAACCACACACACACACACACAGGTCCATCCCATATATGTGTGTATACACTGGGTACGTAATAAGAGGTGGGGGGGGGGGGGGGAGTGGTGTCGTGCAGGTGGTCAGCGGAAGGGGACAGATCATTCTATATCACCAGGGGTTGTTTAAGTGACTACTAGTATGTATTTAGGATCGTTGTAGTCATACCAGTCATGGACCCCTGCTATGTTATATTGAATGAAAAGGAACAGTGTATTTAAGTGACTAATTAACGTTCAGTTCAGGCAATTGTACTTGTAATGTACTGTAATAGTTTTCATGTTTATGATATACGTACGCAAGAATATTCCTACATTCTGCTATATAAAATTGGCTATCCCTTTATGAGTTTCACAGAGAATACTGAGGAGAACAATTGATCATTGTTCTAAACCATATCCTCACTTCTAACTAAGGGAGTGGTCATTTTTTAACAACAGGGGGGGGTTGGTGGATTTTCGCACGAGCGGGTCGGAATTTTTCTGGTCCCCCCCCCCCCCCCCCGCGAGAGGGGTCGAAAGTTTTTTGGTCCCCCCCTCCAGGCAGGTTGAAATTGAGCGCGGCCGACCCCTTTGAGCTATAGTAACGCGCAGGCTTTTCCGCTAAATAGGGGTGTAATTTTTTTGGTCCCCCCTCAACAGGGGTCCAAATTTTTTTGGTCCCCCCCCCAATCCACCAACCCCCCCCCTGTTGTTAAAAAATGACCACTCCCTAATACAGTAAATCATCTCCCCACTTCTGATACACAATGTATGCTCCCTGGTTCCGTGCCATCAGCACGGTGGATCCCCTCAGGGAGTAGTGCCGACCTCTGGCGGTGACCCCTGCACCCACAGGTCACCGTGACTTACGTCTCTGGACGTGACGTCACCAACAAAAAGATCGCACGCGACTGAACTCTTGACCCTGGTATCTGCTGGTACCCGAGCCCGACGTAACGTCATGTAAAGTGACGTGGAAATGGGCCTCCTGGGGCCACGTGACCCTGGTGTTGCCGTTCTTCTCTCAGAGCCTGCCCCAGACGCTATTACGTCCTCATGACGTCATCATCTGAGGGCCCTTTTTTGCCCTTTTAGTATTTTGTGTGGTCCATCAGCTGATGTGTAGTAAGGGGAGGAGGGATGCTCCTCATGTTCCTGAGACTACCTTTCATCACTACTCCACACCCAACCAATGGTATTGGTAATAAATAAAAGATTAGTCAAGAAGCATGAAATTCGATATCTTGACATATAGATATTTTCTATAATCATAACTGGTCAATATTAATGCCACAGAGAGAAAAGAATTTATATAATATTGTATACCCCTTCCCCCTATGCCCCATTCATAAGGTACATCAGTAGAGGCAGGGTAGGGGCAGACACCTGTAGTCGGTGACAGCAGGAGTGCTAGATGCCCCCAGACAGGTGGACACCCGGGGTGTCACCTGCACCGTCTTATCAGGTGTACAAGGCCTGTCCCACTCACTAATGGGCGGGAGGGGGGGGAGAGGGGAGGGGTCGGTGCGGCAATGGGAGGGTGCAATGTGTGGGAGAGAGATCACTTGGGGGTCTCGGAGCAGGGGTTCTGTTAGGAAATTGGACTTGAACTTTATCACCTGCACCCCCCCCCCTCCCCCCACCTCCAGAGAAAAAAAATCACAAGTGAAAAATCAGTTTGTTTTAAATCAAACATCTTTCAAGGGCTACTTTAGAACTATACTTTCTTAAGATATATACCTTGGTACCTTTTTCTGTTTAATACATATAGCTTTGTATCATGGATATGAGGAATTCCAGTAATTCTTGGTTGCCTCCTGCACCCATCCCCCACCACTGTCTTCACCTGGTGCCTCTTGAGTGGTCTTGGTCCTGGATGCCCCTCCCCTATAGCCACCTTTGGAAGGACTGAACTTCTGACCCCGCTCCGACACGGTGTGGGGATCCTTACATAATTCATCTAATAACTTATTTCTGGCCTCTCCCCCTATTAACTGATACACAATCCCTCGGTAATGTTGGCACTGTGAGTGGTCTGGGGCAGCCATGATTATATAAAAATATACTTAATTTTCCTAAAGGAATTTTACTCATAACTGTGACTTAGAACATTTTTACTCATAACTTGAACTGAGCATCTCGAATTTGTAAAGGACATTTATGAAATTACATCGGGTTCAATTTTGTATTTGTTTTTTGTTTTGTTTTGTTGCTCTGTGGGTTGATTTCGATGTTTGCTTTCTTTCAGGACTAGTTTGATTTTTCAGAGGTATTATAAAGACGTAAACATGATGAGAGTAACCTCCACATGTACAGTACATGTATAGATGGTGAAGATTGGAAGTGTGATATACGATCATAATACATTTTAGATCGGTTTTACTTTTACACCCCCTACCCTCCTCCCGCACCATCATTTAGATCAACACTTAAACTTTTATGTGAGATGTTTTCTGAAGCCATATAATGTTAACTTCATTCCAAAAATAAAAATTGGACAATTTTTTAAAATGTATTTATCTAATCCTTTTCTTTGGGGGGGGAGGGGCGTCTTATTTACCCCGCACAGACTTAAGCCTCATGATGGGAATCCTGACTCAACTAATGGCATGGTACATAAAGGTCACTATATTCTACCATATACATGTTTAAACAGTGACCAAGTGGTATCAAGCTTATAATAGAGTGAGTACAACTATATTAGTTTCATTTGCACTTGCTCCAAGAAAAAATATAGAATTGCATAACGCTGCCGGTGTGTGGAGGTTAACCCTTTAAGGACAACATGACGCCTTATGGAGCTTCATGTTCATTTCTCGTCACAATGCAACTAAGAAACGCGTGAAAGTAATTCGCTGGTGTCGAGTTGCCGACTTTAGGCATCATGCTAATAATTCGGGAGTGTATCAACCCGGCTATCAACCCTGTAAACTCGACATGATACATGGATGCAGCACCCGCAAGTTATTCACCGACATCACATTGGCAAAGGGGCCAGTGCATCAAAACCCTACTAAACCTTCCCTTAGAGGGCTTATCAATACCCACTACAGACCTAGCAGCCGTCTGTGTATACAAGGGAGAACTAACAGGTTAATGTGCTATTTATTGGGACTCAGCCTCACTCTAAGTTATATCTGGGATTAGTCTGCCTATTAGCTCTGCAAGCTGCTATTAATGGAAGGTCAACAGATAAGTCTGAGTCTAGAAATATTTAGTTAACAGCTACCAATGGCTAGACTTACTAAAAGGTATTCCACTGTTTGAATGTATTTTATTAAGTATTTAACGCCTCGAAATCTCCTGGTATAATTATTGTACAATTTGAAAGTTTTCCATGGAAAAACACTATAATTTCATAACGTTTCTTTCATAAGAACCATAATGATCTCCATAATATAAATAAAATCCAAGGTGATCTGACGACAATTAATGAAGTTTTTTTGGCCTAGATGTAAATGTCAAAAGGTCACACATACCTCAGACTTACAAATGGCATTAGTTAAATTTGTTCAGGTCATGAATAGAACGACTATATCGTGGGAGAGTCAATAGCATGTAGATAGGAATGTACTGATATGACCCTACCCCTTTTCACATGGGCCTCCCCCCAGTCACACTGCTGCCAAATAATGCCAATTGAAATTGGCAAAGCATGTACTAATGTCTATACACTGGTGATGAACGACATTAAGCCATACTTAAATACACATGGAGACTCCATTATGCAGACACATGATTGTTGTTGCTGTTGCTGTAAATAAAGCAATGATTTCAAATTGCCAACAGCTTGGTGGGTGGGTGGGTGGGTAGTTGGGTGTTGATTGTAGAAGAGTGGGTGGTTGGGGGGGGGGGGGGGGGGGATAATGGCATAATATGGGAGAGGAGTAATTAAGAAAGGTCATTCAAGTTTATTTTTCAAACCCTGTCATATGCCCGGTAGTTTAAAAAAGAAGGGAGACTATCTGTACACTGTAATATATTAGAGCAGTTGTATTACAGTGTGTAGCTCCAAACCCTCAATTTACCCTTCAAATAATCTTTTATTAATAGCAACCTCATGCTTATTTTAGGCCCAGGGCACCTGGAGACATGGGCCTAAAGACGATCAGGAGGCAATTGATATTACTCATACTTCTTTATCTATATCCTATATTTCAACATACTACCTTTATTTCTGCTGTTATATATGTTTCCCCAGCGCACTATAGACTTATACTGCACGTTCTATTGCAACAATGGGCCGGGGGTAAAAGTTGAAGTCAAGAATACCCTTAGGCCTTACCACAGCTATGGCCACACTCCCTAACATCAACTCAGAGACAATCAGCATACCTGTCAGCCATTCCCACACTGTTCTCTTTAACCCATTAACGGCGGCAGAGTGCTTTAATTCAGTATGCCCTTCTTTCGTCATGATGCGTAAATTCAGCCTTCGTGAGTAAAACAGTCGACGTGATACACCGCCAAGTATTCCCCGGCGCTGCATTGCTACATCATAACGACAAATGAAGATGAGGCCCTAATACACTAATCCATCTTTAAAGGGTTAGATATCGTTCTGCACTCGTATTGGGGAGACTTAATACTAATTCACGCACGCATATATACAGGTTTGTCTCACCAGTTGACACATTAATTAGTAGGGTGGTATAATTATGACGGGGGCGGTAGTTCTAACACTGTTAACACTGCCGACATAGGTCGGACTAGTACCAGCATACATGCTCCTATGGGTACACACTATTATAGTCAGTCATTCAGCAGTCGGCATTTATTACAAATCGCCCCAAAGTTACCGGGTTTTGGGAAGTAATAAATCATAGAAGAATTACCTTTGATTAATTTTGACAGGGTTGCCACCAAAAAGGAAGTTTTGAATTTCCTGGCTTTATATCAAATTTCCCTAACAAGCGCACAGAGATTTCCCCCCTCCCCTCTCTGATGTATCGGATTTTTTCGGATCCCCTTTGAACTCCAGTATTAAAGCGGTAGACCTTTTCTCTGGAAAAGGGTGATGATTTCTTTTGGCATTTCAAACATCTTCCCCCGGACTTTCCCTGACAAAATTTGAATTTCCCAGACTTTTTTTCCCCCAAAAATTTCCCACTTTATAAATCCCTAACCTGGAAAATTAATGTTTTCCCTTACACTTCCCTGACAGTGGCAACCCTATGAACGATATCTCGTTTACATAGAACCTTTGTACTTCATCATGATGAAAGTACCACAACTTGTGCTATCCTCTTACTAAGGAACCACAGTATAAAGACCATCATATATATACACACGTCTATAGGGCCTAGTCGGGACTGGAGCTGGTTGCGGCGGGCCTCACTGATAAGAGCTGATAAGACTGTTACTAGCCTGCCCCCTGTTTGTCCCCTAATTGTACCCATAGTGGGATGTCTTATCAATGGGTTTAACAGCAACCAGCGAAATATAAAATGGCGGACCCACACGGCATAGCTCCAGGTTCCTATATGGGTTGTGCCAGTATGTGAGAGACCCAGTATGGGTTGATAGTGGTAGGTGAGTGGTGGGGTGATGTATAGGTGGTCAACATGTGATCATAGATGTGGCTGATATGGTGGTGGTCTAACCAGGGCACAGGGAAGGCAAGCAGGTTTCACCTGGTTACAAGGGTGGGAGCCCTCTGTATATAGACCTAATTAACCCTTTAAGGACCGCATAGTGCTTTAATGCATTATGCCCTTTGTCAACATGATGCATGCATCATGCCAACCCATCGGGGTTAATACATTCATAGAGTGTCGGTATGATGCATGAACTCAGCACTGGCGAGTAAACTACCAGGCCTGCATTCATGCATCATGACAACCAATGATATAGCACATTGCGACTAAGTACACATAAACGCATACTTTACTCCAGGTATGCAACTACAACGTGTATACTTATTGTAGGGCCAACCAGATGTACATATATATACCAGTAGGATCCAAGTCCCTTCTTTGCACTGAGTCTATAACCACGCTTGTAATAATATAAATGCTGATCACAATTTCCCTCGATAGACCAATTCTTCACGAGTTGCTCACGTGGAGTGATTGGAGACCTTATTTTTTTAAATAATCAATTTCAGTATGCATTTTCACCGAGACTGGAGTAAAACCACAGCACAGGGTTACAGTCCTTAAAGTACGGGGAACATTTCCTTCATGCCTTTCCAGTGTTTACAAATTAGTTCCACACATAAAAAAAAAGGGGAATATTTTATGAGACTCTGTGTATTTCTCTCAATTATTCTTCAGTCAATAACATTTTCAGCCTCAAAGAGCATAGATCGACACCGGATCCTACAGCCCCCTTTCTCCCCTCCCCAACAATAGGTGTCCTCCACTTATAATCCCCTTCCCCATCTCCCTCCCTACATCACCCCATATCAGTCCAGCAGTATATGGCAAGAATCCCTGCTTGGCCAACTCGGTTAATATTGTAATTGTGATAACAATGGCCGTGTTGTGCAGAGACTGAGTGATCCTCCAGTGGCCATAAAACGCTACGGTACACCCTCCTCCCTGCTACCCACATACCAGTGGCTATCACCTCATCCTCTCCCCAACCCACCTCCTGGGGGTGGTTTTATCACCATGGAGTATGGCGCAGGGAAACCACTGACTGTAGCCAGGCTGAGACTGGCCACGGTGTGGCTATCGTTTATTGAGTTTACTGTTTAGGGATTATCTAGTCTTTTATTGATCGACTGTGGGTGGGGTGATTATGATAACAATTTCGTCTTGATCCGCCCCCCCCAACCCAGTTTAAAATTGAGTTTTACAACTCGCCCCCCCCCCCCCAACTTCCTCAGAACAGTCAAAACCCCCTCGTTTATGTTTATATATCTAAATCTTTCTTCTCGAAAACTTCTTTTGGAACCACTCAATCTTTATCATAATTTTATGGGTAGGTACATGGAGGTCGCAAAAAGGTAGTAGCTGGTAGATTGTTCAACTAGATTTATATCTAGATCTTGGTCTGGATCCCCATGTCCAACCACAGTAAGGCCTACAGCTCCCCCACCCCCGCCCCTAGCTCAGCATACTTGACAATCATAGCTACAAACACCAACCATTCATAGCCTTTACCGTAATACCTCATGTAGAAGCCTAACCCGTACATAATTATATTAAAAGCGGCACAATCTGAAAATTGTCAATTTGTACTGTGCTATACTACAAAACCCTTCATATAAGCCGCACCCTGATGTCGGGCAAATCATATAAGCCACACTCGGATTCTGATTCGCGTATAAGCTTTGGCTTCTACACAAGCTTTTACAGCAGTAAACTTAACCTGTTACTTCACACCTAAATGAATTCAAAACAGATGATTGCTACAGCACTGTCAGGACATGAACTAGTATTACATTCTAGTCCTACACAAACACCGTTATTTCCTTCCACATAATTCATCCAATCTAAAATACATGTATGACATACAAAATTAATGAGATTAAATATGAGGGCTTAAGTTTATGAAAAATATTGAAAAGAAGGTAACTTCTGAGAAACTTACTCGGAGAAGCATGTCGTTCTTGAAGGCCGACCCACACTTGTCACATAGAATGTTACGGTTATCCGTATGCTTCCGCTCAATGTGTTTTCGTATATCCGTAAATGTATAACCGTAGAAATCACACACTCCACATTTGTAATCCCTTTGGCCCTTATGTCTGAAAAGATCAGTCACAATCGTATCATAAATCAGGTTAAATACCAAGTTCACTGGGGGGAGAGGAAAAAATGTACCATAAAGTAAGAAATATATTTGGAAAAAATAATAATTCTATTCTTAAACCATCAGTTTGGAAATCAATAGACTAAATAAAGACTTCCCTTTTTATGGCAGCCTATCCCAAAAAAAACAGAAGTAGGACATCTTACAATATTGATCAACTTTCTGCTGGAAATTAGCAGATATATTATTCCAAATTCTAGCAAAAGAGAAATAATTCCTGGAAAATACATTGAGTAGATGAGGCTGATGTGAGTAACCTGTAGTTACCTTTTGACATGAAGTTCTTTGTTCTTGATGTGTCTGAAGGCTTTGCCGCATACCTCACACACATGACGCGGTTCTTCGTGTATCAACAAGTGTTTGGTAATATCTGACCGCTCACAGCCCCTGCACACAACACAGGAGATTTAATTGACAACTCTATAATACATGATATCTAAAAATGTGCCATGGAGCAGGTGCTGCCTAGTTTATGTCATGAAGACAATTATTCTTATGTATTCGCTTTATCGATGGAAGAGCTTTCAAAGCTCCCCCACCCTTGACAAGAGCAGAGAGAGGACCTTCCCGTCCAACTTATAAAGAATCAGGGCCCTTATTGAAAATTATGCGATATCTTCAAAATTTAACCATTTAATAAATATGATTTTACCTATAGTCACAGTGGGAACACTTGAATGGTTTCTCAGGCTCGTGTATCCGTAAGTGTCGTTTGAGATGTGCCTTCCGTGTGAACTTTTTGGTACAAACTTGACATTCGTACAACACCTCAGCTGGCATGTGCACCATCTTCAGATGCATCTTTAGAATATACTGGTCCTGCAAGACAAACATGTTTTCTTTTGAATTGGTAGTCCTCTTTGATTTAAAATCTTCTTTTAATGTATTTTCCTCAAATGTTGGAAAACCTTTAGAAATCCTGATACATTATATTTGACATCCCTTGTTATAAAATTAGCGATACCGTTGTACTATATATTATATTTTGTGCGTTGAGTGGAGTTAATAAAATCGCTTATTTTTATGTCATCATATTGTCTTCTGTTTGTATCGATTGTGAAGTTCAAGTCAAAAAACGAAATGAATGTGCTGCGTTCTACTAATGGAACAGACCCAGAAATATTACATGCACCTGTAGTGTAGTAGTGGCCAGGGTTAGTACAGAAACTGTCACTAGGGGGGCCATAGGGTCCCCCATTACTAAACACTAGATGGCGCCACCAGTAACGCAAAGTACTACATGGGCGCACTCTGGTCCAGAACTACACTTTCAGCCAGACCTCTACATGTGTAAGGCATTGGTTCTACAACTTGTCACTGCATTCTATAATAGTAATCCATAACTCGACATGTAGGCTTTTTCTTAAGTTTAACTAATTAAATACAATGAGGAGCAGTCAAACTAGAAGCTTACCTTGTAGCGTTTGCCGCAGAGGTTACACTCACAGCCATTGGCGCTGTGCCGCATCATGTGCCGCTTAATGATGTAGGCGTGTTCAGCCATGAAGTCACACACCGGACAGATACACTTTGGGTGGGCATCCTGTCAATGCGATTAAAAGACACATTGTAAGATTTGACACATTAGGATAACTTTAAAGTGGTATAATCACCGAGAGAATCCCACTCACAATTCTAGTAGGTTTCTAGTCTACTACATGTATGTGGTTCAATGCGAGTGGTGAGAATGCCGATGTAAAATGTGGTGTAGCACATTTGCCAAGGTTACCTTATTTTAACCGAAAGGAGCAACATGCAAACATACTTCGTCAAATCACATAAGTTGCTTTTGGGTCTGAAATTGCTACTTTAGTACATTTGTACTATACTATACTAGCACAAATCCTTGTATAATCCCCGACCCTGAGAACATCCTAGAAGCCGCCCTGGCGTTCTGATTCTCATACAACCTGCCCACGAGAATTTACTGTATTGCAGTAGTGATATGCCTCAATGGGGTTGGGAACAAAAACAGACTGGAGATACTAAATATGTCCAGATCACAATCTCCACAGTCCTTACCCTGAAGTGGCCCAGGAGACCATCCTTCTCGAAGGTGAGGTAGTTGCAGCACTTGCACTTGTGGATGTCGTCTATGTGGGTGGCAATGTGCTCCTGGAACTGCTGCTGGTAGTAGGCCTGGAACTCACACTTTGGGCACTTCAACTTCTCCAGATCGGACTCGGTGGCCTTGAGACCTGCACAAAGTAAAGGGATAAATATGGCGTTTTTAATAATAATATGATTATCTTAACCCTTTTAAGGCTGCATAGTACTTAAATGTGCTATGCCCTTTGTCGCCATGATGCATGACTGCAGCAGTGGCGAGTTCCTAGGAGGGCGGACCTAATCGGAATTCCTATGCTATTCCTATATATTAGTGTCGACTATAGTAAACATTATAATGCCCTCCCCTGGTGTTGACTATAGACGTCTAACCAGCCATAGTGTCGACTATAGATAATGTTCTGACAGTTTCTCCATTTGTGAATTTCTCTAAGATACCTGTGAGTAACATTCTTGAACATACCTATTTTAACAGGGGTTTTCTTTGGTATCATTAAAGGTACCATGTTGTCCGGCAGTTGGATGATGGTGGGTTGAGGCATGGAGGGTGAAGACTCGCTCAACTTGCGCTTCTTTGGCTCAGCTGTAGAAAAAAACATTAAACATTTTGAGCATGTTATTGAAATACTGGAACTTCTGCTTCTTCGGCTCAGCTGTAGAAAAAAACATTAAACATTTTGAGCATGTTATTGAAATACTGGAATACATACTCATAGTAATAGTTGGACCAATATTTTCTCTGTAGCTGCCTTTCGATGTTAAGTGTAAGCGTGTTTGGCACGACTCAAGTGAATAATTCTACCATCTCGATTTCCCCATTACCATGATATTAAACTAATATTGTCTATCATTTTATATATGTTAATATATATTACAACGGTGAAGTCAATTATACAAACTACGTACGCGAGTCCTTTTCGACCAGATCTTCGTCGTCCTCCTCCTCAATGGGACCTCCCGGCTCATAGTCCGGGTCTGCCACATCATCGTCTAGCGCTCCGCTGTCCAACATGTCCGTTACTATAAGAAAACATTGAAAGCGGTTTTAGTGTAATTTTCTTAGACTATACATATGGGAACATTGCCCTTTGGACAAATTGGTAGGCTCTATGCCTGTTTTGTATACATACTGCAAAATTTCCTAAAAATCCTAATTTTAAATTGTTAAAAGAACAGTGGTCAAAAGTATTACCACCCAGATGAATTTTCTTGGGACCTACCTGGTTTAGACATAATTTCTTTCTCTTGCTCTTGGTTATCCGCTTTCAAAGCCTCCTCTGCCGCTATTTCATCCCCCTCTGTGGGCTGAACTGAGTCCTCTATTTCCGTCATTATTGGCTCTTCGACATTGTCTCCGCCTTCCTCTTGTTGTGGCAGAGCGGGTTCGACTGGGGTTGTGTCAATCTGGGTCTCGGTGCCATCAGCGTTTTGGATAACGATTGAAGCCGGTGTCTGTGCCTTCTCCAAAACTATTTCTTGCGGTGCGGGCTTGGCGCGGATGTTAACAAGATTCTTCTGGAAGCCTTCTATGGTCTGTGTGTCAACAATCATATGCCATGTAAAAATATGTATAATAATTTAATTACGACAATACTTTTAACTCATAGTTTTAACTACCGGTAATATAGTCACAAGTACTTTTTCATAGTCATTTACATATTTTCAGAGAGTAATGTCCCATGGCACAAGTATGACTTCAAACTAGAAGCGGCCATATACCACATGGTTTGTAATCTCAAATTCTCAATTCATCAAAATTTTTTGTCATCATGTTCATCAAAATATACTCCATTTTGCAGTTAGCTGGTGGATATATACATGTCAGTTCCTTTAAACGGTTTTCTTGCAACTCGCCCTTCCCCCCCCCCCCCCATACCCACTCTTGCCATCCAATTTTACTTTATGTTTCTCTTTGTGCCCATTCACGTAATATTTTTAAAGTACTGGCCTCACATGAGTCAATATTCAGATGTGGAAATAACTGCACTGGAGTTTTATAACGCATCATAGCGCCCTCAGAAACACCAGGCACTGTGTTCATAGCACCATCAAAGTAATAGACCCAATCAAATCTAATATCATTAGAAATGAAATTGTGTGTACGAAAATACAGTATTTGATTAGGACAATGTGAGAGCACAATTTGTGGCTGGTTACCTGCATGGGTGACATCATGACAGCGCTTCCTCCTGGTTGCTGGATGATGAATGTTGGTATGCCGCCCGTGTTGGTTGGTATTGTTGTCGGGAGGGGGTTCCTCCGTGGCCTGCCCCTTCCGCGCTTCTCTGAAAACATCGGACGGACGGGGAAATAAGTACATAGCTTATTCAGTAGTTGAGGGTGAAAAGCCACATGACATTTCATCCCCATTAAGTGGCCTTTTGGCATCATAATTCAACCTAAATCCATTTTTTTCTACACCCTACTATCAATTTTATATGATTTACCTGAAAAGAGCCGTTCTTTTATGTTCAAAGTTTTATGTTATGAACCTTTAATAGAGACAAACATTCAATGCACCTCTCCCTTACAATAACTGAATCCTGTAATTATATCCATGATTGTTAGGTATGTACCCCGGGTTTGTACTCACTGGGTATGAATCCCATGTTCATTAGTAGGGTTTGCATGGCGTTGTTGGGGGTGGCGGCCTGAGGCTTGGGGGTGGTACTAGGAGGTCGGCCGCGGGGTCGTTTCACACCTTCCAGGATACCTTCCTTCGAGTCCTCCTCCTCGTCATCATCGTCCACGACACCCTCTACAGCACCCATCTCATAATCTGCATCAACAAATCAGTTATCGTGAAGTTATACGTGAATCAGAACCCCAGGGCGGGTTATAGGATGTGCCCAAAGTCTGGGGTTACTTGAGTTTGTTTTAGGAGTATAATACTAATATTACAGTTCTTTACAATTGAAGAGTTTGGATGCAAAACGACATAAATCCATCCCAGAATTGAAGCACATAGTGCTTTTTGTAAAGATACCCTGGGGTCAATTATAATAATTTGGTGACAGAATGTGTACTCAGCAGACTCTAATGACATGAAAAATAGTTAATTTTGGAAAAGTTGTTTGTGGATTATATCTATCCACCCCTAAACAAGCCTTTTGCCGAATTTTGTCTCTTTTTTCGGAAATGGCGCTTATGTCGTTTTGCATCCAAACTCTTCAATTACAGTTCCATATTCCAGTCACATGCCACAATTATGTAGACATATCTAGGTATAGGTTATATATGGACTTCGATTTATAAATAGCAACATTGGACATTTTATTGCGGTGAGATTTACTTTTGGTTATCACTGAACTCACCACTAAGGAAAGTTGCTCGCTTTCTCTTTCGCCGACTTCTTCTGACTCCATCTGAAAGAAAGAAAGGAATGTATTTAAAACAAATAGATATATTATATACTTTTTTATTCCCTTTTTAAGTTTAGAAATGAATAGTGAATCTTCAAAGCTTACATGTTTAAGAGACTTGGATGTCCCCCTTCCCCCCACAATTCCCCCCAACCCTTGGCCCATTTAACTTGTTTCTTACCTTCGGACAGGCCAAGTAGTCCTTCAGCCGCACTGTTCTCCTGTTCAGACAGGCCGTCCTTCTTTGTTGGCGTCCCAGTCGGAGTGTCAAACGACATCTCAGACGCCGACTGACTGCTTTCACTGTCGAGACTTGCCGTGGATTTCTGAGAGCCGCTCGGTGATAGTAGCGGTAAATACTTTGGAGATGAACCTTCTGGTGGTCTGACCTTTCTTGGTCTGCCACGACCACGCTTTCCTGTACAGGGTATTCACAAATGATATTAATGGACATTAATTTTTTGGCAGGCATTCATACTTTTCTTCTTGATTTTCACCTTTATCTGTAAATATCGGTAATAGTGAACTAAAAGAATGCAATTGCTATTGTGTTGCAGTAATACTGACAATATATTGTTATCACAGATCATGATTTTATTTATAAATAATCATTACTTTGATGGGGAGACGTTTTTACTTCTTTAAAGGAATTTTAAAGTTTAAAATGATTAAAAAAAAATATTTCAGTACCTGGTATCGGTGTTGGTGTGAATGGATATGCAACCAGGTTACTTGACTGAGGGTCCACGCGAAGCACGCACCGCTTACCGTTAACTACGACAATAGTCTCGGTGGTAAGTGGGATCGGACTGGTCATGTCCAACTTCTTTACCTTAGGTTTGGCATTGATGTTACCACTAGTATGTGTGTCAGTGGAACTAGCAGCAGGTGACTCAGAACTGGCCACTACTCTGGTGGTTACACCGCTTTTCGCCTTCGCCACTCGCGGTGGCGAGTCCTCAACACTGTTTATATCTGACATGGTAGTGCACGCGACACTTGTCATTATTTCCTGCATTGTTTCGCTGGCCGACTGGCTAACCACTGCTTGGCCATTATGTTGGTCCATCTTGGGGTGGATAGTTATGATTGTCTGTTTGGGTCGACGAGACACCTTGCGGTATTCCTGGTTCTGAGTGGTCTCCTCAGTGTCTTGGGTAGGTTCTGTGTGGTGCTCGATCACCATATGTTGCTGCTGTTCCTCCTGCTCGGCCGATATGTCCTCGCTTGTTTGAAGATGCAGCGTAGACTCCTCCTCCGGATTAATGATGACACTCCCCATGACATCTTGACTGCTCTCACCATCTACACAGCCCATCTTGAGATTTAAAATGTAAAGAAAAATCACATTGTATTCAGGTAGTCTAATTGAGTTGAAATTGTATTGAACTATATACCAGGTGATGGCGATGATTAAGAATATCTCTTTGAGTCTTCATTTTCCCCAATTTATTGAAAAATTAAAAAATCACAAACTATCCAAGGTACTGCCCGTGATCTTACTAGTATTTTTCTATTTTATTACAGCTACACATGTTTCCATAACATCCATCTTACCTTGGAGATGACATTTTTCTTAAGACTTATCTAAATTTTATTCAAAGAGAAATAAAAGATTAAAAATGTGTACCTGGAGTTGCATTTGCTGTTCTGCTTGCTCGGTCTCCTGGTTAATATCACTAGGTGGCCCGTCTCCCATGTTGACGATGGTTAGGTCACCCTGGTCCCCACCCAGGTCCATAGAGGCTGGCGCCACCTGGATGATGTGTGTGTTACCATCAGGCCCCTCCTGTACCTGCACCAGGTGCGCCTGGCCGTCAGGCATTAACTGGATCAACTGGTTCTCACCATTGTTATCAGTCACCTAAGGGTACAAGAAAGTAACACATTATCCACAGGCTATTAACTAGACTACCGGTACCCCCAAATTCAAGCGAATACATTCAGCTTTAGTTGATACTAGTAAAAGTTATTAGGGCGAGGTTTATATTAAATAAGAGGGTTTTAAAGGTACTTCTCTTTTCTAAACTTAACAAAAGTAGACACGGGATTTTCCTGAGTTGGAGTACGGGTCATACTGGAGATCTCATTAAAGGTACCGGTAATAGGCTGTAGACCACTGGTAACTTAGGTTTTAAAAATCACCAATGACCCTCTTATCTCACCTGTATGAACTGTGGTTGGCCGTCGTCTGTGTTCACCTGGATGAACTGTCCCTCCGGCATGATGATGTTACCGTCGTCCTGCATGATAACCTGCACCACCTCTCCGCCTCCTCCCTGGTCCCCTCCTCCATGGTCGCCATCACCAGACACCTGCATGACGCCTTCCTGCACCTGCATGACGCCTTCCTGTACCTGCATGACGCCTTCCTGTACCTGCATGACGCCTTCCTGCTCCTGCATCACACCTTCCTGCTCCTGCATCACGCCTTCCTGCATCACACCTTCCTGCTCCTGCATCACGCCTTCCTGCTCCATCTCCTCCATCTCTTACTGAAATAACCAACCCTTCATTTAGATGTAAAAACAATAGATACACAAAAACAACCACATGTATTTTTTCAATTGAATATTAGTATATCAATGTAACGTTTAAGAAAAGCTGGTTAATTAGGACCACACTAATATCGGTATGGCTCCCATGATGCAGTTCACCCAAGGCGCTTTTGTTGGGTTCTGGTCGGTTGTTACGTTCCCGCCCCCGCCATGTTGTTACAACTTTCTTCCCACGGCTCACCCCAAGGCACCAAATATTCACCTGCAGAGAAGCTGCTGGTTCATTAAAAAAAATAATACAGAATTACATACAACTTGTACAATATAGAGGCCGGGAGGATGGCATGCTTAGCCTGGGTTTTTTCAACACACTGGTGGCGCTACCCTGTGGGTATTACCAGAAACTTTAGATAGAAGCGCACCAACTCCACCTGGTGTGTTGACCAAGACAGGGTCTCATTTTAGAAAACCTGTCAGGTCATTTTTCCAAAGGGGTTTGAACTCACAATCATACGATTTACATGCATTCTTGCTATAAACGAGATTGATGGTGAGGCATACTGATATTATGGCCAGACAAAAAAAAGGTTGGTCAATGGATTTCGTGCACCTTTAATATCCTAGATCAGCCAATTAATTTTTTGTTTTGGTTTCTCTAAGAACTAAAAATTTTCGCTTGCTCCACTTTTCCATCCACAAAATCCATTGACAAAAAAAAATCGTAATATTAAATTTTTTTTTTTAAATCGCTCGCTCGCACTTTTTTTTGGAAAAGTAAAATCCATTGACCAACATATTTTTTGGTGTAGCCTACAGTTACTTGGTTTTGACTGTATGTAGTGTCTTGGAGATTACAGATTTGCATTAAAGGGATGTTTTTTCACCCACCTGTTACACACATGTTAGTTAATACATGTACCACAGGAAAACTATTGAAACAAGGAATTTGATTATCTAATGTGATTAATATATTTTAAAAATAGGAATTTTGGTTGCCATGGAAACAGTGATGATTTGAAAATGAAATCGCATTGTTTTGTCTCCTTCCTTCCATTCAAAAAATAATAAAAAAAATACATAGAAAAATCTCACTTTAAAATGTTTCCATAAGGCCACACCAAAAAAAAAAGTTGGTCAATGGATTTCACTTTTCAAAAAATGGTGCGAACGAGCGAAATTAATTTTTTTTTTTTTTAAAGAATTTTTTTTTGTCAATGGATTTTGTAGCTGGAAAACTGGAGCGAGCGACAATTGTTTTTTTTTTTTTAACCAGCCTACGACAAAAGTTCTTAGTGGACCCCTATCATAAAAAAATATTGGTTGATCTAGGGGAATTACTGGAAGGAAATTTGAAAAAAAAAAATTCTCAATTTTGAAAAAAATGAGGCGAGCGAAATCCATTGACAATTTTTTTTTCAAAAAAAAAAAAAATTTCCATTTCCGAAAATAAGGTGCGCGAAATCCATTGACCAACTTTTTTTTTTGGTGTGGCCTAAGAATTGTCAAGAACTAAATTCGCTTTCCAATGATTTATCACAGATTTCCCAAGCTCTTCTCGTTGCTGAAATATCAATGTCCGAAGACGAATGCAGAATTGGGCACAATGGGCCAAAGTGGCCAGATTTGGGTCGAAAATGGGATCAATTTTAGTCATAATTACACTTTTTAGGGCAGTAGCCATCGATTCGAATCATGTCATAATATTTGACCAATTCTGTTTTAAATTGATAGATTGGTAGGCTGCTTCCAGATTCGTTCAAAAAAAGAAAATCTAAATTGATAAGTTCATTGATTCATGGTATATTTTGGTATTGCTTGAAACTTGAGGTGGGAGCTGACCAGCTTTATAAGGGAGAGGTAATTTTTTATTGAAGGGGGGGAGTGGGTCAGAATTTTGTTGGTTCCCCCCGCGGGAGGGGTCGACAATTTTTTCAGCCCCCACCGCCTCCCCGCAGGCAGGTTGAAATTGAGCGCTGCCAACCCCTTTGAGATATAGTAACACACAGACTTGTTCGCTAAAAAGGGTTGCAATTCTTTTGGTCCCCCTGGCCCCTCAGGAGAGATCCAATTTCTTTTGGTTCCGCCTTTAGGGAGCGATCATTTTTTAACAACAGGGGGGGGGGTGGTGGGTTTCCGTGCGGAGCGCCTGAAATTTTTTACCCCCCCCCTTAGAGTCGGAAATCGGCTCGCGCTTGGACCAAGCATAGTAACGCACAGGCTATTTGGCTCAAAACTTGTTAAATTTTTTAACCTCCCCCCCCCCCCAAGAGGGGTCCAAATGTTTTTGCCCCCCCCCCCCGGTCAAGGGGTCCAAATCCCCCCCCCCCCCACCGTTGTTAAAAAATGATCACTCCCTTAGGCCTAAGGGAGGGTTCATTATTTATGGCCGGGGGGGGGGTGAGCATTTGAGGGGGGGGGGCAATTTTTTTTAGGGGTATTCAAAGGGGGGGGGCCTTTTTTTTAAACCCTATTCTTAGGGGGGGGGCCTTATTTTTTAGGGGTATTCCTAAAAATGTCGCGAATTTAGTACGTTGAAATGTCGCGAATTTTGGCAACAGCCTGTGTTATATTTTACCAAATTATGTCAATATTTTCAAAATATTTTCCTCAAACTCCCAGCAAATTTCTCACTGCATCTCTTTTGACACTCAGAATAGCCCACCTTTATGTCAGTCTTCAAAAAAGTGCCGGCCTCATGTAAGCACTAAGGGTATGGGAGCTTCCAATTTATAAGCTGAAGTTTGACTATTATCACTCACTAGCGAGTATCATGAGACGTTTACACTAAAACACCTTACGAATGGATGGATTTGTTGCAAGGTAGTAAATTGTAGGCAAAAAAGTGACCAGGATTAAATGCATACAATTAGAAGACACCAACATCGTTTTTGTAATAAAGTTGAAAATGATCCAGGGTGAGGCGCTTTTTTTTCAATCTATTCCGAGGGGGGGGGGGCTTTTTTTTTCAACCTATTCCGAGGGGGGGGGCCAATTATTTTTGACGTATTCGATTTGCCAAACGCTCACCCCCCCCCCCTGCCATAAATAATGAACACTCCCTATTAAACTTAAAATTTTTTGGTACACCCCCCCCCCCCACCAAATCGTTCAACCTTAATTTTGCCCCCACCCCCCTCCAACATAGAGGCTTTTGCAGTTTTGCTTTGCCAACCCCCTCCCAGCTGGCAACAAATAACTCGACCCTTACACACATAGTTTTTGAGCTGTTTTTGTGCAGACTGGGATTGAACTGGGCACACAGACTTTCGAAGCAAATCGACAGTCGCCGTTGATTGGCCGCAAAATGGCTGCCGACAATTCAATTTCAAGTTGTTGCCCCGAAGCGGTTTCATCAAATGTGTGTGTTCGTATGACCTTCAAAGACCTCGAATGCACATGTATAAGCATCATAAGTTCTTTGTGCCGCTTTTAGAATAAATAGCTCAAATATATAGCCATTGACACCCTAAATATCATGAGGATTGTCTTCAAGGGGACAACAACATGATAAATTTATGCAAATGAGTTTACGCGCGGAGCTACCATGTCGACTATTCCGCATTTTAGACAATTTTTTGGAAATTATTTTTTCATAATTTCATTTCAGGACGTACATTGAAAAATAATCTATCATCCTACCTGGTCTAATAGTTGTAATTGTGATGGGGAAGGTAATAATCCATGAATGAACACCGAATAACTGCGGAAAATATGTCGTCTCCCTCGCAGCTAATATTTCCCACAATACATTTCGAGATTTCCAATCACTCTCCATGCAGAGTCTGTCTAGTCCTTGTTCAGTCATATCTGATGGAGAATCTGCTTGAAGAGTGCAGCGCACCGACTTGCGTATTGCTTTCATTATCGCCCAACGTATAGTTTGGGTGGATTTGCGGACACAGTCCTATTTTAAAGGGGTTTCTCCTGCCCAAAACTCTAAATCACCATGGTACCAGGGGTGGTGCAAAAGCTGTTTGACTTTCTTCACCAACAGCATCAAATTTTCCAGGAATACAAGCTTACGGGCAACGAACGGAGGTGCACACTGACGCTCCGTTTCTGCCATGAAGATTTCCTGAACTCTGTGGAGGAAGCAGCAGTGACAACAACAACGATACGTCCTGAGGAAACAGTCGAAAATCATATTCCTCTGACCGTTGACACAACAGAGGATGTTGATCAAGATCAAGAGAGTGATTCGGGGCTTCAGCTTAGTCCAAATCCAGTGATGCGCGTGCCAAGATACACACGGAAGAAAGGCGAAAAGGACGACGTTTCGAGTGAGTCTGAAAACGGCACCACCCTACCACCACAAACAGGACCCTTCAACTTCACCTTCCCTGCCATGGCAAGGAAGCGTGAGCTGCCAAGTGAGGACACAGACGCTTCAGATAACACAGACTGTGACAGTGACGCTAGGAGTGAGGACAGTTTTGATGTGGTTTCTGTGGTTGACCCAGATGAGCCTTCTGATGAGAAGCTCGCTGCAGAAGCCACTCTCGAGCTGGAGACGTCAACCACTTGTCATGCACTCTACCTGAAGGCACAAATAGCAGGCCTCAGTGCCAAAGCCAGAGAAAACATCATGGATCAGACAAGAAACACAAAAATTGTCAAAAGGGTCTATCACTTTGATGGTGCAATGAACACATTGACTGGAGTTTGTGAGGACGTTATGATACGTTTGAATATTGACTCACGCGAGGCCAGTGCTTTGGGAATGTTACGTAAATGGGCACTAAGAGAAACATCAAATAAAACTGGATGGCAAGAGTGGTATGAGGGGGAGTTGCAAGAAAATCGATATACAGTGTCAGCTGACGATGATAGATTTCCAACCGCCAGTCGCAAAATGGAGCACATTTTGATGAATGTCATGACAAAACTACGCGAAGAATTGAGATAGACTAGACCTTACCTACCTACTGCATCAATTTTTTTTCATGTAGTGATCTTTTAGCCATCTGAGTTTTATAATTCTGGCCTTCTTCAAATTAAGTTTTTTAACCTGTAGTTCTTCAGGCATAGAGTCTATTAAACATGTAATACTATTTATAATTTCATACTTTGAGAGGCCTACCCCACTGTAGGTGTTTCCAGGATTGCAACTGATATGGCCAAAAACCGGTAGCCTGTCAATCATTGTAATCATTCATTTAGGAAATTGAGTTTGTGAATAGTCATGTATGAATGCATATACAGTATCATGTAATTGGCTTAATACTCCTAGATAATTAGATGAGTCTAATCATGCAGTCTAATGGACTAAAGAGTCTAGACACACAGACATAAATCAAACCCTCACTGAGAAATGTGAAGTTAAATATGCTTTGAAATTGAGTCGTGAGGCCTAAAAAAATTTGTGATCAGGTTACATGGCCGAAAAAAGGATAGGGCCTAGGGCCAGTAAGTCGATATTTTTTTTAACTTGAGCTAAATCTGATTTCCCTCTAAATGCTGAGGGTACCTCCTAGGATATAACAAGCACGATTTTCAAAATTTCATCATACCAGCTACCGGCACCATATTCCATAGTAATGCCATTGAGAGATCGATTCGTGAAAACTGATGTACCATATGTGTCTAAACTTTAGGTATGTAAAGTCTAATGTGAACATTTGTTCGTAGCCCACCCCTCCTCCCCCACCCCAACACGGTGGGAGCCTTGCTTTAATAGCTCTAATACCTGTTCCAAGTTCCAAGTTGGGCCTTACAAAACATAGGTGTGTTTCCGGTCATCAGACCCTACCATACAATGAAGGGTCGACACTTTCTTTCCTTTGAATATTTTCGGGAAATTTAAGAACTATTAATGTAATTTACGCCAAACCATTAAAAAAGAAGTCAATGTCATAGCGCATCATGTTATTGGGAACACCTAATAAAGTTACCAACACAAATTTAACATTTCAATGCACACATTCTCCTGTGGTTATTGAAGCCCTAGATTTGTGCGCATTGGCTATGCATTTTAACCATTTATGATTTCTTTCTCAATGATTTGTTAAGTACTGCCTCCTTCACAGTGGTGTTGGGTACCTATGTACATACCACAACTCATGCTATGGTCACAAATAACCCATCGATTATATCACGTTGACTAATAACCAATTTTCACCCACCTATAATGATACATATATCTATTCATAATAGCTTACCTATGTTGACATATCTTTTGTGATTTTACTCTTAGCATCACCATGATGCGTTACGGTTCACCATTAGCACATCTCATCCTATATTTTCTCAAGACCACGGGTAGTTATAATCCTTATGTTGATTTACCATGTGATAGGTTGGTCACAAGCAGAGGTCTGAACCTAGTCTTAAGTTGATCGGCGTGTTGTACATAAAATGAAACATCCCAGTAGTAATGCAGTGTTTCTGTTGGTATTTACAATCAGCTAGTGTTGACTGTATATTGCTTTAGCAGTATTTAAATCGTGAATTGTACAAAAACTGGATGTATGCATGAGGTCTGTTCAATTTTTTTCATATGAAAATTAGATAAAACATAAGAGATAGAAGCGTACCATAAATGTTCATTAAGGCAAGGCACACAGCTGTTTGCACTATATGTATTTCATGAAGACAATCCGCATTTTGCATTTCAATATTGTAATATTCCATTATTGTCAATATTGATACATTTCAGCACTTAAATTAGTTTTATATGTTTTATTGATTTAGGTCAATAACAACTGTAAAAGTGTTTCTATTATGTTACATTGTGCCTTTGTATATCTTAAAAGAAAGAGTAGATATATTTAGATTATAAATCGTCTATTCCAATATGTGGTCATGAGGTGGTCCTGGCGATAACTGATCCCAAAAGTGAAGAATAGCTCCATCAAATTAACTAGTATCCCTGTAAAATGTGTATCAAACGGGATTTGATACAATAAGATCTGTGCTATCCCCCCCCCCTTTAAATGCTGTTTTCTTGTTTGGCCCTTGCAATAATGACCAATACCACTCAAGCCTCATCCTTATGCAATACATGATCATGGCTTATGCTACGCTGTCACCTACCAATAAGTTATATAGTGGAACGTTTTATCCAAAACCCCATCCTATTTGAAAGTGACAGGATAATAGCACAAATGCAGAAACCAGGTAAACGCACAAAATTTACCTTTTGTTGTTGACTCAGGGAGCAACTGCTCCCAGAGTCTTATGCGACGCCTCTGTGAGACGCTTTCCACCAATCTGTGGGAAATAAAGTAAATCAATATTTTTCCCAGAAAAAAACAACATTCAATATTCCTGTCATGCCTCACATAGAATTAAAGTGTTTTCTGTTCCAACGGCACAAACCCCAACAATTTCCGTCCATTGGTTCAATGTCAAATTCTATGTCAAAGTAGAGCTGTCAAAAAGAGGTAATTTTTTCATAGCTGTAGACAAACATCAAAGTACTGCTGTAGACATTTTGTCGATTTCGGCATTTAGTGTTAAACCTATGGAAGATCAGAATTCTAGGAGGGTGAGACGTTTTTTGTCAGACCATTTTTGCACTTTCAACTATCTGTGGACGAAAGGCTCACATTCTAGGGTATATGGGTGCTGGTGTAGGGGGTTGGGGGTAGGAGTGTCATTGATATCCAATTTATTTCGATTTCGATTATCACTATGTTGGTCTCGATTTTTCGATTATATCGATTTATTGCAATGCCAATCTGGTAGTTAAAACTTTCTTGAAAAAGAGCTATTATTTCTATACTCAGACCTAAATGTATAAGATGACCAGTTAATATCACTAGAACAATAGGAATCTACCATTCAGACAACAGGTAATTCAATAAGAATTGGGCCAACAAAGGGAACCATTCTTCCACTGGATAATAAATCCAGTTCTAGTTGGAATTTTTGCAAAATTCTTTCAGATTTGGAAAGGTGAACTCCTGTTTTAATTGTACTAAAAGTGGTGTATCGATATAATGGTTTTATCGATGCGATAATCGGAATTCCGTAAATGTCGATGTATCGATTTGGGGGATATCGATGACACTCCTAGTTGGGGGTGTGGTGAGGGTAGGGTTAGGCATGTACACTAGGCATACACACTAGGCATGTACACTAGACATGTACACTAGACATACACACTAGGTATACACACAAGGTTTGGGTGGGGTTGGTTGGGGTGGAGTGGGGCTTGGTACACATGCACACTACACATGCACACTACACATGGCAGTGTGTGGTCGTGATTGGAGTGTCAATTTCTTTTTCAGCTGAGATGCTTTTTGTAAGTCCAAAAGTTCAATAAATAAGGGTGGGAAATGATATGTGGACAAAATCGACGTACAATAGACAGCACACTACACACAGCTACCCTGCGTGATGGAGGGGGGGGGATGGGGTTTGATGGGGGTTGGGAGTATTACATATATTACACTCACACATATTTTATTCAAAGGAAAAACAAATCCCTGAGTCTTTTGTGATTAGGATCACACGCTAGATTTTAATTTCATTTGAGGTATTTTATATGACTACGATACAGATGCTATATTATAGAGTCTAAACTAATATCATGTTAAGTGTTGACTTCTAAAATAGCGTGCTATATGAACTGAATCATGGTCACTGATACGTCTAAAAAATATATATGTTGAGCTTTATTAGATTTCATTTGTCATAAAACAAAACAATTAGCATAATCTGTTTCCATAGTTTTTATACTGTATCAACATATATATTTTATATGTGTGGAAATCAGCTGTTATACATGTATTTTTCCGACTTTAAATACAAGCATGTTTCGAATTTTGATTACATTATAGGTTGACATATTTACTTGTTTACTTGTACCGAATAGCAGTTTAGTAAATTGTATAGGAATACTCAGGCACAATGCATAATCCGTGTATAAAAATGTAAATATGATATTCAGGATCAACAGAATATCTCCCTTAGTTTATCGAGTTTTTTTAGCTGTATTATGTCGATTTGCAAGTATATTGTACACTGGTATCACACGTCTATGTTCCAAACTATACGTTGTGTGAATCTGCTAATGTTAAAAAACACAAATAAGTATCAGTGCTAAGTGTCGTGATTTAGTATGTATAAATTTGAAGCATATGAAGTCGGATGTAGCAACATAAAGCTATGTTGTAATTCAAATCTTAGTAGCACATCAGCTTTCTAACTCACCCGCAATAGGTATAACAGTAGAATACAGCTATAACCGTGTCAAAAAACGACTCAGTGCAAATTTGATAGTGAATAATGATCACCACTGCTTACAAATAGTTCTATTCTAAAGTATCCTGCAATTAACTTCTATATCTACACAGCTGATCTCTCAATTCTCTCCTGAAGTTTGATCATCTAACGTAAACGGCCTGTCTTCCTAGTTACCGACTGAGTTGGCCCATCGGATCAGCCCTTTTGCGGTCGGCATTTGAAAATGACCTTATGCAACTTGCTTATGCAAATTGTCAGTAACGATCCAGTTTTTTTATGGTTCATTTAAGTATTATATTTTTTGCTTCATCGGTGGTTTACACCATTGTATATTGTCTAAGCGCACTAACTCTTATGCATATGCCAGACCATGCCAATTAATAGTATTAACAAACGGGCTGTGTAGTTTCCTTGGATGTATAATATAACAATGAATATAGGCATACTACCGGTACTTGTCGTGTCAGTGCCAACGCTTTGTAACCAGCAGTTAACTATAGTGGTTTCAACCTGAGGCGACATAGCAATTCCTGTATCATCATCCATTTGGATCTTAATATTCCTCGATTTCCAATCTTAGGAATATTCTAGACTCAGCATGGCTATTCTTCCATCTTGTTCAGGATTGATCTTGAAGTGGAGGGCCTGGACCCCATGTTTTAATGTTTGACTCAGGGTAACTTCACCTCGCCACAACCACTGAAATGGTTTAGTAGTGGTTTTGGTTCAGGAATATTGATCATTAATTTTTTGGCATCGCCCAAAATTAATTCAGGGACCTTGTGCCAAGTGCTATTTTTTTCAGTTATCGTATAAGTGGCATGCTGTGTCATGTCAATGCTATTACGTGAATATCTAAGTAATCTCATTATGTCCATGTGAGACTTTAAACTAGACTGATGTAAAGGTGTTTGTATGTAATTAAGACGCCCGCCTTACACTCTCCCCCCGCCGCTGTGGGGTATTGCCTTCATGCACCGCAGCTCTTGTTACTATGGTTACTGTATAGGTTACCATGGTATTGTATGCGTTGCCATGGTCACTGTTTAAGTTGCCATGGTCACTATATAGGTCACCATGGTTACTGTATGTCAGGTTACCATGCAAACTGCATGTAACCATGACAACCATTATGTTACTGTATAATGTTGCTATGGTTACTATGCATCTCGATGTAAGCTTCAGTCTCAACGGAATGGTTAACATACTATTATACTGCCACAAAAATAATACTGTATTGCTGTATATTAATTTGTTAGTGGGGACTAACGATGTAATTAACAAATAAATTATCATTTGTACGAACACAAGACTGGAGTTAGTGTTATTTGTCAGACCTTTATTCCACTTATCATATGGAATAGGGAATCCTTATTTAATAGATGTGCAGTGAGGAACAAGAAATATTTATATACAAATATTGCTGCCACGTTAAATGCATGCATGAAGTATGCTTCATTGAAACTCCCCAAAACTGAAACAAGACAGCCTCGATCCACTGTCATAGCCAAATACTGCTTCAATCAAATTTGTAAGTTTCCAAAGCAAAGCAAAACTTTTCGGAGGAGGGGGGTAGGGGGGCAATATTAATCTAGCCTCAATGTACTCAAATGATAGGGTAAAACTAGTAAATTTTAATCAATTGTTGGGACATTTTTAGTAGGATTACAAAATTAACCGAGAATTGTTTGTCTTAACAGGTGTCTCCCTTGATCGGTTATTACATTAACGCAATTTTGACATTTGAGCAATTTTGTGGTAACACCACTTACGCCTAGATATATTCCATTACATCTTTAACATAGGGTGGCGGGTTAAAACGAGAAGTCTTGTGTCGGTTATATCACATAACTGAAGGTTAAAGCAGTTAACATATGCATCTTCAGGGTGTATGCAATATAACTATTGCCCACTGGTAAACCGCTCAATATGGCCATGCCTTGTCTTCACCTCATGGGGAAGTGGCTATATTGTATACGCACTGAAGAGGTATAGGTTTACTTATACATAGATTACCGTTTTTAATCATTTAAACTAAATAAACAAAATATACAGAAACATTATTTTCTCAAATAAAGCAGTCAGAATTATATCTGATGAACACATCTCCAATACACCATTTTGTGTTGCATTTACATTATGTAATTCAAAGACACTCACATTATGACTGAAGTGACTCCAAAATCAAAAGATACATAAATATTTACTCCACAAAATTGTACACCCTGTATTATAATAGTATAAACTTGGAGTCTCATCTTTAGTAGATGCCCAAGAAATGCCTTTCATGAAGAAGTCTGTCTCTTTAAGACGTTCAGCACCATATTATGGACTTAAATGCACGCAAACATGTCAAATACAAATCACGGCCAATAGCACTTGGATAATAAGAGACATTTATGAGACAAAGGGAAGCATGATGTGTAAAAAAACACGTTGCCACATTCAACATACCAAATTGTGATACACAATTCTTGTTTGAACGATTCATCAATATATTTGGTACATGTGTACAAGAAACCACTACCCCGTGTTCAATAGAACTTAACCCAAACTAGTGGAAATAAATGCTTCTTTGAACACATTTACGTGTTTTCATTGCTTTCCCTCTATACAATTTAAGAAAATCGTAAGCACGATATGATCGTCTTTAACTATACTAAGCGAGCTCTAGATATACATCTAGATAATATAAACCCTCATCATTCCTGTGTGATGTCTAAATCATAAAGTGACGGTTCCAGTAAGTATGCATTACAAGTGGGATGAACAATACAGACGTTGTAACCAAGATGTATTTAAACAGTTAACACATTGTTTCTGAACACAACATGTATTTGAACACATTGTTTCTGAACACGACTGGCAGAGATTCCCAATCCACACAAGAAACAGACCTGGTGCAATAAGGCAACCATTTTAACACGAAATAACATGAGAAATAGCAAAGTTTCCATGCATTTGAAGAGTGAGAGTTGTTTATATGTATGGCGTTTTTCTGTCCTTGATATACAATGTATGTATAAACTGCATACATTTAACTTAATAATGTAATAACCAGGCTATTTTAAGTAGTTTTGCGGGGAGCATTTAATACATAGGACACGGGTTTACATCTTAATTAAGACACCTACATACATAGAGATGGTGGTAACACACTGACTGGGGAACAGAACAACGAAGGGAAACCTTCTGAAATGCCCGAGAAAATCAATGAAAATTAAATTGAGATTATTCTTTTTAAGATTTGGATGTTAAAATAAGCACAGAACAACCACACACATATAACGGTAACACAAAATCTCACACCATGGGATGGGGCAGTTTGGACTGAGGCTTAGCACACTTATATATAACAATCAAAACAACACCCACGTATATATAACCTTATGGCAAAAATAACAGAGCATATAACACCTAAAAATGAGCACTGGGTGTATATATGTCATACAATGAAATTCCTGATAACCTTTTGTATCTTCTTCCGACACACAGGACATGGCTTCCCTCTGCGTCGCAGCTTTTTGGCGCAGCGGTAACAGCAGACCTGGTGACCGGTGTTACCGTGGATAATACTAGCGTCTTTGGGGTTGCTATAACACACTCTACAAACAGCCGTGGGATCCGGATCAGGCTCCACACCATCTAAAGATTTAGTCTTGCGTAGCTCAATATTGTCGACTCTCGTTGAGGACTTTTTAGTATGCATAGGCGCAGGGAGTTGATCACTGCGGTTTTGTCTTAACGGTTGCAGGCGTTCATCTCCTGCTATAGTTTGTGTGTTTTGAATTTGAATGGGTGTGGAGCAGTCAAAGCCAGTCTCCATATGTACACCACTATCTTGACTGCCGGCTGGAGTTAGGGATGAACTGCCTTGACTTAGCCCCAGCTCCAGCCCACTGTCTGTGGCAGTCTCCTGAGTCTGTGAGCGCTGAGCGTCCACCGGGCTGGGAAGCTGCTGTAACAATAAGCTTTGCCCCGGTGTACTGTTACTGCTACTGCTACCCCGATGGAGTAATAGATTACTGTTGTGTGCTTCTCCTATGGGTCCATCACACTCGTCCTCTCCACTCGACGTATAAACAAGAACCTCAGATCTATGCTCGCGAACGCGGCGCTGGTCGGCCTTGCGTAAGGGAGGAAGCCAGTCCGGTCGTACCGTCATACAGCAGTCACAGCAACTACGGATTGGGGAGTTGGTGTTCCCACACTTTTCACACTTCCACTTGTCCTGTTTGGTTATATCAATTTTTTTTAAATTAATACGAGAGTGAACGTGAAATGATATTGTGCTTACATTAACCAGAATGACACTTTAGATCTGCTTAGCATGTTCTTTTTTTAAAACAGACCTTGTAGTCATTATTTCATCAATCAGGACCAGGTATTACAAACACATCATTCATTCATAAATCATTATTCCTAATTATCAATTTATCTTGAATTCTAAATTCATTAATTCACCGTATAGTCTTTGATATCCTCCTCAGATTACTTTGACAAGGCAACAATAACAGAAATGAAAAGATAGTTTACCTCTTCCGCTAGGTCAGCATCAGAGCTGAAGTCTGAATCTGAGTCGCTGGACTCTGAATCTGCCCACCACTCCATATCACTCTCTCGGCACACAAGATATACCTATTATAAGGGAAAGTCAGAAATGAGTGGAATCCGTCAAATTTAAAGGCGCACTGAACCCACGACGTCATTTGCATACAAAACTCGGCAGGGTTAGGTCCTGGGTTCAGTGCGTCTTTTTAATGTGGCAAAACAATATGGTGATGCATGTGTAAAAAGGGTAACGACTTAAACATAATACATGTACTATATATACAGTCGGCTCTCACTGCCTCGAATTTGGAAAATGCAAGAAAAAATTTCTGAAGAAGCAAATTATCCCAGTAATTAAGACGAAATATAATGGAAATATAGGGCAGTTGCCAGGCAACTATCTGATTGAGTGAAGGATGCGAGGCAGTAAATCTATGAGGTAGTGAGGGTCGACTGTATACCCAATCAATCAAGTACTTGGGTATCTAAATTATTCATACCGTATCAAAGTTACTATTTTAACCAAGGATTACATCAACCAAATAATGCTTGTCAAACTCAAGATTATAACACAATACACGAATCACATTGACTTCCCACAATGCCAATCGTATCAACATACCTCTTCCAGTATTTGTGTCGAGTCGGAGTCGTTTTCCGTATCCGAGTCGCCCCCGGAGCCACTCTTATGATCAGACCCGATATCGTACTCCACCTCGAAAGGCGGGTCGATTGTTCTGTACACCAGCTGGAACTGCTCGTCCTCACTTGACCATGCGTCGTCCGATGAACTTTTCACAGTCATTGTTTCTTTACTCTGGAATAGGACCATTTATTTATACTATCATAGGGTCATGATATCAAAGGCAGATGTGAAAAGCATACACCAATCTGGTGATATTAAATACTTATCTTAACATTTCCATATCATCACAGAGTTCCATTTGGCTTTACATGTACCATGTTTTAAGCAATGAAGGTCTCCTGGTTTTTCACGCCTAGAAAAACATTAAGGATGTTTGGCGGTGAGGCCAACTTTGCAAACCGAGCTAGTTGAGGTTATATGATAATGTGTGTAATTAGGCACAAGTGTAAGACCTACTTGGATGCTGAGAATTTCACTCTCGTCAGATGATGGAATGAGCGGCATGAGGTACTGCCAACACTCGTAGTAGGCGCTACCCTGCGGGGCCCACTCGTCAATGACCAGGCTAAACGAGGGCGAGCGGCGACGGGCCGGTCTGTCCTCTCCCTTACCCTCAGACGATGCACTCTCTGTGATAAACATACATTCATTAGAATCAAAATGAGATTGGAGGGACCCTCACTATAGACTAATATTTTTTTGTTACAATTTTATCGTTTTCGATACATGCTTTCCAATCTGTCGGGCATCCTAAACATACCCCAGAATTACACCATGCCGTATTCCACAAAGAAAGATAGCACTGTATACAACATGGCACAAATACCTCTGTTCCTCTTTCGCTTGACTCCGTGTCGGCCAGAGTGGGGGTGAGCTACAGCGCGCGTCTGTGAGGTCCCGGCTTCTGTCTCAGACGACAACACACTGGAGGACTGCTGTTCTGGTTGTCTCTCCGCTGCTTTTTGGGACGACTCTGATGCTGAACCTGCAGCATTGGAGATCGCCCGAGAGATCGATATTGGGGTATCTTTGTTATCATGGCAACTAGTGGTGTCAGTGACATTGTCGTTGACTGTTGATGTGACGATATCGTTCTGTTCCGTTTCATTTAAGCTGCTCGGTGCATCCTTACAGATATCCGGTCCCGAGTCCCACTGTAACGAAACATTCAAAACATATTGAAATATATTAAATTGGATATGATTATCAAAAGCAAACGATGCCAATTTATGTTGTTCGCAGGTGGTCATGCAGTCCAGCAGCATTGTGCAGGGAAAGACGTGTGAACGACCTTGACCCGTTTTAACTTTAGTCATGCAGTCCATCAGACAAAAATTCCTGAAATTTTTTTTTTTGGATGCAAATTCCTGACATTTTGCATGGTAAATTGAAAATAAACTTTATATTGCTGTACAGATTAAACAAAAATAGCAATAATACCCACGTTACACCGGTAACTTAAGGTACCGGGTAACACGGACCGTTACATGAAATTTAAAGATTGAGCGTGTGAGTGGCCTCACAGATGACTCAGGGTAAGCTGGAGCTGGAGCTGGAGCTTATCATGTACTTAGATATAGTACTCCCTTATCATCATTCATTGGTCAATTCTGGCACCAGAAATGAATTCCTTGTTAAAAAGCACCCTCAAGTCATGTGTCATACATGTATGTTATTCCATTTCAGGCCAGCAGGTGGGTGTGGGTGAGCAGGTGGGTGTGGGAGAGCAGGTAGGTGTGGGTGTGCAGGTGGGTGTGAGCGACAGTTGCAGGCTGCGGGCATGTACCGCCTTTTGTCCCTATCAAAAAGCGAGTCGATCGGACGATAAACGGCAGAGATACGGGTGGTACAGTTTCGTCTGCACACGTTGACATCTCGCGCAGTACAAGAAGTACCAGTGGCGCCACTCTTCGACGTGTGGCATGTGCTAGCCTCACTTCCACCTCTTCTGGTTCATTTAAAATATAGTTATGGGTAGGTGGGGAGGAGGTGGGGAGAAAATAGGGGGAGGGGGGGTGTGTGGGGGGTTGATATTTTCCCGTATTCTGTGTTTGGACTGAGTTATTGTAAAATTTGGAAGTGATCTGTGATCCCCTTGTTTGTGCTATCATACCTAAATTCATTCTCTGCATCTGACAGTTTACATGTCCCACTTTTTCTGTTGTGTGTTTTAGACTGGTGGTAGAATGTGCCCAGTTTTTGCCCAGTTTGGGGGTAGAAAGAGAGAAATACGGGCAAATTCACTGAAAAAGTCATTTCTATCTTCTGTTGAAAACGCTTAAGCCTTGAAGTCTATGGGTGTCCGAAGCGGGTGATAGATTTGGTTTAGTACATTTCCATAATAGCAAAAGAGAGAAATAAATTCGTGAAGATCGCAGTTCAATATTTTGAAAAAAAATTGAGTTTTATAGAAATTTTTTTGAGGAAAATGCTGTCCCCCGATCTTGCCTATGTCATGGGTTTTTCCACATGTCTCTATGTCGAATGATAACCGAAATATAACAATTCTCCTATGTAACAAAATAGTCTTAAAATGCAAAATTGGTAGGTGTATATTACTCAGGGTTAATTAAACCCTGAGTCAAAAACAGAAAGTCTGTCCTGTGTCATTACTCACCTTAGAGAGCTTTGATGTGTCGACTTTATGGATGTGTTTACGTAGTAAGGTACTGCAACAGATAAAGTTAGAAGTAAGTGATAACCACTTTAACACATAAGATGCAAAAACAGCTGCAAGCTGCAAACTTCCTTTATTTGGCACGGATATTCCATTTATTGACAATGAATAGATACATCTACAGAAATATTAATACTTGGTTAAATAATAAACGTCAGGCTGATTTTGGTAAATTATCTAAGAGAATAATTATCAATACCGAAAATCTTAGGAAAGAAAACCTAAATCCCTGCACAAGTGGCATTAAAAATCTGCATATCAAATCATCACATGGCATAATTTCTACAGCAGGTGGAACGGTGTGCACATCGCAATTCAGATACAGTGCAGGGATAATCGTTTCTACTAAGCAGTACATCTCACACATTCTTTCTGTGTGTCTGCTTATATAATGTTGATTGGTGCACCTACTTGGCGTCATGGTAGGTGAAGGAGGAGACCCCTAGCACCAGACCGAGCGGGTCGTCCTCACAGTGCACCACGGCCGGGTTAGTCACATCGTACAGCTGCCGTGTCTTGATGTACTCCTTCATGAAGGAACCCAACTGAAAACAACAGGCCAACTTAATCTAACTTTGATAACAGAATCTCCTGAAGCATAGAATCATGTACATGTATGTAGGTATTGGAGCCCAACTGTGAAAGAAGGGGCAACTTAATTTAACTTTGATAAACAGAATCTCCTGAGGCAGATAATCATGTACATGTATGTAGGTATATGTTTTCCCCCCAGAGAAATGCGATTATTTTGAATGTACTTGTATTTTATTTTTTGAGAGGAGGGGACTTAATTCATGTGCATGTAGACTCCAGCCCATCATTCTTAGCGGGAAGTTAATTGACTATTGTAATTTCACTTTTATCAACATGATCATTGAGCGGACTGAAAAAGATCCAATTTAGTTTCTTTTTACCATCAATATTCATATCAACTTTGGTAGAAAAATGCTAGATTTACATGCAATGTGAATATTAATGAAATCTACCATATTTTGACACTTTGTGTTGATAGTGCACTTACCTGTTTGAAAGTAAAGAGCTCGCCTTTTGTCGATGTTCGACCATTTGCGCCAACATTCTTCAACAAGTTAAGAAAGTCCGGGTTGGGCAAGTACTGTAAGTGTAAGGGAGAAAATGTTTAATATTTCCAGGGTTCCCGCTAATCCAATGTCAATAATCCCATATAGGGTAATGTTGAACATAAACCGTCACTATTTCAAATATACAAGTTGAG